>CM036090.1:5222220-5744720 GCA_020631695.1 Trichoderma cornu-damae | reverse complement strand
ATGCAACTCATCAATCAACCCCGACTCTCTCCCTCTCTCCCCCTGACTTGATGAATGCAGGGCTCCTCGGACGAACCATCACCAAAACCAAGTCCTACATATTTGCGAGACTGGGATGACGAAGAGATACCACCCACTCACTCACTTGCACGTGCTCATCTGCGACGACCATTCTGCCGATGGGTCAGCCTATAGACAAGCAAACCAGATCTAGAGAAATGGCACTCGTAGTTTTTTTAGTTTTTTTTTAGTTTTTTTTCTTTCTTCTTTTTTTGGTTCTTGGTTGGTTGGTTGGCACGTCTGTCCACCGCGTCTTGCAACGTGAGAAAGATCTGGTAACAACAGTAAATCATGTGCACAAAAGTTATTTGTTTGCGCCGGAATAGTAAAAGTCATCTCTCTCCTCCCCCGTCAAACACAATAAGTAGTACCGACACACATGTGCGCCAAAAATCTCATAAACATTTCCCGTTGCGAGGCTCTCGACCGCAGCTCTCCCGTTGAACATGTGCCGCCCCACAAAAGAAAAAAAAATGAAAATAAAAAAAACGCCATTTCCATTTCCCTCTTTGCCCACCGAGGGCATTTGTTTTTTCCCTTTGCTCTGCTGCCCTTATATCAGCCCCTGTCAAAAGAGGAAATCGATCTACGGTTTGTGTGTTTTGTAATGAGAAAGTGATAAAAAAGAAAAAGAAAAAAGAAAAAAAAAAGGTGCGTCCATGCAATATCCCCAGTTACCCCCAACCCAGATGCCGTCCGTCTAAAAACCATACATAGAAGGGGTAAAAAAGAAGAAAAGAAGAAGGAAAAAGAGAGAGAAAAAAAAACATCAGCTCGGACACGACCCAATGGAGTCGCACGCCGACAAGGTATCAACGACTTTTGCAACCCGGGGAAAACAACAAGCACCAGAGGGCTAGGCGCCCCGCATCATGATGGCGTTCCCCTTTCCTCTAGGCTGCTGCCCTCGAAGCTGTACAGCCGAACCTCTCCGTCCTCGCTGCCGCTCGCCATCCGACTGTCGCTCAGCCCGACGCAGGTCACCGGACCCGCGTGGCCCGTGAAGCTGCGTTCGCACTTGCCCGAGCGAGGCTCCCAGATCTTGGTCATGGAGTCGTTGGCGCCGGTGACGACGCGGAGGGTGTCGCCGACGAGGCCCCAGATCCCCTCGACGTGGCCAAACATGCTGCGGATGCATTTTCCCGTGACGACGTCCCACAGCCGGACGGTGTTGTCGAGGCCGCCGGTGAGCATGTAGCGCGGAGGCAAGGGCCGCGCGGGGTCCGACGCGAAGCCGGGCCCGAACGCGGCGCGGAGGTCCGTGGTCTGCTCCGGCAGCCGCGGCGGCGGCGGCGACGACGACTCGCCCCGGCCGCTGCTCACCGACGCGGCGTCGCAGCGGTCGGCGTTGGGGTCCTCGTCCGGCTCGAAGTCGGGGGGCATGAGCAAGACCTGCTGCACCTGGCCGACGTGGCCCGAGAAGGTCTTGATGCACTGCTTGGAATCCAGGTCCCACAGCTTGACGGTGAGGTCGTCCGAGGCCGAGAAGACGGTGCGGGACGCCGAGTCGATGCGCACGTGGTTGACCCAGTCGGCGTGGCCCCGCAGCGTCCAGGTCTGCTTGGTGTCGAAGCTGAAGACCTTGACCGTCTTGTCGATGGACCCCGAGGCGAGCTTGCACCCGTCAAAGTGGATGGACAGCACGCCGTCCGTGTGGCCCTGGAGCGTGCTGATGCACTCGCCCGTGTGCCAGTTCCAGATCTTGATGGTCTTGTCGAAGCTTCCGCTGATGAGCTTGGCGTCGTCGAACTGCAGGGTCCTGATGGTCGACGCGTGCCCGCGCAGCGTGCGGACGCACTCGCCCGTCTCGACGTTCCAGATCTTGATGGTGGTGTCGTAGGACCCCGTGGCCAGGATGTTGTGGTCAAACTGCAGGCAGGTCACGCCGTTCTCGTGGCCCTTGAACGTCCTGATGGAGCACCGCCCCGTCTTCCAGTTGTACCCGACCTTGTAGCGATCCCGATAGACGTCCTTCCACGGCCGGAACCTTCGCTCCTCGTCGAGCTGCGCCCGGCCGTTGTTGCCCGGCGGCCCGGCGACTCGCGACCGCTTGGCGCCGCCGTCGTCGCGGACCACCATGGCCCGCTTGTTGGAGCCTTGGGCGGCGGGCGCCGAGGCCGGCTCGGCCGGGGTCCCTTCGGCGCGGGCGGGGGGGCCGTGGCCGCTCGCGTGCGCCGTCTGCTGATGCCGGCTCCAGGCCATGAGCTTCTTCCGCTCCAGCAGCGGCAGGCCCCAGCCGCACTTTGTGCATTTGCGGTCAATGTGCTGCTCGCACATGCGGTGCCAGACGACGTCGTCGTCGGCCAGGTCCCGCCAGCGCCGGCTCACCTGCGCGGCCTTGCACAGCGAGACGGTGTCCAGGTAGCACAGGATCTTGTACGATATCTCCGCGGGCAGGGTGGCGACGAAGTCGATCTTGAGCTGTTCGTGGACCTCGCGGGAGACGGTCGAGAGCTGGGGGAAGCAGCACTGCGTGATGATGCCCTGCAGCATGAGCTCGCGGTGCTTGGCGGGCGCGGCAGAGAAGAGAGACCAGACGTGGGTGATGGCCTCCTGGTCGGCCGAGGGGAGGCTGTTGAGCTCCTGCAAAAAGGCGGGGGAAGCATTGTCAGCAAAAAAAAAAAAAAAGTGACGTGTCAGGGGCAGGACGAGCAGGGATTGGGGGGGTTTTTTTTTTTTTTTTTTTGTGTCTTTTCTTTTGTTTTATTCTCGTTTTTGGTTTAGACTTACCCGTTGAATGGTACCCATCTTGGTCTCATCCGCCGCGCGACGGCACTTGGAATCGGGGCGATGGCGGTAGCAATACTTGGTATTGGGGTCCTTGATGGTGACCAAGGCATTGCTCTTGTCCTCCCGCTTGAGGTTCTTGCCGACGGGCGCATACTGGCCGGGGATGTGCTCCTTGAGAAAGGGGCTCAGGGTCTTGCCCGCGAGGTCAAAGGGCATCTTGACGAGGCCCTTGGAGGGGGTTTCTTCCTCGCCCTCGCGGCGGCGCTCACAGTTGTCTGTCGACGGTGGGTGGGAGGAGGCACAGGACGACGACGACGACGACAACGACAACGATGACTGGTGGGCAGGGGCAGGGGAAGGGACGGAGGCTGCGACAGAGGCAGAGGCAGAGGCAGAGGCAGAGGCAGAGGCAGAGACGGAGGCAGGGTCAGACTTTGAGGGCAGCGTGGCTACTGTAGAGGTCGAGAGCGAAGGCGAAGGAGGCGCCGATGCCGATGCCGTCGTTGATGTCAGAGATGCGGCGGCGGCCTCGCCAGCTGTGGAGGAGGAATCATGACGGGATCGAGACAGGGTGGAGGAGAGGCAAGTCGGCTCGCGGCCGGCCGGTGCCGCCAGGGACTCCATGAGGGAGGGCAGATAATATGCGGTGAGAGACGGACAGAGAGACAGAGAGACAGAGACAGAGAGGGGAGAGAGAGAGAGAGAGAGAGGGAGGGAGGGAGGCCTTATCGCACGACGCAAGAGACCGGTTGGGATTGCAAGCGACCTTGCGCGTGCGCTGGCAGGCGAAGCCAAAAAAAAAAAAAAAAAGGGCCAGCGATTGCGTGCTCTGGCCTTGGGATTTTGAAACACCACCCCTATGATTTTACGAGCGAGGTCGAGCCGCGGTGCTGCTTCCAGCGCGTTCTGCGGCCGCCCGTTTGCTTCGTGCGAGTTTCTCGTTGTTCTCCTTCTTCCCCTTCTCTTCCCCCCCCCCCCCTCGCGACGACGGGGCGGCGCGCTGGGCTGACAGGGAAGGGATGCCCGCGTGCGGGCTGGCGAGAGAGGATACGAACACGACGGCTGGTGGGTTGGAGGATCGTGTTTTTTTTTTTTTTTTTTGCTGTTGCCGATTTTGCTGTTGTTGTTGTTGTTCTTCTTCTTCTTCTTCTCCTTCTCGTTGTATGTAGTAGCAGGAGGAGGAGGGACGGGGGGGGCGAGTTGGTGGCGGGTGGTGAGAGATGGTTGAAATTCGGGAACCTTGCGAGCAACTACCTAAACTAGTAACCCTTGCTAACTGGGCGGGTGGCGGGTGGATTTTGCTTTTGCTTTTTTTTTTTTTTTTTTTTTTTTTGCTGATGGACAGAATGAATGGATTTGGACAAAACTGAATTGGCAGCGATTTGCGCGGCAGGTGTTTGTTTCTTTTTTTTTGTTTCTTTTTTTTTTGTTTCTTTTTTTTGCCACGATGTGCTGCCACTCGGCGGCTCGTTTGAGAAAGAAATGGGATCGAGGGATCCTTGGAGGGGAACAAAAGCAGAATCAAATCCCAAAAAAAAAAAAAAAAAAAAAAAAAAAGGTTCCGTCCCAAAACTTGGTTCGTTCCTCCGTTTGCGGTCCAAGTTCCAAGTTCCAAGTTCCAAGTCCAAGCCCAAGTTCCAAGTCCAAGTCCAGTCAGCAGACCCGAACCACCTCCCAAAAATAAACCCCCCCCCCCCTAATAATACACATATGTAAGCACAAAAACGATAAAAGAACGGCCACTGCTTGGGTGCTACGGGGCGCAAATGGCGTTATCGCTCAGCGGGCGCGGCTCGCTAAATAAGAAACGCTTTTTGGCGGATGCCGGCGGATGCGGGCCTGACAGGGCAGGAGGAGGAGCCCCGGGCTCCTCTCTGGGGAAGAAAGAAGTTCGGGGGAGGCGCCTATACTGATACTTGTAGGAGGGGTCTTCCAGCGGCTCTCGTGTGGCCCCCGCCCCGACGACCCGAAACAGAGACGGAGACGGAGAGAGAGAGAGAGAGACCATACAGTAAAGGCTCCATCCATCTAACCAGCCGAAACAAGAAGAAAAAAAAGAAGGAATTTTTTTTTAAAAAAAAAGCATTAAAAAAAAAAAGAGCCCAGTTTTTCCCCATCTGCTAGTTTCTTCCCTAATTTCTTATTTTTTTTTCTAAAAAAAAAAAAAATCAACCTATTATGTATTATCATGATGATTATCATTATTTAGCCCTCTCTCTCTTTCTCCACGCGTGTCCACACAAAAAGCGTCGGTTCCCCGAATCCCACAGAGCTTATTACGGCACGGCATGGAAAAAAAAAAAAAAGTTTTAACTTCGTTACATGAGGAAATGAATGAAAAAAATGCGTTGATGAATAAATGCGTTTGAAATCTCGCCATCGCCGCCGCGGAGCACAACAGCGCGCGTTCCCCCCCGAGTCCCGAGATTGGCGTGCTCCAGGAGCCGCAAAGCGAATTGCTCCCACGGGACTTTCCTCCGAGAGCCGCCGTCCAGCCCCGATGGCGGCAGAATCCCGTCAGAAAAATTTGTGATCGCTTGTCGCTTGTCCTGGGGGGAGGGAGGCGCGGTTGAGCCGGGACTCGGGGCGAGGGCTCTCCGGGGGGGGGGGGGGGTTTGTTTGTTTGTTTATGGCATGAGGGAGTGGTTGCCGAGCGCCCTGGACGGAGCAGAGCTCAAACTCGATACTCCGTACCCCATACAGGGTCATCGTCATGGCCCTCATTTTAAAAAAATAATACATAATAATAATAATACTTTTTTTTTTTTTTTTTTTCATTTTTTCTATTTTTTTTTTAATTTTTTTTTTAATTTTTTTTTTCTTTGTTTCAATTTAAAGCAAACCCAAACCCCGTCCTGACTTGTCCATCGCTCGGGGCGAAACCCCATGGCCTTAGTTAGTCTCGCGGCTCGGAATGGCGCAATCCTCGCCGGCGAAGGCGTTTCGATCCCTCGCCGCCATTCCGTTGGGTGGCTGCGCCAACTCAAAACGGCGCCCCGAGCCGCTCAAATGGATTGTTCTATATAAAAAAGAAAAAAAAAAGAAAAAAAGAAAAGAATAAAAGAAAAGAATAAAAGAAAAAAAAAAGAAAAGAAAAGGCCCGTTGAACCTCTTCCCCCCCCCTTTTTTTTTTATTGTCGTTCCTTTCAGGCAAAGCTTTTGGTTGTTTTGCTTTCAGCGCCGCGTGCGCGCGTCATGACACCATATGACGAGCCTCTCTCTCTGCTCTTTGGCACATCGACGGCGGCATCAGCTGTCACCAACCACATACGTAACATGGCTTTGCTGGGCACGGGAGGATGGGATGCATAATCAGCCGTCGTACGGAGTACATATGCGCGCTGCTTGCTTCGTAGTTCGAACCCTCCTGCTTGTGCAACACACCCTTCTCTCGGCTGAGAAGGCATCTCTCTCCTTCTCCTTGCTCTGCTATTCATCAACCCAACAGGGCGGCATGCAGTGCGACATCAGCGCCACGCATTTTGTCACTCGAGCACACGATGGCGACATTGTCTTCCTCTTCTCCCCCCCTTCCTTTCTAACTTGGAGATTTCAAATCAACCTTGCGCCAACGAGACCTCGACAAAAAGTCGCCGAGCGGGTTTGCTGCTTCGAGAAGGGGGGGGGGGGGGGGCATGGAGGCAGTTTCAGGCCTCACTACCCGTAAACTAAACAAAATGGTATTGGACGAACGGTCCAACACACGCCTGTGAACAAACAAGGGCGAACCCAAGCCCTTTCATTTCCACGGCTGGCTCGTGGCGAGCATCAATCAGATTCCATCATTACCCTCCCAACGCCCAAAACGTCGTGTTCGTGTCGGGCTCCTGCGTGCCTCTCTGATGCAAAACTCGCAAGCCAAGCCACTGGCGCTCATCGTAGTAGCAGAACTCTTCGTACGACCACGCTTTTTTTTTTTTTTTTTTTTTTTTTTGTTTTTTTTGAGAAATCGAGAGAGAGAGAGAGGAGGGGGGGGGGGGGGGGGAAGAGTCCTTGCATTCCAGTCCCCGGTGTCCTCCACACACATTCTCCAGAGGGGAATCAAGCCGTGGTGTCCTTTTTAGTTTCCCGTTACGGAGCCCCAGGATCAATTCCTAGAGGTGACTTGGATTTTGCAAGTATGCCAACCCACAAAGCTTTTTGATGCCCGTATTTTTGCCGTATTTGTGGGCAGCTGTCGCCGCAGCTGACCGGCGAGAAAGTCGGCCTTGGAGGTTTTTTGTTTGTGCATTCTCGCACACACGCAGACGGGGGCTCACCTCCCCGGGTTTGGATCTCGCTCCATTGAGATCCCGCCAGGCCCCTTTACCGCTCCGCTGGGGCCGAGACAGACTCTGCCTGCCGATTCGTCCGTGACCGTCTCGAACCCGGCGGCCTGGAGGAAGGGCCTGCGTCTGAAAGGAACAAGGCCCGTCTGAAAGGCAGAAAGAAAAGACCCGAGAGTCCTCCCGGTGACGATCCCGTCTTGGCCTTGACCAATCTGAAAAAAAAAAAAAAAATTTGTGACCTCATCGGGCTTGTCTGTAATAGCCTTTCGGTATCTAATTGGTCGTCGTTTCGTCAAGGGTCTGTCGAGCGCCTTGCCCGTAAATGCGAGCCCCCCCCCCCCAGTGCTGCATTCGCGGGGTTTCCATCGATGGAGGCACGCTGGTGATATTTTTCTTTTTTTCTTCTTCTTTTTTCTTTTCTTCTTCTTCTTCTTTTTATTTTCTTTTGGCATTATAGCATGTGTCTGTCAGGCCCGCGTCAAACTGGTGAATCCCATTCTGCACAAACGGGACGAGCTTCCAAAGCCGGTGACCCCCTAGCTTTCCCACCTCGTTACCGGCTCGAATGCCTCCCGTGTAGTAAGTAGTAGATGATGCCCGCTCTCGTATAACGGGGCATCTCCAACCACAGCCGTTCATTCCGTAGTGCTCTTCGTCAACGCCAACGTCCCCTAATTCAATCTCTCTCTCTCTCTCTCTCAAAAAAAAAAAAAAAAAAAAACGAGCGGTAGAATTCCCGAGGAGAAAAAAAAAATGCGAATCCATGGCCCGTGAACCAACAGCGACAAGGAGGTGGCATCAGGCCCTCGTGCGTGACCGGCAGCAACATCTTCTTCCTAGACCATCCGACCACCGAGCTTTTTTCATCAATCACAGCAGGGAAGAGCAAAAAGGGAGCGCAAAGGCAAATAAAAGCACTTACTCACAGCTTGGAGGCTGCGTTCCTGTCCGCGTCTGCCCGGGGATGATGGGACTGGAACCAGCCCGGCAAAAATGATGCTCCATATTCCTTTCCCCCCCCAAATCTTCCAATCCCCCATTCCAGCGCGAGACAAACCGTTCTCGTGTGTTGACCGCTTGTTTTGCGCGGTATGGAGGATGATTTAGCCTCAGACAACATGACCTGCTCGGCCGATGCCATGTCTCTCCAAAATTTGCCATGTTCACGATAGAAAAAAGAGCAGCCAATATTAGAACGCTTCACGTCTCGACGCAAACCGCTCCCTCCTCTCCGCACATGCGTTTCGCCACGATGGAGAGCCTTCTTTCTTCTTCTTTCGCAAATCCGCCATGGAGACCACAGACCCGCCGACTCGCTTCCCGCCGCTCTCCACGGACGTCTTCGAGGCCGGCGAATCCGCCGGCGCAGAGAGCCCGCCCCTGAGCCCAAGAACCCAGCTCCCCGCCTACGGCGACGAAAGGGCGCCTCCGCAATACCAAGCAGACGGGCTAAGCAAGGCGCAGGAAGCGGCCGAGGAGGCAACGAGGAGGACGCTCTTCATCCGGCTCTTGTCGTCCGTCTTTGTGACCGTGCTGGTCTCCCTGGTTGTTGCCGCCGCAGTTGGGCGGATCCACGACAGGCAGGCCGCGGAGAAGAAGTCGAAGGACGAGCAGAGGTGAGCATGTCCGAGCTCTGGGCGGACAGGCGAGATGAGTACGAGCTTGTCCAACGCCGAACGCTGATCCCGTCCACCCGCAGGGCCAACGAGACGGGATTGGGAGTGAAGCTCCAAGCGGGAAACGATGCTCCAAAGGCGTCGCCCGCAGCGGCATTGGTATTCACGGTGATGTGATGATGTATATCAGTGTCACCACGGGCGGGCGGCGCGTTGCGCCCCCAAGATCAAGATCAGCACCGGTCCGGCGACGCCAAGCACGAGCCCCGAAAAGCCCGCAACATGAGAGAGATTCGTGAGCAAAAGGCCTACAAGAAGCAGAAACGTTCCCGTCAATACGAGCTGGATATATGTCTTATACGTAAATGCAAATGTGTTTTGTAGCTCAACGAAATAACACATGATCCTCCTCCTTCGCCCCTGCTGCATTGGTAGCCAAATCAGTCGCCGCAAGTTCCCCGTGACGGCTCCCAGCCTTTGCGGCATCCCGGGGCCGTCAAGCAGAGCGCCGAAGTGACGCGGAATTGCGGTTTTGAAAACCAAAAAAAAAAAAAAAAAAACTTGCGAAGCCAATTCGCCAAAGCGCTGTGGCTGGAGCAAATCAAAAAGAGGCATCACCACCAGCCACACACACACACACACACACTCTCTCTCTCTCTCTCTCTCTCTCTCTCTCTCCCTCCTCGCACAGCCACATCACCCCCCCTTCCTTTTTTCTAGGCTTCCACGTCCCATATAAACCAAAATAAACAAGTTAAATATCAGTGAAGTAGCTGGATCAAACACAGTTTATGCTAAATAATAGTATCTGCTCCCCCCAAGGAGACTTCACTTTTTGCACCTCTGTTCGAATCCCCTCCACGGCACCTTTTTTTTTTTTTTTTTTTTTTTTTTTGCAACACAGCATCTAGTCACACAAAAACGCAAAGGGCATTTCAACTACAAAAAGTAAGAAAAAAAAAAACAAGAAATCAATCTTTACGAGTCAATCAACTCTTTGGGTTTTATTTTTTATTTCAATTTTTTAATTTCGCCTTGCTATCCGGATATCTCTATCCCGGGTGCACGTCAGTGCCGTTCCATTTTCCACACCCCCAGTCCCTGCCGCTTTGTGCCCAGAATAAACCAAAAAAAAAAAAAAGAAAAAAAAAGAAAAGAAAAGAAAAGAAGAGAAAAAGAAAAGAAAAAAAAAAGTCGGGGACAAAGGAAATATTCTCCTTGCTAACATGGACAAGCGCCCTAAAACAATCATGAAACCTAGATTCTTCTTAGGACAGAGCAAGACGAGAATCAAAAAAGAGTAGGAGAAGAAAAGAAAGACGGAAAAAAAAAAAAAAAAAAAAAAAGACCTGAGCTACTCTGCTCCTCCGTCCCTTAGCATGTCCGCATATATATACGTGTCATATCCATACACTATGTTCAAATGTGCAGAGTGTTTGCGCTGGCAAACACCGTCACCGTCCTGTCGGGACCGCATCCCAGCAAGGTCGCTGATGTGGGCAGAGCAGCGCCGCCATCAGAAAGGCGCGGCTTCCCCGGAAGCTCGGGGACGACGCCCCCCTTCTCATCGCCTTCGCTGCCAGGAGTTGCCTTGGGTCCTGGGGCCGCGGTCAAAGCGTCCTTGTCGCCCTTCTATGACGTCTCAAAGGAGGCAATGGTACCGCAGTAGGTGGCGCGGTTATCCCTGTCGAAGACGGCCTGCTGGCCGTTGAGGTTGACGATGCTGACGCTGGCCTTGGTGCTGATGCCAAACAGCTTGACCTGGGAGTTTTGGATGTCGATCATGTTGTCCTGGCAGTTGTTGGCGTTTGTGCAGACGGTGGAATCGTAGTTGTTGAAGAAGCTGTACATGCCGGCGCCGTAGATGAGCGTGTTGCTCGAGTTCACGGCGCGGATGCCCCAGGTGCGGGCGCAGGTGGAGGTTGTGCACCTGGACCAGTCGGGATCGGCATACCTGGCGTTGTAGGTGAAGGGAACCCTGGCGTCGGGGTTGCCCTGCATGTAGGCGGTCTCGGTCTGGAGGATGTTGCCGTAGACGTTCTGGGCGTTGTTGAGGGCGTAGTTGTAGAGCACGCTGTGCTCCGAGGCGGTGCCCCACAGCCAGACGCCCTTGGTGCTCTCGATCAAGAGGCCGCGGCCGTTGTAGATGTTGATCTGGTTGTGGTCCGCGAGGTCGAGCTCGTGGTCGGACACCCAGAGCCAGGCGTTCTCCATGTAGATGCTGGCGGACGAGGTGACGTGCAGGAGCATGAAGGCGCCGAAGCACGACGGGTTGGGGGTCGTGGCCACGGTGGGGGTCTTGACGCAGCGGTCGGACTGCAGCTGGGTGCCGGCGGTGCCGCCGATGCGCCAGTGGACGTCCCAGAGGCCGACGGAGCCCTGGGAGGCGCCGGCGACGTTCCACTGGACGATGATGGCGCCGGGCTGGGGGCCGAGGGTCTCGAACATGATGTCCTGGATCTCGACGCTGCCGACGTCGCCGGGCTGGCCGACCTGCCAGACGGGCTGCGGGTTGTTCTGGTCCTTGAACTTGGTGCCGCCGACCATGATGAGGGGCCAGACCTCGCCGACGATCTTGATGTTCTTGGGGACCTTGATGGTGTCGGTGACGACGTAGGCGCCGTGGTCGAAGTAGACGATCTGGCTCGAGGTGACGCTGTTGAAGACGGCCTGGATGGCGGCGGTGTCGTCGGTGGTGCCGTCGCCCTTGGCGCCGGCAGACTTGACGGACACGAAGCTGCTGGCGGGGACGCTCTCGTACTGGGGCCGGCTGCGGGTGAAGACCTTGCCGCCGACGGTCAGGGCGGCGGGCTTGCTGACGGCGGCGCGGGTGCCCTGGACGGCCTGTCCGCTGGAGTTTGTGTAGGCGCGGCCCTGGGTCCACGAGGCGATGTTGGCGTTTCCTGCGAGGATGGTGGCCCCGTTGAGGGAGCTCTGGACGGCGATGGGGGTGTTCTGCGTCGTGTCCACGTTGTCCAGGATGAGGGTGCCGGAGCTGCCGGACTGGTTGATGCTGTACGCGGTGAGCACGCCGACCTTGGTGTTGGTGATCTTGCTGTCGGCGAGCAGGATGGAGCCGACGGCCTGGTTGGTGCCGCCGGAGCTCATGTCGATGCCGACGTTGGCGTTGTTGATGGTCAGGCCGTGGAAGCTCCACAGCCAGTTCCAGTTCATGTAGATGGCGGTCTGGCAGCCGTTGAAGACGAGGTTGCGGCTGGTGAACTGCTGGTTGCCGACCCACATGCCCAGGGCGCCGCCGGTGAAGGTGAGGTCGTTCAAGAAGCCGCCGGAGCCGTCCTCCATCCAGATGCCCTGCTGCTTGTTGTTGGTGGTCGGGTCGGTGCTCATGATGAACTGGACGTTCTGGATCGAGGTGGCCTGGGCGACCTGCCAGTGGATGCCGGTGCCGGTGGAGATGGGCTGAGCCGTCACATCGATCTTGAAGTTGCGGACCTGGCGGAAGAAGTTGTTGGTGGGGTTGTGCCAGCCCGGGTTGGAGTCGATGACGGCGATGCCGGCAAAGTTGTTGGAGGCCTTGAGGGTAGGGAGGTTGGTGGCATCACCGATCATGTGGGTGTAGTAGTAGAGGATGATGGGCGACGAGACGACGTAGGTGCCGGGAGGGAAGTAGACGAGGGCCGGGGTGGTGGTCTGGGAATCGCAGCCGCTGCCGCATCGGTTCCCGGCGCTCATGGCGTTGTTGATGGCCACGGTGTCGTCGGTGACACCGTCGCCCCTCGCACCGTAGTCTTGGACATTGCGGTAGATCGGGTAGCCAGAGGCGCCCGAGTAGGGGACGGTGCCCTGGCGCGCAATGTTGGGGAGCCACCAGCTGGTGGCCGCGGCGGCCAAGGCCTTTTCCTCAGCAACCGGAGCCGGGGCGGCGAGGGTTGGCGCCGAGAAGAGACGCAAGGCCAGGAGAGAGGCCGTCAAGATGGTGGAGAGGCCCATCATGACCAGGAAGCAGGTAGTCTGCGCTTTTCCGCGATTCGGAACTCGAGGAGGGTTATGTAGATGCTGCTGGGCAGACGTACGCTACACAAGAGGATGACAGAGTCAGCTAGTTTGTTTGTTTGTTTGTTTGTTTCAAAAGAGAGCAGAAAGTTTGTGTGGCCACGAGCCGACTGTATAAATGCGGAATCGTGGTAAGAGTGATGCGATGTTGGAAAGGAGGGGGTGAGGGGGGGGGGGTTGATGAGAGGACATGCGAAAGGGAAGAAGAGAAGGGGAGGGGGTCATAGGGAAAGCGAACTGACTCTGAATGCCCTCGCGCCCTCACAAGCTTTAAGCTTTGCTCTAGACGGAGGGTGCGCAAGTGAGCTATCAATGCGCAGGGAGGAAAGCGGCGCGATGATGGAGGAGAGGTGCTGGTGAGAGGAATGTGAAAAGTGAGGGCCGGGCAAGGTCCTTTAATAGATACGGGCAGTGAATGAGGAGGCCCCGACAATAGAGCACAATACAACGGCCAAGGCAAGGGATCGTGGCGATGATGCATGGCATGGCAACGGCAGCAAGAGTGTTGAATCAACACACACACACACACCCCCCCCCCCTTACCGGTTCTCAAACCTCCCAAAAGAACCCCACCATCACGCGCCGATTTTCTCTTTGCATGAGACCGAGAAGGGAGGGTGAGGCCAAGTCGAGAAGTTTATGGAGCTTCTTCTTTGGGCTCAAGCGCTGGGGAACAATGGGCCGCCCTGACGAGGGTCATGAGGCACACACGCACCCACACACGCCAGATGCTCCGGCAATCCGCAAATCTCCAGCATCTGCCACCAAGAGAAACTTTTCTGATGCTGATCGGGCCGCACAAAATCGAGAGACAGGGTCATGCATGCACGCCAAGCCTTCCATTCGCCGCCTCTCAACAGACGACACTCGGTAGGCAGCGGTGCAATAACTTTACTTGCCACGCCAAGATGGTTTTACTTGTTGGATGCTCTGCAAGTACTACTAAGTACTACCACCAGCATTTGTACCAACAATGTGTGTGCAGTCTGTCAGGCACTTGCTGACACCGTCTCGATGCCGGTGAATCTTGTCGACAGACCTTTTTTTCTTTTCTTTTCTTTTTTTTGGTTTGTTTGTTTGCTTGTTTCTTCTTTCTTTCTCCCTATCGTATGCCAGGGGGGAGGTGACGGGCCGAAAAAGGAGTGGGCCGCGGGTGAGGTATGTAAAAGATGATTTGATGCCAAGGAGATAAGAGAGAAGAACAATGATGTCGAAAGCAACAATGAGTTGATGTAAAAAAAAATGAAACGATGCTTGGATAATGAATTGGACAAAGAGAGAGAGAGAGAGAGAGAGAGAGAGACAAAGGAGCTGCCGAATGAAGAGAAGGGGGGTTGGTGTTTTTCTTTCTTTTTTCTTTTGTTTTTTTCTTTTCTTTTCTTTTCTTTTCTTTTTCTTTTCTTTTTTTTTCTTTTTCTTTCTTTCTTTTTCCCCCCAACGGAAATCTTGGATCCCGTCGTCAATGGTAGGGGAAGTGTAAAGGGGGGGGGGAGAAACAAAAAAACCATAAAAAAAAGTCAATTGCAGCCTTGTCGAGAAGCCACCAGCAAAAACGGGAAAAGAACGGTCGAGAGAGGCGACGCAAGGGTTTCGAGAGATACTTGCCCTATATCGTACCCCCATGCCGGCAATGGGCCAAGGGAGACGTCTCATGTTGCGCGCGCAGGCGGCTCGAACCGCCGAGGGCAGGAGAGACTCCGTGTTCCGCACTCGTAACGCGCGATGGGGCTGTTTGGCTGGGAGCGGCAGGCAGGGCGTGAGTGCTCTGAGACAGCCGCAAGCAGCCCAAGGCCTCGCAAGAGCTCACGCGGATATGGGGAGCGAGAGAGACACGATGCCGCCTGGCGAAGCCCCTTCAGCTCCGTGTTCGCTGGCCTCTCGAGCGATGGTCGATTGGGCGTCGTTTGGCGCATTGAACTCGGAGCTGGTGGCCAGTCCTTGTTCAATTAGCGCAGCCGCCACGGCGGTGCGGTGGAGCCACGGCTCTTGTCCAGGAGACGCGACGAGGCCATTGGCTGGATCGGCTGGCCGGCCTCTTTTTTCTGAATTCTTGTTCGTTTCAAGGACCCATGGGATGCCAATGTCGTGCCGACATGGGATGGCCAGAAAGAAACCCTCTTTATCCTCGGCAGCGCCACACCTGCGGGGGGCGTCACGGTTGGGGCGCCAAACGTCTTGGGACCTTCAGCTCTTGGCTGGGTCGGTCTGCCTGAACGAAGCGCCTCTGAAAGAAGCTCCGGTCCATTCCTTCGAAGCGGGCGGGAGAAGGAGGCAAAAAGGCTTTAGAAAAAAATTTAAAAAAAAACGCCGAGCCAAGAGAACGCGCGCCATGCAGGAGGCGACGACGACAACTGACGACGAGACTCCCCGAGCGGCGCGCGAGTGGCTGTGTCTTGCTTCCACGATGCACCACGAAACCCCGAGCTGGAGAAGGGGAAACAAGGCAAGAAAATAAAAAAAATATTTAAAAATTAAAAATAAATAAAAATATAAAAAAAAACAGGCAAAAGAGGCGAAAGAGGCGCCAGCCAAACAAAGGCTTGTCCTACGGCGCAAGGCTTTGGCCTCGGGCAGTTGGAGCGGTCATCGCTTACGAAAGAACCCGTGGGAGAACCACAACGAGAGCCCCCCCCCCCCAAATCTCTTGGCGCCTCTCCGGCTTTGCGCCCAGCGACGATCCGGCTTCAGTGGCGCGGCCGTCGAGAAGCCGTTCGCTCGTTTGCTCGCCATGCCATCCATGACGACGGTGGATGCGGGCGGCGCGTGAGCAACAAAGAAGCCCGTCGCGTCAAGGTCGCGTCTCATCCAATCCCTCCTCGCATTCGCAGCAGCAGGAGGACAGATGATGACGAGAGAGAGAGGACCCAAGAGAGAGAGAGCAAGAGAGAGAGCAAGAGAGAGAGAGAGAGAGAGCATCCCGATCGGGAGATGCGCCAAAGCTTAGCGCCGCCACGCCGCGATACCTATTGCAGACACACACACAAACACACACACACACACCCACATACACACCCTTCTCTCTTTTCCCCTTGGTCTAGCAAAATCAAGAAAGAAAAAAAACCACTCCTTCCCCTATTGGCTAGCAGCAGGGTGTATCAGCGCCTGTAATCCAACAAGCCTTACGGAGTACAGGCAGCAGAAACAAACTTGAAAGCTTTCCCATGGTTGCGTCGGAGGTACTCCGTACGTACGACTACAGGTAGGTACTGAGATGCCTTGGTAGTACGTAGTACCAAGTACTGCGGAGTGCGGCTCCGTGCTCTGTGGCGACCGCCTGCCTGCCTGGTGGCCCGCTAGGTAAGGCAGGTGCCTTCTGGGAGTCTGTACTACCTAGTACCTAGTACCTATCTAGGCAGCACGTACCAGGTAGTACAGTCAGGTACTCCGTACTACTAACCTACCTGGGTACCTGCCATCTCTGCCTTAGGTATAGTAGGTACCTACTAGGTAGTACCTTACCTCTTACTGCAGGTACCTTACTACTAAGGTTAGTACCAGGTACTGGTAATACGTAAGGCATTGTCTGAAGCCGCAACCAATTTTTACCCATTGATTTTTGAAACACACATGAATGGGCTTCCTCTTTTTGTTTTTTTTTTGTTTTTTTTTTTCCTTTTTTTTTCTAGGTCCCATCAGCCCCAACTCGTTTGTAGCTGCAACGGTCAGCCTGTCCCGGGGCCGCAAAACGGACAAAAAGAGGGCCGGTCCGGCACAGTGACGGGCAGCTGAGCAACCCCAAGGGCAATGAATTCCACGAAAGAAGCGAGATGGAGTGCAGCAGCCAAAGAAGGAAAAATTGAAACATGAAAAAGAAAAAAGAAAATAATTTTTTTGAAAAAATTTGAATAGAAAAATCAAAGATAATAATAAATAAATAAATAAATAAATAATAAAAAAGCACGGGTTGCCCCCCCCCCCATTGGCCATGTTCCAACTATTCCAAACCCCGCGCGCGGTTGGAAACACTGGCGATGATCGCAATTTGGAGGACCCACGATGAGGAGTCACGACATTGGCGTCTTCGCAGAGACACACACACACAAACATATATATATATATATATATATAAAAGAAAAAAAAAGAAAAAAAAGAAAAAAAAATCCTTCTCGTGTGTAAAAAGCTGTCGTCCGTCACCTAGATGTAGTACCGCAAAAATGTCCGTCCGTCCCATTTTTTTGGGGAGTTTCCCCATTGAGGAAGAGGAAGTAGCACAACGATGGGTAGCACAACAAACAGCAACAGCAACAGCAACAGCAACAGCAACAGCAACAGCAACAGCAACAACAGCAACAACGGCAACAACGGCAAACCCACACAGAAAAACAGGTAAAAAAAAAAAAAAGAAAGAAAAAGAAAGAAAGAAAAAAAAAAAAAAAAAAAAAAGTGCCGAACCCCACGCCGACGAAACGCGCGAGAGTCTCTGGATCCGTCCCGAATAGACGACCGACGGGGGGGGCCAATTCCCCGGCACGGAGCCACCCCCCTTGTCCGCCGCTTTTCTCTCTTTCAACACCATTATGAGCCGTCCGTGCGAGAGCGATGAACGGGCTGGCTAGTGAGTGAAGTTGGTGTCATGTCATATCATGTCATGGCAGGCCAAAAAAAAAAAAAAAAGAGAGAGAGCAGCCCGTCCAGCACCCCCCCCCCCCTTCCATCTTCGCCCCCCCCCCCTCTCTCTCTTTCTCTCTCTCTCTCTCCCCAAAACATTGACACCCCCCCCTTCTTTCTCCCCTCTCAATCTCTCTCCCTCTCTCTGTGCATCAACTTGCTACTCCCCTCCCCCCCCCCTTTTTACAATAAATCTCGGCTTGTTTTGCCACCAGAATCAATAGCTTCGTCTCCCGCGGCGCACAGCAAATGTCCGCCTCTTCTCCCCCAAAGCCACGTCATCCGCCATGCAAACTGCACCCCAGAAACTGCCCGGAGAGAAGCCGGCCGGCCTGCTTCCCAGAATATCATCATATCCGCAAAGAGAGCCGGCCCCGACCCTCCCCCTGCCTGTACTCCGTATTTACTTGCAAACGCTCCTCCTCGTCTCCTTTGTTCCTCTCCAAGACCCCGGGCGGCGGGTCAAGGGCTTCCCCGCATCAGGACGGGGCCATGGATGGGGCTTCTTCTAAGCCGCGTTTCCCCGGCCTTTTTTTTTTTTTTATCCCCCGTTCGGTTCGGCCGCACGTATGTAGGCGGCAAAAAAGAAAAGAAAAGAAAAACGCTCTCAGATGCGATGCGATGCGACCCCAAGGCAAAATACATGCAAGCAGCAATCTGCTCTCCTGCACCACCTACTACCTTACCTAGGTTAGTAAGTACGTACCTAGTAGTAGTGCTGCTGGTACCAACTCTCCTTGCGCCGCCTGTGCCAATTCGATTCGGCAGCTGTTGCATCAATCTGCCCCAGAGAGCCCTGCTTCGTAATACCCGAGCGCAGGGAAACGCCGCGGCTGAAAACTCGGACACTATATTAGTACCTGTAGTACTATAACCTATAGTACCTACTATAAGGTACTACCTCTATAAGGCACTACCTGTAGTAGTAGGTGAGGTAGTACCTAACCTTACCTTACCTTGCCTTCCCAAGTAACCCAAGGCGCCTTATGTACGCAGTACTTTACCTTGCGTACCTAGGCAAGGGCTTTTTTTTTTTTTTTCCCAAAAAAATCCCCTGCCGCCCGTCCGTTCCATCCGTCAAACTTCACTTTCACCGCCCGCTCTTTCGGAATGGCCCGCCGCTGTCAGAAGCCCTCTTTTCTTCTTCCTCTTTTTTTTATAAAGTTTTTTTTTTTTTATCCACAACGTTTTTTTCATCCCATCATGACGATTTGCTGCATAATGACGCAGCCCTTTTTTATTTTATTTTATTTTATTTTATTTTATTTTATTTTATTTTATTTTATTTTATTTTATTTTATTTTATTTTATTTTATTTTATTTTATTTTATTTTATTTTATTTTATTTTTATTTTTATTTTATTTTATTTTAATCATTTTTTTCTTTTACAAAGGGCCGAGTCGACATGGGCCGATGACTTGGTCGATTGATTGATTGATTGATGGATTGACTGACTGATTGATTGATTGCATGTGAAGCCCCAAGGCACCGGAGTGTGCCTAGTACTTACTACCTACCTTGGGTAGTACGTAGTGTAACGAACCCGGTTCGGGGAATTGTCCCGACGGGTTTCTTCCAAACTTGAACCTTTTACCCAGCCGCCTTGTGCTCTGTAATAGTAGTAGGTGCGTAGTACCTTGGTAATACCTACTAAGTAAGAGTACCTTAGTAGGTACCTAGTAGCAGTAGCAATAGCAGCAGCACTATGTACATGTGCCGAAGATTTGAAAAAAAAAAAAAAAAAAAAAAAAAAAAGGAAGAGAGAGATGTAAAAGGTTGCTCTGTCAAACAAAAAACACGCGATGAACGAACCCGTACAACTCCAGCACTTCTCTCTCCACACACACACACACACACACAGAGAGAGAGAGAGACTAATAAAATAAATATCGATCCCTCCTCTCCCCGCAAAAAAAAAAAAAAAACTCACTCGGCCATACCCGCATCCGTGCTCGTACATTCATTCATGCACATGCAACCTCGCGTTAGCAGCCCCCCCCTTCAAAACTCCCCGTGCTCCGAGCATGTGTGTGTGTGCGTGCGTGTGTGCCCCAGATCACCAGATCACCAGATCAAGCAGGCCCCAGCCTCCTCCTCCTCGCCTGCGTCCCACACACACACACACACACACTCTCTCTCTCTCTCTCTCTCTCTCTCTCTCTCTTGCGATACATGCCTAATCCACCAAAAAAAAAAAAATCGCGGTCCATCCTCGGCTCGTTTCTCCCGCGCCCATACCGCAAGCAACCTAGTTAGCATTCCTCACTTGGAAAAATTTCTTGGCTTCGGACCTCATCTTTTTCTCTCTCTCTCTCTCTCTTTGTTTTTTTCCCCCCCCATAATAATAGACAGACGCCCTTTCGGCAATCAAGACCCGTGCCTCAAACTACCTCAACACCAAATCCCCGACCCACGCCATCCATCTCCGCATCAAAGCACCCCGCAGAATAGGTACTATAGGTAGTTAGTACCAGCAGTATGAATACTAACCTACTAACCTCTAGCACTGCTACCTGATATAGTACTACAAAGGTACTCGTAGGTAGTGCATATTTCGCTTCGGAAAAGAGCTCCTTTCCTTTCCAGCAGCAACGGCCGTTGCGCACGCACACAGCCGGACAAGGATGCTTCATCGTCTCTCCCTCCCTCTTACGGTGCTTCTCTCCTTCACTCTCCTTCACTCTCCTTCTCTCTCCTTCTCTCTCTTCTCCCCGATACACAGCCAGGAAAACTTCTGCCATTCGACAATGCCCATTGGTCGTCATACAGCAGTACGTACCTTGGTAGTTTAGTGTAGTACTAAATCCACCCAACGTCACAGGTACTACAGCCTTGTCTTGTACTCAATGCCAAGCCTATCTATCACAGGGCAGGCAAGCAAGCAAGAAGAGAGAGATGAGATAAATCTTCAACGTCAAAATTCGTCCTAGTAAAGAGAGGGCAGGGACAGGGGGGGGGGGAAAATCCGTTCTTGGCCCCTTGCAGAAAAAATAAAGAAAATCCCTTGTGTGAATAGCTCGTCTATATATCTCGCGCCACTAATCGAAACCACCCTTTTCCGTTTCCTAAACCACTAGCTCCCTAAGAAAAAAAAAAAAAGAACATAAAACCCATATTTGCATCTCTATGTCTGTAGAAAGAAAAAGAGAAAAGGAAAAAAAAAAGGAAAAAAAGGAAAAAAAAAAAAACCTCTGCTGAGTGAATATGACTAGGATGAGAAAAACAAAATTAAAGAGAAAAGAAAAAAGATGAAAGGAAAAAAAGTTTGACGCTTGTCCACAGCAGTTTAGGTCCAGGCCTACTGCCGAGTAAAAATGCCAAACATGCTCATTCTATCGCATCCCGTAAGCCGCCCCCAGAAAAAAAATTCTATTCCACCGAGTGGTGCGGCTAGTATAGAAAGCCAGTCGAAAAAGAGAGGGAGAGAGGGAGAGAGGGAGAGAGGGAGAGAGAAACCAAAGCAAATGTTAATCGCGTGCTGATTCGTTCAGCTCGCCCGTCATTACCGTAATAGAGAACCGCAAAAAAGAAAAAGAAAAGACATGCTGGGAAAAAAAATCGCAAAGCCAACCGAATGGTGTGCGTCATCCCGTAATACCGACCGGGGGGGGGGGGGCGACATATTCGTGAGACACGTTTGGCCAAAGGGTTCCACCACCGCCGAGCCCAATGGTCTGCAATCGGACCGGATGCCCAGGCGGGTTTAAAAGGCGCTGGCGCCGATGCCGGTGTTGGCGCTCTTCAACATCTCAATGCCATCCACGTCTGCGCCAAAGTCCATGATGAGAATCTTGGGATCCTGACCCGTACTGACGATGCGTCTGTAGTCGCTCTTTGCGCTAAGAACCCAGCTGGCATGCCATCGAGGAAAGTCGAGCAGCTGGCGGCCCGTCTCCATGTCCCAGACCTTGATGTCCGTGTCGTAGCTGCCGCTGACCAGGCGCCCGCTCACGCTGTCAATGTGCAGGCTGCGCACCAGGTTCTCGTGCGCTCGCATCTCCCGCACGCACTCTCCGGTGTTGGCGTCCCAGATGCGAATCACCTTGTCGTTACCTGCCGAGGCGACGTACCGCCCGTCCTCTGAGAACTGAGAGCACGCCAGGCCCTTGGTGTGGCCGACGAACTCGCGAATGTTTCTCCCCGTGTCAATGTTCCACAGCTTCACCCGGAAGTCTCCGGAGCACGAAACGATCGTGTTCCCCCGCATCTGGACGGCGTTGACGGGGCCGTTGTGGCCACGGAGCTGGCGGAGAAGGGCGCCGGTCGCTCGGTCCCAGACACAGATGCTGATGTCCTTGCTGCAGGTCACAATGTGCTTCTCGTCAAAGGCCAGGTCGAGAACGGCAGCCGTGTGGTGGGTGAGGCGCCGGACAGGTCGGTATCCGTCGCGCATGTCATAGACAATGCACGTGGAATCCGACGAGCCCGTCACCATGATGTCGTCGTCGTACTGCAGGCACAGGATGGAGGCCTTGTGGTGTTCGGGAAAGGAAACCACCTTTGGCATGGACGGCGCCGCCCTGCAGCTGTCGGAGAAGTTGACGTAGTGCATGGGATTGCCCTGGGCGTCTTCCAGCATGCTGGGGGCGTTGACCACTTCGGGAGGCCCGATGACCAGGCGACATTCCAAGGTCTGCATGTCCCAGATTCTAATAGTCTTGTCTCGAGAGCCGGAAATGATTTTATACCTAGACGGGCGAATGATGAGTATGATGGTGAATCGAGAGAAGAAATAGGGAGGAACGAGAGAGAGAGAGAGAGAGAGAGAGAGAGAGAGAGAGAGAGAGAGAGAGAGAGAGAGAGAGAGAGAGAGAGAGAGAGAGAAAGGAGGGTTTCCAGGACCGGGTGACTTACTCGTCAAACTGTAGACAGTAAATGCTGTCCGTGTGTCCGTTCAGATACATGGGCCGAGCCTTGCCTTCCTTCCACTTCTCAGCGAGCTCGAGCTTCGCGCGGTAAATCTGCTTCCAGTCGTTGGTGGGAACGACTTCGGGGAGGCCCAGGCCGGCGCCGGGCATGACGGGCTCACTGGTGGCGTACGTGGTGGTCATCTCCCGCAGGCAAGACTCTCGCCAGATGTGCTGGTTGCGGATCACCTCGTGCCAGCGTCGGGAGACGACGCTCGCCTTTGCCAGGGCGGCGGCGTCAAGATAGGCCAAGACGTGGATGGCGAGCTCGGACGGCAGTTCCTTGACAAAGTCGATCCTGCTGATGCTGCTATCCTGAGCAAGGACGGATCCGCCGTCGCTAATGCCCGGCTCGACAAATGGCTCGGTGACGACGATGCCGATCCCGCTCTCACGGTCGTTGCCGTCCTCGCCCGACGACTGCAGCCACTGGGTGTGCATCGCCTGCCTGTGGTAGTACTCGTTCTGCAGCGCCACGGAGGCCTTTGCGGCGGCTCCCGTGTTCATGGGAATGTACGGGGGCTCATCTCCCATGGCGGGAATGGGCATCTCAGGCTTTGACTCTGGCTGCTGCTGCTGCTGCTGCTGCTGCTGCTGTTGTTGTTTTTCGTAGAGGCCACCCTCGGTGGCGTGAAAGCCATAAAAGGACTTGGAACGCCGAAAAGGCGCGGCATGGCGGAGGCGGTTCCATGTGTGGTGCGCGCTCGTCGGCCTAGCCTGGGAAACATGGTGGCTGCCGGAATCGGGCGCCTCGGCCGTGATCGACGGCCGACGGTGAACCATGCCTTTGAGGGATAAGGAAGCCCGACGAATGACGCCTTTGATGGTGCCGGCGGTGCTTTGGGCCCGCCCCCGGAGTTTTCGAGAAGCCAATTCGTGTGTATCCTCGGAGTCGTCGATGGCGACTTCGCTGACCTGTCGCGGTGGGTGCGAATCGTCGTGGGAAAGGACAGCTTGTTTGTGGTGTCGAAGGAGATTCGAGAGGCTCAGGCTACGCATGCGCTGGTCATGGGGTTGGCTTGGTGACGCAGCACCGGTGGCCCGGTTACCGGCAGGCGCTTCCATCCCAGAGGACTGATGAAAATGGTCCGCCATTGTGTGCGTCTACGCAGAATCGTTGGGTTGGGTTGGGGGGGAAGCTCTGCGGTGTGCTCAACACAAATCGTGCCACTGGCCCAATGTAGAGAGGGGGGGAGGAGGGAGGGTCGTGCGTCTTCAGCTCGTGATCGAAGGGACTGTATGTTGTCGAGAAAATGAAATGGCAAATGAAAGGCTGGTTGGTGAAGGGGGAGAGTCTGTCGGACACGGAGAGGAGCCACGAAGGAGACGCCGATCAACGCGGTCGAAGCGGAGTTTTTTTTTTTTTTTTTTGGTCTTTGTCTTTGTTTGTCGGCGAAAGGAAGGACGACTGGCTGACTAGTCTAGAGATGGTCTTCTGAAACGCCAGCGGACCCGACGAAGGAGGCGTGCGACAGACGAGCAACAATAGCTAGAGAACGGAAACCCGCAAAAAGGGTGGACGGGAAAATCCCTTGAAAGAGCAGGAAGAAAGAAAGAAGAAAGAAAAGAGAGGGAGAAAAGAAAGAAAGAAAGAGAGAAAAGAAAGAAAGAAAGCGAAACGTCAATGAGGAGGAGGTGCCCGTGGAAGTTGAGAGTTGGAATGCGAGAAAAAAAAAAAAAAAAAAAAAGGATCAGAATGGGCGGTCTTGCTGATGGGCGCCACGCGGCGGCTGACAACAGTGCCTCGTGCGTGCGAATCCAGAGAGAGAGAGAGAGAGACACCCGTTTCGGTTTTAGTGGGAAGGAAATGAAACAGGACAGCTGCTAGGCGGTCATGCAGGATCCTATCGACGACGGCGGCAAGCAGAAGCTGGAAGAGGGCGAGAAGGAGGGAGGGGGGAGAGGGAGAGGGAGAGAGAGAGAGAGAGAGGGAAAGGAGAGTGAGGAAGTGAAAAGAGAGTTGCGATTAGATTTGATGAAATGTTGTAACCAGTGCTACTGTGGCGTAGATGAGCCGGGAAAAAAAAAATTAAAAGAATTTTTTTTAAAAAAAAAATAGAAAAAAAAAAAAAAAGGGACCGATAGCGGTACGGTATCTGGTTTTGTCCGTCACTGTCACAGATACGGGCTAGTCCGGAATGATTGTTAGTTACCATAGGGTACTAAAGGTACGGAGCAGTGCCTTTAAGGCTTGTTGGTACATGTACTACAATGTACGGAGGGAATGAAATAGCGGCGCTTGCCATTTGCCGGAAGAGAGACCCTGCTGAAAAAAAATCAACATGAAAAAAAGAAATTCAAAAGTAAAAGAAAAAAGAAAAAAGATGAAAAAAGAAAAAAGGGAAAAAAAGAAAAGAAAAGAAAGAAAAAAAAAGAAAAAAAGAAAAGAAACCACCGCTAGTCAGTCGATGCTTGTTGCCCCTGGGGAAAAAGGGAGATGAGATTTTCCCCATCGATGTACATGTACTTACTTTGCTCGACGGCTTTCATGGCGGCATCTGTTGTTCCTTGTCCCCCTTGAAAAATGACCCCGGATTTTTTTTTTTTTGGACCAGCACGACTAAAAACGTAGCCCCCGGGGGGGGGGGACGAATGGAATAATGCCCTCCTCCCCCCCCCCCTGATGGGCCCCCAAAGGCCGGTTGTCTCTGCACTTAGTAGTACGGGAGTACCTTATATAAGTGCGGCAAGCGATTCATTGGCCCTCGTACCTGTACTTTTTTTTTTTTTTTTTTAGGTGCGATCTGAGGGGGGGGGGGAGGCGGGCAAGTCCGAGCGTCCAGCCGCAACTTGCGGGTCGGACTTTTTTATTTTTTATTTTTATTTTTATTTTTATCATCTTTTGATAAAAAATTTTATTTTATTTTATTTTTACTTTTATTTTTATTTTATTTTTTTAAAAAAACATCTTTTGCTATTTTATTTTCAAATATTTTTTTTTGCCCTGTCTCGCGGCCATGCCGGACAAGATTGTGCGAGTTTCTGTTTCCGTGCCCGGCTGCGCGCTCGATGGTTGGATAGCAAGTGAACAATTTTCCCACGGAGCTGTGTTGCTATTATTTGCGTCGCAACTGGTTTATTTATTTATTTGTTTATTTGTTTGTTTGCTTGTTTGTTTATTTTTTGTTATTTATTATTTTTTCCTTTTTTTTTTTTTCCAATTCCCCAGGCATCCTTCGCGCCAACCTACTTGGTAATTAAAGGAGAGCTGCCCAAATCAAATGTACGGTGTGAATTGTGCCTGCCAAGAAACGCGGTTGGGCAAAAACGACTGGCCGAGTTCCCCAACAGCCATGTCTCAAGAGTTGCATTAGTAGTACCTACTAGGTAGTACTATTAGTACCTTACCCACGGGTAATTACTATACCTTTGTATAATGGCATGGCATGGCACGCGAGGCAAGTGTCCAGTTCACAACAGCTTGAGATGGCACAATGGAAAAACAAAAAAAAAATAATTTAATTCTTATGGAGTAAGTAGCCTTGAGATGTAAAATGTGTGTTTTTTTTTTTTTTTTTTCAAATCAACTCTTGCGAGATGCTTTGAACAAAATGGATAAAACGCGCGACCGTCGGCTGTAAATTGACGAGAGACGGCTCAAGAGACATACATGTGCATGGCCCCTGGACAAAAACTCCCAAAATCTACCCAGGCAATCAATTGGACGGTCACTTCATCCCTGTCAAGTCTAGTGGAAGAAGAAGAAAAGAAGAAGAAAAAAAGAAACGAAAAAAAAAAAAGAAAAGAAAAAAAAGAAAGAAAGGAAAAGATGAAAAAAGAGATGAAAAAAGTTCAGCCACGTTTTTTTTTTTTTTTTTTGCCACAGGGGTGGAGGCGGACAGCAGAATCCCGCGGGTGACGGATGGGCCAAGATGCGAAATGCAGCTGCGAGTGCATCGACGGATCAACGATGCTATATATTCGCAGCGACGAGATGACTTTTTTTTTTTTTTTTTTTTTTTTCTTTCTTTCTTTCTTTCTTCTCTCCTTCTTCTTTCCCCCTCCCCTCTGTCTTAATAACTGGAACCCATTTCCGCTCCGGTCGGCGCTCCCTACACCACCATCTGCCATTTGCTGCGGGCTAGACCTTGAAAAAAAAAAAAACCACAATGAGAGTTAATGTTCTTTTCCCGGCTATATAGGACTGACTGGGCCTATGACATGGGGCCGACGGAGCCGAGAGAAGCTATAGGGTTGGGACGAACGTAAGTGTATAATGAGTGAGTGCTACAGTAGAAAGGTGGCAAGTAAGTTGGATATGCGTAATCAACGATTTCGGCATCGACTCGACTCGGCATGGGCGAACGCTCTCCGGACCGTTGGGTTTATGACGACGGCTCGGCATCGCGCGCTTCTCTCTTTGGTGGAACAATCGGGGCAGCAGCCACCGGATGATCTCGACCACGGCCTGGGGCCCGAAAAATGGCCCCAATCCAGCGCGCCTCTCTCGACGCCTCTTTCGCCTCTCTCCCCCTCGCCTCGTGTGGAGTGTTCGAGTCCCGCAGAATATGTAGCAGCGGCCTTTCTGTGCGCGCAAGTGCTGGGAATTGTGCCGGTAAAATGAACCGGTGGGCTGCCTTTTGCCCTCCCCCCCTCATGGCGATGGTGGGGGTTACCGAATTTGGTGGTTTAGCAAGTGGGCAGGCGGAATGTTGAAGCGGCGAGCGGTTATATCTGCAGTTTCCCCCCCTTCCTCTCATCTGCCGCTGTTGCCGCCGCTGCTTCTCTCGTGAATCATCTTTTTTTTTTTTTGCCCTTCTGGTCATCTTCCCGGCTCGATCGTCCAGGACGATTTTTGGCAGTGTCCCGCTGCGCATTCATTGACCCCAACAATCTTCCGAAATGGCCGTTCCCGACAAATTTACCGGTTTCCAGTCGCCCAGCGCCGGCAGCTGGCTCGAGTTTGAGAAGAATTCGTGGGAGCCCAGACCCTTTGGCGACTACGACGTCGATGTCAAGACGGAATGCTGCGGTGTTTGCGCCAGCGACCGGCACACCATCAGCGGCGATTGGGGCGGCTGCCCTTACCCCCTGGCCGTCGGACACGAGGTCGTCGGCAAGGTCGTTCGCGTCGGCCCCAAGGTGACGCTCGCAAAGGTTGGCCAGAGGGTCGGCGTCGGCGCCCAGGTCTACTCGTGCTTGGAGTGCCGCCAGTGCAAGAACGACAACGAGACGTATTGCAAGCACCAGGTTGACGCCTATGGCGCCCCGTACCTCGACACGGGCTTCATCACCCAGGGGGGCTACTCGTCCCACTCCAGAGTCCACGAGTACTGGTAGGCGACTCCCAACCAAAGCCAAGGCCGCGCAGCGGGCAGCGGGCACTCCAGCAAGGGCTGACCTGGCGGCTGACACTCGGGTGATGCGATAGGACGTACCCGGTCCCCGATGGCCTGGAAAGCGCCGACGCGGCTCCCATGATGTGCGCCGGCATCACCGTCTTCAGCCCCCTGAAGCGCTTCGGCGCCGGCCCGGGCAAGAAGGTCGGCATCGTGGGCATCGGCGGCCTGGGCCACTACGGCGTCATGTTCGCCAAGGCGCTGGGCGCCGAGGTCTGGGCCATCTCCCGCAGCCGAGCCAAGGAGGCAGACGCTCGCAAGATGGGCGCCGACGGCTTCCTGGCCACGTCGGAGAAGAAGTGGACCGAGGGACACACGATGACCTTTGACCTCATCGTCAACACGTCGACCTCGTTTGAGGGCTTCGCCCTGGGCGAGTACCTCAGCCTGCTCGACGTCCACGGGCGATGGAACTCGGTCGGCCTCCCCGGGGGCTCGGGCATCTCCGTCCGGAACCAGGATTTCCTCGGCAACGGCTGCTCCATCGGCTCCTCGCACCTGGGCAGCCGCAAAGAGGTGTTGGAGATGCTGGACCTGGCGGCGACCAAGGGCATTCACTCTTGGGTGGAGAAGATTCCCATCTCGAGGGAGGGCCTGCAGCAAGCCATGAACAAGCTGGCCGACTCGAGCGTGCGATACAGGTCGTGCATGGTCAACTATGACGAGGCGTTTGGGGCTTGACGCGCATCGGACACGGCAACGGAAACGATGGATATATGTGTGTGTGTGTGTGTGTGTGTGTGTGTGCACATGTGAAGGAATGACAAAGAATGAAGCGATTTGAGGCTGTGCATGTAAATATAAATAGTATATATTGGTATACATATATATACACTATATATCTGTATATATATATATATATATATACAATTAGCACCAATCAAGCGCGAGTGCTGCTTGACGATGAGGGGTAGGCGCGAGTGGCATGGTAGCGTATTACCTTGTTTCGTTGCTTACTAACTCAACCACCGCCAAAAACGCTTACATTGCCGCCACTTGATCTCCCCCATTATTGTATTGCGATTGCCAATTTTTCCATTATTTTTTTTTTCTTTTTTCTCATTTTTCTTTAGCTTAAAAAACATTGCCAGTCCACGTTCGTCTCGCCGAAAGTCGAGAAGAGGAGGAGAGAGATTTGCCAGCGCAGCTTCTCGTGAGTCACGCAGGAATTCGCCTTTTCTTTGGCCAAAAAAAAAAAAAAAAAAGAGAGAGGGAAATTTGAAAATTGCCTATTGCGGCAATTTTGAGGGTTCCAGGGAAAGAGGGGCCGGCGAGACGGATCGAGCGTGGGGGGGAAGAAAAGTGTTAAAAAGAAGCATGATAAAGTGGGGCGGTAGCAAGACTGCATTACTAAGCATTAGCATAATAGGTCAGGTGCTTAAGGGCGCAGCCCTATAATACACTAAATGCTTATATAAATAATAAGCTATAATATATATTTCCTTTATTTTAATTAAGGCATTTTATATACTCTTAAATTACTTTATTAACCCAATATACATTTTAATAATTATAAGCCTAGGTAGTCAAGCATTATACTAATAACTTTTACTATATAAAAAGTTAATAATAATAATTAAGATAAATATTTATAAAGACTCTAAACTAAACCTTATCCTTATTATAAAACTTAATACCTTAAATAATTAAGTTAAATAACTAAAGACCTTATATAGTTATATAATAAGTAAAAGTATCTAGCAGTATATAGATTTAATATACCTTAAGTAAACTATAAATAAACTTATATTAAAAACTTAATTAATAATTATTAAGGTATAAATTAAAGCTAAAAGAATATATAAAAAGGCATTAACAGCTTTATTTATAAAAGAGATTATAACTATATATATAGTAATACTATAAAATATAGACTTTTAGCAGTAAGACTTTATATTTAAAAAAAAGATTAATATTACTATTTAAAATTAGATTATTACTATTATTAATTCTAGGATATATTATATAGTACTTATATAGCTGTAAGATAATAACTTAAATAAAGAAGAGTTTATAATTAAAAAGGTCTTAAAGGCTTTAAAGTTTAAGCTTGCATTAAGTAAATTAAATATAATAAAAAATATTAAAAAATAATATAAAGTAATACTTAAGGATATATACTATATTAATATTAAGCTAAAAGTATAGTATATACTATAGTCTAGTGCTTATATAAAGATAAGTATATATAAAATCTTAAATATAAAAAAGAATTTAGCTATTAATAATTTCTTTTATATAATTAAAAATAAGTATATATTAAACTAGGTAGATAATAAGCTTAATAAGCTTATAAAGTATAAGCTTAATACTCTTTATAATATATTAAGTCTTAATTAATATAAAATAATATTTTTATTAATTATTATAAAAGTTTATAAAGCTAAAAGCATAGGCTATTTTACTATATTAAGTAAATACTTAAATTAAGAAAAAGGAGTATATAATAAAAGCTAAAAAGCACTTAAAGCAGTATAAAAAAAGGATAGCAATTATTTAAAAGAATGCCCTTGCTATAGGGGAAAATTAAGGCAAATGCATTACTAAAAGCTAAAGCATTATAAAGCCTTAATTTATACTTTAACTAAAAAATTACTAAAAGGCCTTAATTATTTTATTTTATAAAGAAGGGTTAAAGAAATCTTTATATATTATTAAGTACTTTATTAAAAAGAGTTATATATAAAAATAAAAAAAAAAGGTTTTTACTTATTAAAATATAATAAAGATAAGTAAAAGGCTTTTTTAAAGAGTATTAATATAGTAATAATAAACTTAATAATCTTTATATTATTAAAAAGCATTAATATTTACTTAACCTTTAGTTATAGTATTTATATTTTAAGTAAAAGCATACTATTTAATAATTATAGTACTATATACCTAGTTAATAAAGAAGATTTATTAAAGCTTAAGACCTTTATTCTTAGTTAAGATAATTAAATTAAAGCAGGCATTATAAGATTTCTTATTAATAACTATAGTATTAAAATATTAAAAAAGCTATTAAATAATAAGTATAATGCTTATATTAAAGACCTTATACTAAAGGATATTATTATTATTAAAGGATTCTATATTAATATTATATTTAAAGTAAAGCTCTTAAAGGCTAGTATTTAATATTAAAGATATAACTACTCCCTGTACTTTAATATACTAAAGTATAATATATTATTAATATAGTTAGTTAAAAAATATAACTTAATTTTCCTTAAATATAAATTATTATCTTTTTATAAATACTTTATAACCTAAAATATAATACTATATAGTTTAGTAAGGCTTTTTTTATTTATAAAAGTATAGTATTAACTAGTTAATAGCTTATAAAGAAAGTAAAGATTAATAAAAGATCCTTTATAGCTATATAGTAATTTTAAATACTTATAGTATTTACAAGCTAGATATATTAAGCTAGAAAGGCTTAAGGCATTAGTCTATAATACAAGGAATATATAGATTAATAAAATTAAGTAAATTAACTATAAAGTATATACTTTAATAAATTTAAAGCAAGTTATATTATAAAGATAACTAGAGTATAAGGCATTAAGGCTATTTTAATATATTTATTAAGATCTATAAGACTATAAAAAAAGGTTTAATAATTTAAATTAATTATTAACCTTTAAGGATAATTATAGTATTTAATATAATATACAGCCCTTTATTAATAAGCATTAGTATATATTTATAATTATTATAATCTATTTTAAGGTATAGGTAAAGAGATAGTTTAATCTTTTAATTTATATTTTTAAAAATAATTAAAAAAAAGCAGTAATACTATATATAAAGTGCTTACTATATATAAATTAGACTAGTAGTAAAGGAATATATATTAAGCTATCTTTAGTAGCTATATATAAGCTAAATAAAGGTGCTAAGTAAGTTAATAAATATATTATTATAAAGTTAATTATAATACTTAAAAAAGCAAGGCTTTTAAAAAAGCTATAGTTAAAGAGTATATAAGCAGCTGCTTATCTATATAATATAATACCTTTTTATATAAATAAAATGCTATTATTTATAAAGAAATTAAAGTAATAATTTAAAATATATATACCTTTAGATATTAAAGAGTATATAGCTAACCTATAGCTAGATTAAAGTAGTATATATATATATAGCTATTGCGCCTATATACTATAATATAATTATAAGTTTAGCTATAATAAAAAAAAATATAAAATAAGCCTTAAAAAGATAATTAAATACTTTATAGATTATTTTATAATTAATTTATATAAAGTATAAATCCTTTAACTTAAAAAGGTTATAATTATAAAGAATATTATTTTTAATAAAACCTATTATTATAATTTAAGAAAGTAAAGTATAAAGGAGCTTACTATATACTAGTTAAATAAGTTATTTATAAAGCTTAATAAAGATAAGGTAGATAAGATTAACTTAATTAACTAGACCTAGAATAAAATATAAAAAGCTTTTTAAAAAAGTAAAGAGTATTTAGACTTAAGGGTAGAAGTGCTAGGAAGTATTATAAAACCTTAAGAATTAGTATTATTAAGGCTTTAAATACTAAAGGATACTTTAAAGAGAAATCTTTAAAGTATATAGATAAAGAGTAAATATAATACTATAAAGAGTAGTCTAGTTATTAAAAAGCAGTATTATATATATTTAAAATAAGGACTTATATCCTTAAGGGTATATAGCTTAATAAACTAGATTAAGGAAGATTTATAAGTTTTAACTTTATTATTAAAGTAAAGCAATAAGTAAGTAACTATTAGTCTAGTATTAAATATACTATTTAAAAGTAATAAAATATAATAGTAATTAATTAATAAAGAATATTTAAAAGGTATATAAAAGATTATAAAGCTAGTACTATAATAAAGAAGTATATAATAAAAAAGGATAGCAGCTCTTTATATAAAGTTACTTATTATAAAGTATAAATAAAGATTATAAAGATTAGGCCCTTAGAGTATATACTTAATAATAAATAAATTCTTAATATTAACTAGATTTAGTATACTGCTTAATTAATAAATATTAATATTAAAAAATATAAAGAGTACTTAAATAGTATTTACTATATTAAATATAGTATTTAATTAAAGTTTAATTAAATAGATATTAATAGTTTAAGCTAAGCTAGCAGTATATTAAAAAGACTTACTAAAAGTATTAAATAACTAAAATAAGTTATTAAAGTATTTATTAAAAAATAAATTCCTTAAGGCAGTATATAAAAAAGTATTAATACTATATATAAAAAGAATATAGATTAAGATTAACTAAAAAGAGGCATTATTAAGGCCTTTATTAATAAAGTAGGTATTTATATATAAGCTATATATAAATAAATTGCTAGAGTATTATAAAGCATGCTTAATAATATATAAAGACCTTTAAGAAAGCTTTATAATAAAGAGTATATATATAGCTATATTAATAATATAAATATTTAAGATAATAATTATACTTTTTATAAAATTTAACCTTAAACTTAAATAATTTAATATAAAAAATATATTCTTAAATATAAATTATAGTAAGTATAGTATCTTTATAATATATAAACTCCTTAAAGGATTTAAGCAGCTTAGTAAGGTAGTAAAATTAAAAAAGGCATTATATAGATTGCAAGACTTATTAAGTCTTTAGTTTAATAAACTATTAGCAATACTAGCAAGGCTTGGCCTTTAGTAAAGCGCTAAAGAGCTTTACTTATTCTATATAATTAATAAAAAGGTTTTTATATTATTTTATATAGATAATATTATCTTAGTATATTATAAAAGCAATAAAGCACTATATAATAACTTTATTAATATATTAAAAAAGAAATATAAATTATATTACAGGGGTAATATTAAATAATTCTTAAGTATTTAAATTATTTAAAATCACTAAAAGCACAAGATCTACTTATTATATAATACCTATATTAAAAAAGCAGTATAGAAGTTTAAGTAAAAAGATATTAACTAGTACCCTACAACTCTAATACCTTAAATTAAATTAAAAAAAAACTTTTAATAAATAATAAAATTATAAATAAAAAGCTATTAAAAAAAGATTAATATAGTGCTTTATACTATAGTTATAATATAAGTAGAAATTGCCTTTACTATATCTTATTTTTTATATTTCTTAATAAATCTTAAAAAAGAATATTACTAAGTAGTAAACTAGCTTATCTACTATCTCTATATATAAAAGCACTTTGCCCTTTAGTATAAAAAGCATAAAGAAATATAAGTATTAACTACTTATAATAATACATCCTTTATTAATAATATAAAGACCTAAAAGTTATCTTAAGGATATTTAATAACTCTTTATAATAGATTTATAATTTAAAATGCAATATATTAAAATATAGTAATAACCTTAACTATAAAGGTTAAGCTGCATGCCTTAAGCTAAATAATATAAAAGATAATAGCTTTATAATACTTATTTTTATAAATAAAATTCAATACTTAAGAAAATTAAAATATAAGCTATAATAATTAATAAACCATATAGCTAGTAATTATAAAGAGTAGTTAAATAAGTATATAACTATACTATATAAATATATAGAATATATAGTTAAAGTAAGAATTTAAAAAAGGATTATTTAAGATAACCTTTCTTTCTTTATAATAAATACTAGTTAATAGGTTAATAAAAAACCTTTTATAGTAAAGCTTTAAAAGATTTATTAAATTATTAAATATAATAAACTTATTATTATACTATATTAAAGAGTAGGATATTAGTGAGAGTAATGTATAAAAAGGAAAAGAAAGCAAGGCTTGCCTATAAGCTATACTATATTAAAAACCTAGATTACTTATTTCTTATAATAAAATAAAAGAGTTAGGTAAGAGGCAGCAATAATAGGTTATATTATTAAACTAAAGCTTAAGGAGCTATCTTCTTTTTATACTCCTTAAGGGCTTTATAAATAAAAAGGGGCTAAAGCTATAGAGAAGAGACTAAGCCTTACTGCTAGTCAGGCTAACTAATTAAGGCTGGCTATAGCAAAGGAGGCTGACTAGTAAAGACTAGTTAGTAAATCAAGGCTAAATATAGCTTAATAATCCACTAAGCTAAACTTCCTTTATATAAAGGCAGTAAATAGCTGCAAGCAGTAATATTATTATATTATTCCCCTTCTTTATAATAATTATCTTAATTATTATATAAAGGGAATATAGTATTAATCTAGTTATAAAGGCCTTTTTAAAAGCCTTTTCTTTAAGTATTAATAATTTCTTTATTTATAATGCTTTATTTATACAGGTTATTGCATTAATTAATATAGGCCTTATATAAAGCACCTTTATTTATTATATCTAGTTAACCAGGTCTTTATATTTATTTATTTTATAGTATTTTTAATAATATAAAGAGAGAAGGGCCTTTTTTATAGTCTTTTAAGTTTCTTATCCTTTTTAATAATACCTTAAGTATAAAAAAGTCTTATAACCTACTTAATACCTTAAATATATTAATAAATCTTAATAAGGTATTATAGCTATACTATAAGCTATTTTACTTATTATTAATAATATACTTACTATCTTTATTATATAAATATTATTAATATAAATATATTAATATCTTTTTAAAAATTCTTTATAGTTATTATATAAGTTTACTACTTTTAATTTAATACTGCTTTTATATAGTATAAAGCTTATATTAAGTAAAATAATAATTATACTTTATTTATAATCCTCTTGCTTTCTCTTTTTTAAAAAACCTTAATTAATTATTAACTAGTCTTTTTATATTATTATAGTAAGCTGCTTTTTAGCTTAAGCAGTAGCTTAACCTCTTTAATAACTAGTATAATAAGCTAGGTAATAGTTCTTAACCTCTTAAAGCAAGGGATACTATATATATAGCCTATTTTTATATAATACAATAAGGTCTTATAATAGCAGTATATAATCTTTATACTGCTTTTAATTACTTTAATTAAATATACTAGTTTAAGTATAGCCTTTTAAGTTTAAAAAAGAGTTTAGTTAAAAGTTAAAGTGCTTATTTTTATTTTATTTTATAGCAGCAAGCCCTTGCCTTACAGGAATACCCTTATTTTATATTATATATTCCTCTTTCTATATATAGGCTAAGCCTTAAGGTTTTACTTAATTAATATTATTATTATTAAGCTTTTATATTATTAAAGACTTAAGTAATAACTACTTTTAAGTAAGATCTTGCTATATAGACTAAATTTTATTAACTTTATTGCCTTTTTCTTAAAGACTTAAGTTATATTCTTTAATAAATTGCCCTTTATAGTATATTTAAGGTAGTTAAGGGTATTTTAATAATAAAGGTAGTAAACCCTGCAGACTATACCTAGCTATTTAATTTATTACTAGACTTAAGAGTGCTTATTTAATGCTTTAGTTATTAGGTTAAGGTTATTATAGATTTATTTAAGCTTTTTAAGTATTTTCCTTTTTATAGCTAAAGCTTTATATATAAGCCTTTATTATTAATTACTTTATTATTACTAGTATAGCTAGATTTCTTTAAGTATTGCTAGTATTATACTTCCTTTTCTACTTTTTTTTAGCTTAACTTATATAAAATCTTTTAACTAAAGCAAGAGTGTTTATATTATCTTTATAAACCTACTAATTATATTCTACAGGCTACCTAGCTTATTTAATAAAATAATAAACTTTTTTTTTTATTTTCTTACTATTCTTAACCTTTTTTACTTTTTATTATTCTTTAAGGTTATTTAAGTTAAGTATTATTAAAGGTTTAGCTAGGCTTCCTTCTTTAAGTCTTTATAGCTTAAAGAGGCTAATATAAAAAATATTATAAATACTTAAATATTTTTTAAGCAGTATAAGTCTATAGGCTTATTTACTAAATTAAATAATAATATAAAAAGGCTTTATATATTTAAGTATAAGTTTTTTCTTTCCTTCTTTAACTTTAAGGTTCTTAATTAATAATATAATAAAGTCTTTTATATTTAGCTTAAAGGGTTTATGCCTTTTATTATAATAAAATACCTACTTTTTAACTATAATTTATTATTAAATCTTTAATTACTTATATATTTCTTCTAGCTTCTTAATATATTATTTTATATTTAATACCTCCTTTTTATAAATAGCGTCCTTATTATTAAAGTCTTAAATATAAAAGTTAAAGTTTATGCTTATAAAGGCTATAAAAAGAGATATTTTAATAATAATATTTTATACTATATTTAAGCAGTATTAAGCTAATGTTAATAAGTAGGGCTATACTGCTTATTCTTTATTAATAAAGTAGTAAAGGTAGTGCTTAATAACTTGGTTTATTTATTTTATTTACTTATTAATTTAAGGGTGAAATGCTATAAATAGCCTTTATATTATTTTTAATATATAGTAAAGCTTTAACTAGAATTTATTTATAAATACTAAGCTTTAATTACTTATAATTCTTTATATAAAGCTAAAGACTATTTTTATTTAGCTATAAAATAATATTATAAGGTTTACTATAGTAATAGTATTATTAATAAAAAAGTATAGTAAATACTTTATAAATTAATTTATAATAACTAGAATTATATTAACTTCTTTAGTTTTAAAGAGAGTAAAGGGCAGGCCTATAATAAAGTTTATTAAGACCTCTTTTTAAAGTTATAAAGAAAGTAGTAAGGATTTAAGCTTACTATATAGCTTATACCTTTTAGGTATACTCCTTTAGCAGGGCCTGTAGATTTATATATACTCTTTTATATTTTTATTTATAAATAGCTAAAAAAACTTCCTTTAAATAAAATTAAGGGTTTATATTATATTAAAATGCCTAGCTAAAGGATTATTATAATAAAGATTAATTATCTTATCCTTTACACTCTTTTTTAATATAAAAATATAGTTATAATATTATAAAATACTTTCTACATTTACTAACCAAGTGCTATTCCTTTAGTATAGCTTTATTATTATTTTTTTAGCAATTTAATATTATATTTTTAAATCCTTTACTTAAAGGTCTTTAATAAAAAATAATAATAATTAAGAAGCCTTTTCTTTATATACTACTTCTTTATAAAGCGCTATTTTAATTAATTCCTTAAAAAAAAGCTTCTTGCAATAAGGTATCCTTTTAGCTTAATTAGCTAACTATCTAGGAATTAAAAGGGTTATACTTTTTAACCCTTTAACTTAAGGCATCTTGCTTATTAAAGATATCTTGTTATATTAATTACAAGCCTTAAGCATCTTGCCTTATAAAGATATTTTATTATACTTAAATTAGCTAAGAATATAAGCCTTTTTAATTATTTTTAATTTTTTATTATATTCTTTATAATATATTAATATTACTATAATGCTTTATATTAAAGCAAGCCTTTTTTTAAAGTTAAGTAATAGCTTTTTATTCCTTAGCATTAAGGTTTTATAATCTAGTCTCTTTAATAAAGCATTAATAAGGTTATTCTTCCTTAGCTTATATTTAATAATAAAGTTAAAAAAGGCAAGGTATATATACTATCTTGCCTGCCTTCTTAATAACTTTAATTAATATATAAATATTTATAGGTTTTTATAGTTTAATAAAACCTTTATAAAGTTCTTTACCCCTTTAATATAGTATTACTAGTATTTAAATAACTTAATAATTATAAATATCTTTTAGTTTAGTATTTTATAGTTAAGTTTAACTTTATTAAACTTCTTTAACTAAAAGGCTATTAAGTAATACCTTCCTTCTTTATTAAGTTAAGAAAGTATACTAGCTATTATAAATCTAAAAGTATTAGTCTTTATTTAAACTTATAGCTATAGGTTAAAATACTATAAAAAAGGTATTATTTAAAAGGCATCCTTAAGTTAACAAAATGCCTTTATTGCCTTAAGATCTAGCTAAAAAAACCCAAGCTTTTTTTTATTTTTATTATCTTTAAGCAAGGCTATAAAAGGGGCTGCTATCTTTAAGTAACCCTTAATAAAGTATTAATAAAAGTTATAAAACCTAAAAAAGACCTATATCTTTTTATAGCTTTAAAAAAGCTCTTAGGTTGCAATAGTCTCTACCTACTAAAGGTTTATTAAGATGCCTTTATTTAATAAGATAAACTTAAAGAACTTAACTTAATCTTAATAAAATATATATTTTAAGGGTTTTATATATAGCTCTACCTTTTACAGCTATTTAAGGACTTGCTTAATATAATTAATATATTTATTATAAATCTTTAAAAAAATAAAGATATTATTTAAGTATACTATATAAATAATATTTAATAGCTTATATAATGCTTTATAAATATAATATTAAAATATAGTAAAGGTATTAATAAGTCTAAAGGGCATTATAAAGTATTTATAGTATTTATATTATATTTAAAATATTATTTTTTATTTATCTCCTTTTTTAATTTAAATATAATAATAAGTATCTTTAATATTAATCTTTATAAAATAATTTATACTTAAGATATAGTTTAATATTTTAAAAATTAAAGAGAGAGGGTAGTAATTCTTTTTTATTACTTTATTAAAGCCTTAATAATTAATATAAAAATAAAGAGTCTTATCTTTTTTTAGTATAAAAAGGATTAATATACTAGCAAGACTTTATAATAATTAGATTCTTTTTTTTTTAATATTTTCCTTAAGGTATTCTTAAAGTTTCTTTAACTTTTTAAAAGATAAAGAGTAAATAAACTTATAAGGTAGTTTTATATTTAAAAGTAGGTTAATTATATGGTTGCTTAATTAATAAAAAGGCAAGATACTTAATTTTTTAAGGTTAAATACTTTTATAAAGTTAAAGAGTTTAATAAAGATATTATTAAGGTCTTAAGGCCTTATCTCTTTATCTTTATTAAGCAAGAGGAGGCTATTAAATATAGCTATAATTAAGTAAATATAAGCTATTTATTTATAGGCTTTTTAAAACTTATAAGGTTGTATAACTTTAATCTACTTCTAGTTTAACTTAAATTACTACCTTTAGTCTTAAGGCATAAAGTAGATTTATTTATTAACTAAGGTTAGCATCCTTAAAAGTACTAAGGCCTTATAAAGGCACAGGTTATAATTAATATTAAGGCAATAATAAGTAAAATATTAAGTAGTCTTTTTTAAGTCTATAAAGCTAATAAAGATAGCCTAGGCACTATAATATAAAATGGTTAAGTTACTAGGGACTTTAAGTCTTATGCCTTTAATTAAGACTTACTAATAGCCTTGCTTTTTTATAAATTATATATTAATAAAGTTAACCTTACTACTGCTATTTAAGTCTATATAAAACTTAATAAGTTTTAGGTTTTTTATTATAATTAAAGTATTAAAGTATCTTTTTACCTTAATATTTTTATTACTAGCTATAGTAAGGGTAGCTACTTTAGCTATTTTTTATTTCCTTAATCTTACTTATTAACCTAGTTAAGATAATAATTTATATAGTAGCCTAAGGCTTTATAAATAAAATAAATACCCTTTAGGTTTTTATCTTTATTTTTATTATAAAGCTTAGCTTTAATTAAGATATAGTTAAGGTTTAATAATTAGTTATTAAGGTATTATTAATAAGGCTTCTTTTTTTATATATAAAGAAAGTCTTTAACCCTTTACTTTAAGGCTATATAATAAGGATTATCTTAATACCTTATTACTAAAGAGATAATTTCTTTATAAGTCTTTAAAAAGTAGTTACTTTATTTCTTAATATAGTCTTAAAAAGAGGGGAGGAGTTAGTTATAATAAGTTAAGGTATGGTTCTTTTTATTAAAAAGAGGAAATTGTTTTTTTAATAAGTTTAAATAAATATAAAATTTATAAAAAGACTGGTTTTTTTATTAATAAGCTTTATAAAGGGTAGAAGATAAAACAAGCTCTTAGTAAATAAAGTCTTTAAGTAACTTATTGCTTTATTTTTTAAAGTATTCCTAGTCCTTTTTATAATCTTTTTTTTATTATAAAGTCTATTTATTAAGGTAATATTTTTATTTTATATAGGCTTTACTATTTATATTATTAAGGGTATAAAGGACTTTATAAAAGTCTTTTTTATATTTATAAAAAGCGCTTTTAAAAAAGTATTATAAATTACTTAATTATTTATCTTAAAGGTATAAGTCTGCCTTAGCTATTATATACTATATATTCTTAACCTTAATTTCTTTTTTACTTTTTTTAAAAAAGTTATTAACTTTTTAATACTTTTTCTTCTTTAACTTAAAGAGGCTTTTTTTATTTTAAAGTTTAATATAAAGCTTTTTTATCTACTTTTAAAGTATTTTTAATTCTTTAAGTTACTTTAATTAAGTTATTTTATCTTAAGCCTTTTTAATATTATTATAAAGGCATTAAATATCTTGTTTATTAAGCAAGGCTTTTATATCTTTTTCTTTAAGTTAAAAAAAGTTTTTATTTTTTTTTATAAACTTAAGGGGGTTTTATAATACTATAAGTATAAGTTCTGCAGTATTACTATAGGTTTTTATTATTACTACTTTCTTAAGTAATTTATAATAAAGAAGCTTTAAAATATAATAAAATAAAAAAGTTAAGTAAAAGGTAGTAATAATAAGTTATATTATTAAATTAAAGCTTAAGGAGCTATTTTTTTTTATACTTTTTAAAGGCTTTATAAATAAAAAGGGGCTAAAGCTATAAAGAAAAGATTAAGCCTTATTGCTAGTTAAGCTAATTAATTAAGGCTGGCTATAGTAAAGGAGGCTGATTAATAAAGACTGGTTAATAAATTAAGGCTGAATATAGCCTGATGATCTACTAAGCTAAACTTCCCCTGCATAAAGGCGGTGAACAGCTGCGAGCGGCAGTATTATTATATTTCTTTACTAACTTCTTAATCTTACTACTTAATATATTCAAGGCATTAATAAAGGCTATAGTATTATTATTATTATTATTATTATTAAGGGTATATAAAGCAATCCTTAGCACCCTTGCTATACACTCTTTACCTACTTTTAATAAATTAAACTAAAAGTATAAAGCTATTTTATATTTATTAAATAACTACTATAATATTAATAATAAAGTAAGTAATAATAAAAAGTAAAGTGCTTATAGCCTTATTATTATTTAACTTTACTTAATAAAATATTATTATTAATAGCTTAAGCTAAAGATAGCTAAGTATAGTATTAATAATAAAAAAGCTTATTTTAAAAAAAAAGAGTATACTAAAGGTTATAGTAATAATTATTTATAAAATAATTAAAGTATCTTTTTATAATAGCGCTATTACACTTTATATACTAGCTAAAATTGCCTTTACCTATAATAATACTTAAGATATAGTTTTTATAAGGCAGTATTATTAACTAAGTGCTTAATATTATAATTATAGGCTTTAAGGGGGCTTTTAAGGCATTATTATCTTTCTTCTTTTTTCTTTATTTTATAACCTTCTAGATAATTATTTTAATTAGTATAGTTAATTAATAAAAGCAGTGCTTTAAAAAGCAGCTATTATAGTAAAAAGATAATACTTATTATTAAAAAGATTATAGCTATATTAACTATCTTAAAAAAGAAGATAATAATAATAATATTAATAAGAAAAGATTAATTTTATAAAGTATAAGAAAAGTACTATATTTTATAAAATAATTATTTTTTTACTTATTATTTATAGTATAATTTAATAAAATAAAGTATATACATTCTTTTTATTTCTTTTATATTAAATAATTATTAATATTATAAAGAAAAATAAAAAATAAAGCTAAAATTATATATAAGTATAGTATTTACTTATAGAATAAGATAATAATAATTAATAAGGTTAATAAAAAGCTTATTATTAATAACTAAACTAAAAGTTATTTAAAGAAGTGTTTTAAATAGCTTTATTAAATAAGGGGTATATTAAAAAGAAGTATAATAAAGTAAGGCAGTAGTAAGACTATATTATTAAGTATTAGTATAATGGGTTAGGTGCTTAAGGGCACAGCTTTATAATATACTAAATGCTTGTATAAATAATAAGCTATAATATATATTTCCTTTATTCTAATTAAGGCATTTTATACACTCTTAAATTGCTCTATTAGCCCAACGCGCATTCTAATAAAAAGAGAGAAAATAATTGTACTCCTTAAGGTACCTCTAAGGTAAATTATAGTTACATGTACGTACTCCCGTGCCTTTCCGTACCTGCTAGGTAATTACCATCTACGGATTACCTAGATTACTATGTAGTCGCGATAGCAGGCCCATGTTTTTGACACCTCCCTCTCCGTCTTTTTGTCCTCTCGATAAAAAAAAAAAAAAAAAAAAAAAACTTTGCTCCGTTGGCCGGGGATCCGCTCCCACAGCTCATTCTTTGTTGGTTTTATCCGCCGCCAAGTGGAGGGAGCCTTAAGGATATACAGTAATGGGAGCACTTTTGTGCAATGACGATTTTCTCCCTTTTTTTTTTTTTCTCTCTCTCTCTCTCTCTTTCTCTTTTTTTTAAAAAAATATTTTTTTTTAAATTTTTTAATTTTCTTTCTTTCTTTTATTTTTTAGTCAAACAAGCGGAGGCCCGAGGGCAGGAGCCGGAGATGATGACTTGACTAACCCACTCCGCTTGCTAATAGTAGCCCTTATCAACTTTTTTTTTTTTTTTTTTTTTTTTTTTTTTTTTTTGCGCCATCTTATATGCAAGTTTTCTGTAGCATTGCGGGATGATATAAATAGGCCGGGGGGAAGAGGAGGGCAATTAAAAAAAAAAGAGAGAAGACCAAACAGACGAATTCCATTGCCCGTTTTCTTCTTCTTCTTCTTCTTCTTCTTCTTCTTCTTCTCTCTTAAAAAGAAAGACATCATCGACCCGGTTCAACTCACCCCCCCCCTCAAATCCACCAAAATGTAAGTCCAGAGCTCACCGTCTGTCTCCCCAAAAGCCCTCAAGAGACCAAAAAAAAAAAAAAAAACATGCCAACATCAGCCCAGGTCTCCTCCTCCGCCCCCCCCTCCTGCCTCCTCCCCGGCCGTCTCCCTCCATCTCCGCTTCACCCGGCCCGCCTCCCGCTCCGAAATCACCGCCGTCGGCGTCTCGCCCTCGTCCGCCGTCGCCTACGCCATCTATCCCGGCGCCCAGGCCGACCAGCCCTGGATCGACACCTTTGACCTCACCACCCGGCGCGGCTACTCCAAGATCGTCGGTCCCGTCGCCGCCTTCTCGCCCTCGGCCCCTCTCCGCCTTGGCAAATCTTCCGCCTCGGAGACGTCGTCGTCTTCGTCGCCTTCGGCCTCGTCTTCGTCGTCGTCTTCGTCCTGTCCCCCGCCTCGCATCGCGACCCTCTCCGCCAGCCTCGTCATCCGGGACTTCTCCTCCGGCAAAACCATCCTCGAGCTCAAGGAGGTGTCCGCGCCCATCGCCTGGTCCCCCGATGGCCGGGCCATTGCCGCCGCCGAGCCCCGGCACCGCATCGGCCTGTGGGACGCCCGGACCGGGACCCGCCTCGGCCGCGTGCCGGGCCACATCGACACCGTCACGCACGTCGCCTTCACCCCCGACTCCAACCTGGTGACGCTCTCTCGCGACGGCACCCTCCGCGTCACCAGCCCGGGCGCCGGCAAAACCCTCTACAAGCTCGAGGTCGAGCTGTGCTCCAACCCGCGCGCCCTGGCCGTCTCCCCCGACGGCAGCACCATCGTCTCCGTCTGGGGCGCCGCCGTATACGTCTGGATGCCTCGCCACGGCCAGCTCACCTCCTACCGCCTCTCCGGCACGCGCCCCTGCGAGGGCTGGCCGCTCTGCATCTCTCCCGACTGCCGCTACATCGCCAGCTGGACCGAGGACGGCTTCGACATCATGGACGTGCCGTCCGGGACTGTCATATGCGCCAAGCATGGCGGCCCCTTGGTCACCTCTGCCGACTTTTCTGCCGACGGCACCACGCTGGTTCTCGGTAGAATCAACGGCGACGTCGAGGTCTGGGATGTTGTCACTAGCCGGGCCTGAGCGTGGTCAGCATAGCTGTGTATAGGCGTATATATATATATATATATATATATGTAAGTATTCAGCAAACCAGCAAGCTAAGCCATGTAAAACGACTGTTTGTTCGTGTCAGATACTGAGGGTCCTAGTTATTTTTTCTTTCTTTCTCTTTCTAATCACATATATATATACACATCATTTATCATTGTTAGGTAATGGCAGGAAAAGGAGGGATATAAAGGAAGGACCAGCGGGGGGCATGGAGGCAGCAGCAGATTAAGATACCCTGTTTATCTTTCGAATTGATTCATTTCGTGCCGTTGCAAGAAGGTACTTACTTATATGTCAAAGCTTCGTTCCATAGCACCGAATCTTTTGTTCGAATAAGCTGCGTGGGCTCGTCGTTTGATAGTAAATGAGAGTGGTATTATGTATTCAAGCTTGGTATATAGTGTTGTGTGCTAGCAATATTACTGTGGGTATTTTCTTCGTGTCCTTCGTGGCCTGAATCTGCCTGGATCCAAACTCTCCTTTTCTTCTTCTTCGTCTTCTTCTTCCTTCCTCCCTTTCTTTTTTTTTTTTCGCGTATAAATAAGATGCAACCATGCCGTGGTATGGCCAGGGGAATGCTGCAACGTCAGGGCTCAAAAAAACGTTTCCCTCCCTACCATTGTCTGTCTCATCGAAACAGTGCCACTTCCATTCCAGTCAGACATCATCACATTACATCCGCTCTTGAAAAATCGTTCCATCTTGCACCACCCGCATCTTGTCCTTTCCCTATTCCACCCCCCCTCTCTCTCTCTTTCCATCGTTCTCTTTCTCTTTCTCTCTCTCTCTCTCTCTCCTTTTATTTTATTTTTTATACAGTATCCAATTGATCATCAGGCAACCCAGCCCAATGTTTCCAACATGCCACGGGCTTCAGAAGCCTGCATGCTGGCCACGCCGAGCTGTCGGACTTGGGTTCCGCGTCTCAGGCGTTGCAGTCCGACCGCCAGCTTCCAGCCCTCGGTTTCCTCGACAATGAAGAGGTAGCGCTTGGCTTCTTGGTCGCGAATCGTCGCCCGAAGGATGTGCAGGCCCTTGGATCTCCATTCCCCAGCCTGCCCCGTTGTTGACGGAACGTTGGTGTTTTTGAACGTGCGGTCGCAGAGGCCGAGTCGGCAGCACTCCCGGCAGGCATGAAGCATCTCCGACAAGTACAGATCTGCCTCCTCGCCGGTGAAGCCGTTGGCGCCATCCCGGTCTGACTGGCGGCTCCTGCCACCAGTCATTTTGTGAAGGAAGCCGCCGGAGCTTTTCCCAGTTGCAGATCCCGCCGGCGACGGCGCGGTCAAGCAGTGGGGCAAGCACCAGACCTCGACTAGTTTGAGCGTCCAAGCCTTGACGTCCCACTCGCGCTGGGGGACTCCTCGCACATCGTCATCAATGAAGAGCCCCTCCGTGGTGATGCGGAGAATCAGTCCATCCGTCACCGTGCCCACCCCTGATATGAGCTGGCTGGCCGGTGTCTTGGTGAATTGGTTCATGAAGAGGTAGACCGACTGAATGACAATCTTGTCGGGGTCGTTGGTCGTGTAGTGAGATCGTACCGACGGCGGCGGCGACGTCCGCGCTGTTGTCTGAGAGGCAGCCCACGACGCGTCGGATCCCGTGAGGGAAGATGTCGACTCTCTATGTCTTGGCCTGTTGGGCGGCTGCTGGTCATGTGCCGGGGGTTGTTGCGGCTGTTGTTGTTGTTGTTGTTGTTGTTGCTGTTGTTGCCTGCTCGGCTGGTCGTAGGGCCGGGCGGAGTATGTCTCCGAGTCCACGTAGCTGCTGTTGCTGCTAACATGTGACCTTGCAGCAGGAGCCGGTCGCCTTGCGGTAGGGTCTGATTTCCGCGAGGCAGACGAGGGAGCCACGGACGGGGCCGCAGCGGGAGGCGCCGGCTTGGTAGGACTCTCGCCTCTGTCGGGCCGTTCGCACCTCTCCGATCTTTCGGTTCGATCAGACGTCTTCGAGGCTGCTGACGGAGCCGCGGATGGGGAAGACGACGTCGAGGGCGCAGCGGGGGGGACGGAAGGCCGACCGTTGGGCCACATGCTCGTCTTCTCGCCGACGCTGGAGTACGCATATGTGCTGCCGACCCGACTTGCTCGAAAGTCGGGCATGGCCGCCTTGGCTTCGGCGGCTGCCCTGGCTTCTTCGGCAGCGGCCTTAGCCTCAGCCGCAGCTCTAGCCTCGACAGCGGCTCTAGCGCTTGCGATAATCTCTGCTTCCTCCGCTGCTTTGGCCTCTGCAGCGGCTTTGGCCTTGGCCTTGGCTTCGGCGTCAGCTTGTTTCCTTCGCTGCTCTTCCCTATCCCTCGCCTCCCTATCCCTCGCCTCCCTTTCTCTCGCCTCTCTTTCTCTCGCCTCTCTTTCTCTCGCCTCTCTGTCTCTCGCCTCTCTGTCTCTCGCCTCTCTATCTCTCGCCTCTCTATCCCTCGCCTCCCGTTCTCTGGCCTCCAGCTCCTTGGCTTCCCTCTCTCTCGCATCCCTTTCTTTAGCCTCCCTCTCCCGTAACCTGGCGCGCTCCAGTTCCTCTTGCTTGCGCTTCCTCTCCGCCTCGGTCCGCTCCGCCTCTTCCTTTGCCTGCTGCTCCGCCTCCCTCTGCAGCCTCTCCTTCTCGCGTTCCTGCCGCTCCTTGGCATCCTTGGCACGCAATTCAAGCAGCTTCTTGGCGGCCGTTTCCCGACGCCGTTGCTCTGCTTCCCTGAGTCTTCTTTCCTCTTCCTTCTTCCTCATTTCTTCACGCGCCTTCTCCCACGTTCCCTTTGGTGTTGTCTCGGTCTTCTTCACCGCTTCCGGCTGGGGGGGCGGCTTCTGCTCGGATTCGGGTTCGGGAGGAGGTGGTTCCCGCTTGGCCTCGGTAGGCGTCGGGGGGGCTGGCTTGGGGGTGGGGGCCGTTTGCTGATCCGGCCGAGGGTCTGGCTTCGGCACGAATGGAGGGATCGGTGCCAGGTCCGGCATGCGAGGCAGCCTGGATGCCGCCTTTGGAGTCGTTGTTGTTATCCTCTCTGACTCGGGAGCCGGCCGGGTTGTTGGCGTCCTTTCTAGCTCGGGCGCGGCCTTTTTCTTTTCAGGAGAAGGCACGCGTTTTGCCTCTGGCGAAGGCGGCTGTTTCTTTTCCGGCGATGAAGGCCACTTCTTCTCCAAGTCCAGAGGAGTTTTCTCGAGCACCGGGGGCCTCTTCTCCGGCTCAGGCTGCTTCTGGTCGGATTTCGGCGGTGTCTTGTCGGGCTCCGGCGATGGCCTCTTCTCCTCTGGAGGTGGCGGCCTCTTCTTCTTCTTCTTTGGCAGCGCCGGCTTCTCTGATTCGGGAGAATGAGAGGGCTTTTCCTCCGGCGGCGGAGGCTGACGCTGACGTGCTGGCTGCGGCTTCTCCGGCTCTGGGGACGTTTTGCTAGCCGAAGGCGGGGCGTCTCTTTGGGACGAGGAGCGCTGGGACGGGGACGAGGCCGGCTCGTTGTCAGGCTTCGGCTGAGGCGGCCGTGGCTGGTCTTCTGACTGGGCGTCGGCATTCTTCCAAGACGATTGGGATCTATCATGGCGCGGAGGGGGCGGCGCGCCGTTTTGCGAATGGCCATGGGGTGGCGGTGGAGGCGGCGGCCCGTTGGGATCGGGACGCCCTCCGGGGCCGGGGCCTCCATGTCCGCCGTTGCTCGCCCCGTGAGGCCAATGCCCGTTGCCGAATCCTCCACCACGGCCTCCCGAAGTGCCTGATCCGCGCCTCTTGCCGCCCGGACTGGACACGGGCACCGGGCCGCCAGTCTGCATCCGCCCCAGGGCCCAGGCGCCAATGCCAACTCCCAACAGCAGCGTCGTCACGCCCATGCCGGATAGGCCTTGAGAGCCATTGAGCCACCACAGCCTGAAGGCCGGCGCCATAGATTGGAACAAGGCGACGCATATCAGCGCAGAGGCAAAGCCAGCTACAAAACTATTGACATTCGGCTGCAGCGACGGCAGGTAAAGAAAGCCGGAGCCTGACGAATGTTGGGGGATGACGAATATGTCGTAGTTGCCGGGAGGCAAACCCGACGACTTGGGCGCCTCGCCATGCGGCGGAGGTGGAGGCGGCGTACTCATGCCTGTCGTCGATCAAATTCTTTACGGAGGACAGCTGGAGCGGGTGTTGTGCGCCAAAGCTGCGTAGATGCTGGAGTGACAAGAAGTTGCAATCGCCCTGGTTCTACGAGCGGATCGAGAGAGCCATGGATAGAGTGGTGAGATTATCGCGACGGGGAAAAGAGGAGGGGGTAAAAAAAACCGAAACCCTGGTAAAAAAAAAAAAAAGTCAGAACCCGACTTCATCGCCATTCCCCAAAACTACCGCGAGTGAAGCAATTCGCGCGCGAAGGCGACGGCATTGAGGGCCACCCCCTCCACCCCCCTCTCTCTCTCTCTCTCTCTCTCTCTCTCCTTCCCCCCCCCCCCCTCTGCCCAGCCATCATAGAATGGGAAAATAAAAATAAAAAAATAAAAAAAAAAAAGGGGGGGGGAGGCAAACAGTGAGATGAGGATCTCCGCGCTTTTTGGGTCCAAACGGGATGGAAACTAACCAGTAAGGACCGAGACAACAAACACCGCAGAGAAACAAACGCCGGGCTCCAGATCAAAAAAAGAAAAAGAAAAAGAAGAGAAAAAAAAAAACAAACCAAAACAAAAAGAAGAAGAAAAAGAAAACTTTGAAAAAAGCACGCCGTAACAGCCGTCGAGCTTCTCTCTATTAAGCAAAGACGATAACGAGTCGACGCGCGCACTTGATGGGATGGAGCAGGAGGCGTGGCCTCGACATGGGGGGCCAAAGGTAAAATTAAAATTCGGAAAAAGGATTTTTTTTTTTTTTTTTTTTTTTTTTTTGGTGGCCAAGGCGGAAGTGGGGTAGGCGGTGGAAGTTGGGGGGGGGGGGGGGGGGGGGATTAATGGAGGACAGAGCATAAAGAGGAGATAAAGAGAGAAGAGAGAGAAGAGACAGAGAGAGAGAGAGAGAGAGAGAGGCGCGCTTGGGCGGGATTTGTTTACCCGCCTTTTTCTTTCTGGGCGCCCCATCAGCGCACCCACCCGGACCGCCGCCACGAGCCCGCCAAGGGAGATGCCAGCCGCCACTAAAAAGCCCTTTTTTTCTGCAGCCACTGCTGAGCAAAGAGCCCCCCCCCCCCTAGAGGAGCGCTGGAGTGGCGCTGGAGTGGCGGAAAGACAGCGCGGCTGGCGCCGTGGCTGGATGGCCCGCAAGTTATAAAGAAAAAGAAGAAGAAAAAGAAAAACGTCACAAAAGGGCCTCGCGAACAAGGAGGAGGGCCCCCCAATCGTCTCTCTTCCTCTCTCTCTTCCTTTCTCTACTCTCTTCCTGTCTCTACTCTCTTCCTTTCTCTTCTCTCTTCCTCTCTCTCTCTCTTGACGTTTCGTTTTCCCGCATCATGAGCAACCCCCCCCCCCCCCCTAACGGAGCCACCAAGGGCGGCTGCTGTCAAAACCCTCCCATTCGCCGCCAGCATCCACCCGGAAACGCCCCCCCCCCCCCCCCCCCTTCTTCCCCAGCCATCCTGTGCCCGTTCTCGTCTCTGCACCCATATTCGCCTACGGAATCTCCCTCACGCGCAACTTATACGCGTCCAACGATTCCCTCTCCATTCACGAGGCTCAATCGCCGTCGCGACGTCGTTTCTCTCTCGGGAGCCGGAGTCCAGCCCCCAACAAACGACCTTGTTTCTGCTATGTACGCATGCAGCAGTAAGAACGTTGAAAGAGAGAGAGACACCCTCCCCCCTGCCTGGATCCACTGATAAAGCCATCGTTGGGCGAATCGACTAGGCCTTGGGGGAAGCACTTTTGTTGTTGTTATGTTCTACCACAGTCGCCTCCATCATCCAACCATTTAGGCGAAAAAAAAAAAAAAAAAAAAAAGACCCTGGCACCATTTTTGCCGCTTTCACGCCAAATTGACGCGTCCGGTGCTGGAGCCGTCGCGGGCAGCCGAAGTGCATGCAGAGCCATCAATGCTACCTTACCTTTGTATGTATACGGCGGCATGTCACTGACAGATGAAGCTATGTGAGAGAGAGAGAGGCTGGTATAAAGAACAAGCGTTGTTGCCCGGCAACAAAGCCCATCCTGGGCTTTTTTTTTTCGCCGCTCCAGGTGATGTCACTGCCAACGAATCCTAGATTTCTTAGGTAATTCAAACAAAAGCTCCCCCAGGCTTCTTCGGCCCCCGAGCCTTGTCATGTCTTTTTTTTTTTTTGACATGTCGTCGAGCGAGCGCGTTCTAGAACCGGTGTGTGATGAGGGCTGCATGAATTGCCGCCTGTGTGAAGGACCATCCCATCCCATTCCATTCACGAGCAAAGACCGCTCTTCGTCCGCTCGTCTGTGGCTGGCTGGATAATAGCATCGCCACAACACACGGCATTGTCAGGAGGAAGGACCGGCACGAATGACGACGGAACAGGTCTTCTTATTGGAATCCCTTGGTGGCAGATTTGGAAATCCCTGGAGGCGGCGGCGGTGTTGTGGTAACCAGTCCACGTGCTCGCATCACCCACACAGCCAGACCCTGTGATCCCACAAGAGCGCGCGTTATGCGGTCCCGTCCGAGAGAGGGAAGAAGAAGAAAAAAACATTTGTCTTTTTTGTTAAAAAAAAAATAATAATTCACAGGCAGCCACGCGACGGCCTATCATACATCATTCCTTGTATGGAATAGAAAACGTTATTTTATAATGGTATTGGTATTAGTACTTAAAAAAAAATTGCCCAATTTTATCGTGACAGCCAAGCCCAGTCAGTGCCAAACAAGAAATGCGCCCCCCCCCAAGCCCCCAAAGCCTCATCCCCTCATCCCCAGAGAAGAAGAAGAAAGAAAATAAAAGAAGTAGAAGAAACAGAAACAGAAACAGAAAAATACATGATGCAGGATGATGGACCTTTTTTTTTTTTTCCCTTTCCCCCCTTTTTTTTCTGATTTTTTTTTTCTGATTTTTTTTTTTTTTTTTTTTTTTTTTTTGCAACGTCACACTCGCTCGCTCAATATGTCGTGTCATCCACCACCAAGGAAAAAAAGAAGGAAAAAAAGAAAAGAAAAAGAAGAAGAAGAAGAAGAAAAGACTTCCCCAACACCAAAAGGGGAGGGGGGGGAAAGAAAAAGAAAAAGAAAAGAAAAGAAGAAAAAAAAGAAAAGGTTTATGCCGGCTTCCCACCCAGATGAAGAATGACAATCACAAACTCCCGCGCCCAAGCCAAAACGTCAAACAGCGTCTTCAGAACCCAGAGCCAGTAGGCCATAATTCGCATCGCGAGCAGCAGTGCCTCGACGAGCGTCGCGGCGGCGGCGACGAGTCACATCTTCTTAACACGCCTGTTGGCCACCCTGACTTTGCCCTCGACCCGGTCGACGTCGTCGTCGAGAGAGTCCAGCAGCTCCGTCTGCCGCTCCACCTCCTCGCTGATTTGAATGCCCATCTCCTTCTGCCTGCGTATGATGGCGGCCAGCTGGTCGATGGCCTGGTCCTGGGCCCGCATCTCCTGCTTCTGCAGCAGCAGCACGCCCCGGTTGTCGAGCTCCCTCGTCCGGTCCGTTTCGGGCAGCGGGGCGCCCAGCACCCGGCCCGTCGGCGCGGGTTTGTGTCCGCCAAGGAGGCTCGCCCTGTTGGAAGACGAGGCCTGCACCTGGCCCAGGCCCCCTCGACTGCTCGCCGCCGCCGAGCCCGGCATGCTGCTGGCGAGCTTGTCCAGGCCGTCTCGCTCCATCTTGGCGGCCGACACGAGATCTCGCCTCCGCCGCACCTCGCCCTCGCCCAGCCTGCCCGACTCCTGCATCCTCCGGAGGCCGTCGGAGAGGCTGCCGACCAGCCCCGAGGCCTTGACCAGCACCCTCTTCGCCGCCGCCGCCGCTTCCGCCGCCGCCGCAAAGTTGCCGCTGTCGGCCGCTCCGTCTCGTCTCGAAAGGGATTGTCTCGCCTCATGCAAACACTGCTTCACTTCCCTGTGAACATCAAGCCAAGCTCCCGGATCCGCCACCCCCGATGCAGTGCCAACCATACCTGCCGCCGACACTGTAGAGTTGCTCGTGCTAGAACTAGGCAGATTCAAGAACGTTCTCCAGGCCGAAGTGTCCCGCCATCTCCGGTCCGGCGATTCCGCAATCGCTCGGAGGTATTTCTCGAGGCTCAGCTGCCGCTCCCGCGTGAGCTCGGGCGAGTTGATGGTCGACCTCAGCCAATGCTTGCCCGGCAGGGGGAACGGCGGCGGAGCGCCCACCTGCTCGACCAGAGCGCTGTGGAGGCCGTCGAACTCGGAATATCGCTTCTGGACGATGAAGGAGCGCAGCGGCAGGCGCAGGCTGATGTTGTAAAGGGTGTAAGGCTTCGACGAGCCTTCATCAGAGACGCTCGTCGAGGGTATCGCAATCTCGGGCGGTGGCGCCATGGCTCTCTGGGTTCTCAGCACACTCGGGAGACGCGGTCTCGTTGTTTCTCGTGGGGCCTCTGTATGCCAGATCGATGAGGCGCGCTTTGGAGAATGGGAGAATGGGAGGGGGCGAGGTGTCCTGTTTATCGCCAGCGCGTTGGGGAGGAGCGGAACTCTGGGGGGGAGGTGGGCGCGCGCGCGACGCCGTATTTGCCTCTGTTTTAGAGTTTTTTGAGATGATGATGCAAGCGTCGGGACAAGGAGAAGGTTGGTGGCGGCTGCTCGCCCAGTAGCGGCAGCTGACGGGGGATCTTTGGGGGGTGTCTCAGTGGAGCTTCTCCAGTGCCCGTAGCGTAGCGCCGCTGAACCGGGTGCTGCTCAGGGCGAGAAGCACTAACGGGCGGAGCCTCCCTGCTGCGTTTATAACACTACCTAATACATAGGTAAGTATGTGCTAATTAACAGGTACCTTAATTGTTTGGTCTGCAGGGTACGTATCAATTACTTGGGGCGCCGCCTTTGTCCCGAGCAACGAGATCGGCTCCATGTGCAACAACGAACACGGCCCGGCATCGAATGAAAGGGCCCGGGCGCGAAAGAAGTCTTGAAATCCCGAGGGCATGGAATTCGATACGGCAGCCACCAAAACAAAGCCAAGGGGCTGGGCGACCTCTTGGGAGGACAAGCGCCTCCCCCTCAAACAGTGGGATGCCGGATAAGGCACACGTGCGGCTTTCCAGGCTCAGGCTAAACTACTAATCCATGTAGTACCTATTATTCTCCATTTATACTATTGTATATTACTCGGGTATATCACCATGATTCGAGTCGCGTGCCTCTCTCGTGGGCCACATGCAGGCCGGAGAAGGCTGGACTCCGCAAGTGCTGGGTTAAAAAAAAAAAAAAGAAGAAGAAAAGAAAAGAGAAGGGGGCCTTGTGATCTTGAAATCCGGCTGGTGGATACGGTTCCATGCTTGGTCCATGGCCCTTTCTGTGCGCTTGACCGCTTCCCAGGACTTGGTTACGATGCATTGTTTGCGCCGCACTTGTCGGCTGGCCGATGTTGACACTGACAGCCAGGGAGGCGATGCTAATCCACACACAAAGACATAATTAATAGTAGTATTGTCCAAACAGCTGTAGTACTAGTTTGCTCTATAGGATTCACACCCTAGGTCCTCTAACAAAAAAAAAAAGGGCACAGATGTAAATGGCAGCACTCATGGATGCTTCTATCATGCATGAACGGCCATATGCTTCGAATCAAACCGCCACACGCACGCAACACACGCACACAACCCCCCCCCCCCCCCCTTCCCCGTTTTCTACGCGATCAAGAACAAAAATCTCGCATCCCGACAGCACCGTCCCAACAGTCCCGTTTAGAAAGTCTCCTGGTCATCTAGACCCTCGGCCTCTGCCGGAATCTCGAAGCCTTCCTCCGTCGAGTAGAGGATGGTCTGGATGTGCTTGACCAAGCCGTCCTCTTGCTTCTCGAGATCAGGGTCTTCCTCCACGGCTTGCTGGATCAGCAGCTCAATGTCGCGGAGCTTGCTAAAGTAAAAGTCTCGTTCGCGCTCCAGGCCGCCGACGGTCTCCTTCAGAGTCGCATTCTCTGCCTGCAGAGCGGCGGAACCGGGGCCCGGTGCTGCCTTGGCAAGGCGAGGGCCGGTGCTCGGGGTTGTGCCGCCCCTTCGGGCGCTGGCGCTGGAGGAAACGGCGGCAGCCCTGGGCACCGGTGCAGAGCCGGAAGGTGGTAGGCCGCCGCCTTTTCTCCGTGCAACGGCGTCGTAGTCGTGGTCGGGAAAGTTGAGGTCCCAGAACTTCTTGGTCCATTGCAGAAACTCCAGGTTATCCTGCATCTTGCATTTCACCAACGATTCGACGGGGATGGGCTTGTCGATCTGGTGCTTGAGAAAGGTGTCTTATGGGAGCCGTTAGCATACACGGCCTGCGCAAAAAAAAAGGGGGGGGAAAGGGGGGGGCCAGCCGCTCAGGGGTCATGGGGCGAGGGCACATACTCTGTAAAACTTTAAAGTTTTGGATGTAGGCATAATCGCCGCTGACGTTGAACTTGACCTTGGACATGGGAACGTCCATGAATATACTGTCAAATACCTGGCAGAGCGCGGCGCTGAAGAGAGAGTCGTGTCAGCTCGTTTCTTGCTCCCGCCGTAGCGGGGTTGTTCGTTTCCAGGCGGGGTGCCCAAAGAATAGAATAGACTCACCCAGTGCCGCACTGCTCGACCTTGGTCATGTTCAGCTGCAGGAGGCTGTTCAGCCAATTGAGGAGCTCTTGTCTGTTGTCTGCCGTTAGCCCGTGTTTCCTCACCTTTGGCGCCTGGGAGACGCGGCGTAAGGGGAAGGCCGGCGTACCTGGATTCACCCATCTTGTCACGCTATGTAGATGGCACGACTTTTGAAAAAAATATTAAAAAAAAATTAAAAAAAAATTAAAAAGAAAAAAAAAAAAAGCCAAGGCAGCTGGTTGAAATGCAAATCGCTGCACAGGTGCAAACGTCGAGGAAGGGGAAACACGAAGAGGGAAGAGCGAAGATGCCGGGTATCGCGGTAGAAAAGGGACTGCAGAAGCCGTTGTCGTGGCGCCGGGCAGCGAAATGAGGATGACAGGAGAAATTTGTTCAGCTATTCATTCGTTCGCGTGTTGCAACGTCAAGGCTTTTCGTCCTACAGGGTCTTTATTTTGACAGGGTCGTCCAATCAACGGTGGCGGGGTTCGCTCGGAGAAAACAGCTAATAGGGAGGAGAGCCGCTAATCTGCCGCTCCCCTGCCTCACCGCCCTTTTTTTTTTTTTTGAAGCGGCAGAAAGAAAAGAAAAAAAAAGAAAAACTAAAACTGGGCTTGGCGTCCAAAAAAAAAAAAAAAGAGAGAGAGAAAAGAAAAAGAAAGAAAAAGGAAGAAAAAGAAGAAGAAGAAAGAAGAAGAAGAAGAAAAAGCTTGATTGCTTTGAATTTTTGCTTCTGGAGCAAACAGCATTGCGAGGCTTTGTCCAAGATGGCGCCGTCGCAAAAGAGACCAATCGAGGACGATTTTATTCTCACCCTCTCGGATCACGACGACGAAGTTGTCGCGGAAGAGCAGGCTGCCGTTCAGCCTCCCAAAAAGAAAGCAAAGACGAATAAGAGGTCAACCAAGAAGAGCAGTGATGATGAGCCACAGCCGGAAGAAAACGACGGCACATGGGGGCAGAAGGATGAAAACGACGGTGCGATGGATTCTGACTTTGAATTCATGCTAGATGAAGCTGGCGAATTTGGCCAAGAAGAGTTTGAGGGATGGGGTTTCGAAGGTGCCAAGAAGGGAATGTCAGTCGACAAGGCCGGCGTCGATCTGGATGAGATTATAAGAAGACGGAGAGAGAAGAAGAAGAAGAGCCACGAGGCCGGAAGCGGAGAGGGCGCTGCAGAGGAAGACGGCGATTCCGCGGATGGCGGCGCACCGGACATCGACATGGACGACGAAGAGGACCAGGTGTTGGCGGGCGATGCGTTTGGCATGAACGTGGATTCGGATGCCGACGCCAAGAATAGTGGAGGCGAGGACGATGAAGAAGAAGAAGAAGAAGAAGAAGAAGAAGAAGACGATGACGACAACGACGAAGACGAGCCAGCTTCAGATGATGACTCGGTAGCTACTCCAGTCGGCCACCCTGACGACATGTCCGATGACGACGACGACGACGCAGAAGAAGACCCCGAAGAAAAAGCCAAGCGAGATGCCTTCTTCGCCCCCGAAGAAAATCATAAACCTGGAAACAAGGTGGATGTTTCGTCGTTCCAGGCCATGTCCTTGTCGAGGCCTATTCTGCGAGGCCTCACTGCGGTCGGCTTCTCCAAGCCAACCCCCATCCAAGCCAAGACCATCCCCATCGCTCTCATGGGCAAGGACCTCGTTGGCGGCGCCGTCACGGGCTCCGGAAAAACGGCGGCGTTTGTGCTTCCCATCTTGGAGCGGCTTCTTTACCGGCCCAAAAAGATCCCCACCACTCGTGTCGTGATCCTTACCCCGACTCGTGAGCTGGCAATCCAGTGTCACGCCGTAGCTGCGAAGCTGGCAGCCCACACCGACATCAAGTTTACCCTGGCCGTCGGTGGACTTAGTCTCAAAGTCCAGGAGGCAGAACTCCGGCTGAGACCCGACGTGATTATTGCGACACCCGGGCGGTTCATCGACCACATGAGGAACTCGGCCAGTTTTTCGGTCGATACCGTCGAGATTCTGGTGCTCGACGAAGCTGATCGGATGCTCGAGGATGGATTCGCTGACGAGCTGAACGAAATCCTCACCACGCTACCAAAGTCGCGCCAGACGATGCTCTTCTCGGCCACCATGACCTCCACCGTCGACCGTCTCATCAAGGTCGGGCTGAACAAACCCGCCAGGGTCATGGTGGACTCGCAAAAGAAAACCGCAGGCACCTTGGCCCAGGAGTTTGTGCGGCTTCGCCCGGGGCGCGAAGAGAAGCGCATGGGCTATCTGGTGCATATCTGCAAGAACCTCTACACGGAAAGGGTCATCATCTTCTTTCGCCAAAAGAAGGAGGCTCACAGAGCTCGAATCGTCTTTGGCCTCCTGGGACTCTCCTGCGCGGAGCTGCACGGCAGCATGAACCAGACGCAAGTATGTCGACCCGAATGTGTCTTCAAATCTCACCCAACCCAGCTGCCCCTTGCTAACATCCCTTTGAAATAGCGCATTGCCAGTGTCGAGTCATTCCGAGACGGCAAGGTCTCCTATCTACTGGCGACAGACTTGGCCTCTCGTGGCCTGGATATCAAGGGCGTCGATACTGTCATCAACTACGAGGCTCCCCAGTCTGTAGAGATCTACGTGCACAGAGTCGGCCGAACGGCCCGCGCCGGACGCAATGGTACGGCGGTAACCCTTGCTGCCGAGCCCGACCGCAAGGTCGTCAAGGCTGCCGTCAAGGCCGGCAAAGCCCAGGGATCCAAAATCATCAGCCGCGTCATCGAAGCGGGGGAGGCTGACAAGTGGCAAGCCGAGATTGACGGGATGGATGATGAGATTGAAGAGATTGAGAAGGAGGAGAAGGAGGAGAGGCAGCTTGCCCAGGTCGAGATGCAGATCAAGAAGGGCGAGAACATTATCGAACATGAGGCGGAGATCAAGTCACGACCGAAGCGGACATGGTTCGAGACACAGCAGGACAAGAACAAGGCCAAGCAGGCCGGCAGGGATGAGCTGAACGGGCCACGAGGCGCAAGGAAGAAGACGGGCCCAACCAAGCTGAGCAACAAGGACAAGAAGCGTCTGGACGCAAAGGCACAGAGGGCCGAAGGAAAGGAGTGGAAGAAGGGGAAAACGGCCGCAGCAAATGCCGTGGGCAGGGCCGGGAAGAAGAAGGCTCCCGTCAAGGGCAAAGCAAAAGTACAGACGAAGAAGCCCAGAGGGAAACGGTGAGCGAAGCGGATAGAAGCGACTTGATCTGTCATGTAAATATTGCAAAAAAAATAAAAAATAAATAAAAAATAAATCAATCAATAAACAAATCAACAAATAAATAAAAGAAGAAGAAAAAAGATTCATTCTTTATTCCCCCGCAAGTGTTGGTCAATAGAAGTCATTGTTTTCTGCACGTTGAGCCCTTTGGTTCGGCAGATTTTGAGCCGGGGAAGTTTTGTTGCCTTTTGGCGCGTGCCGCGATGATGACATAATGCGAACTTGAGCCAAGCTGCTGCTTCGGTAAGAATCTCTTTTTTTTTTTTTTTTTTTTTTTTTTTTTTTGCAACGGCCGGCTTGACTGACTTCCTAGTCATGAACCCCAAGGCATGATCACGAGGCCCGAACACGAAGCTTCGCTGGCAGTTTTTTTTTTTGCAGCAACCGGTATGAACTTCGGACTGCAGCACGGCACATGTCAGGCGCGCGCCGCATGTGGTTAAACTCCAGGGAGCAGACGGACAGCTGTCAGGGGACTTGGCTCACCTGAGAGAGAGAGAGCAGAGAGAGAGAGAGAGAGAGAAAGAGAGAGAGAGAGAGAGAGAGAGAGAGAGAGAGAGGCTGACGACCCTGCTTTGGAATTCCTCTTCTTCCTCTTCTTCTTCCTCTTCCCCTTCTTCTCCTCTCATTGAAGCGCGTCGCAGTAAGCAATTGATTCAGCTCTTGGCTTTACCGAACGGGGAATACGCATTATATATTGTATATGTTTATATATATATATATATATAAACATATACACTATATATTAGACGGGGGAGTTTGGCGGATCTTTTCTCCAGTCTGATTAGTCACTGGGAAACCCTGCAACAAACGCTCGCTCCCTTCCGGATACCATTTGGCCTCGGACACGAACACGCGCGCACCGTCGCCACAACCCAAGCTTGATTTGATACCTCCTGCCACGCGGCGTCCGAGATTGCTACCGCGAGCGACTCTTCAATTTCCACGTCGCAAACCTTGCGAGGCTTCGACGCCGCCTCCGGGGCCTCATCTGTCGGCATCTACTCGGTCGACAGAGAAGGCGGCGCACCGAGACTCGGATCGTTGACATAGTCGCTCGGCAGAGCCGGCTGCTGCTGCTGCTGCTGCTGCTGCTGCTGCTGCTGCTGCTGCTGGGGAGCCCGGGACGGCGACCGATCAAACATGCAACGGGGCGACCGGCGACATCACCGCTCAGACAATCCAAGATGCCGCCGCCCGGGGACGTGGGCTATGCGCCCCGGCCGAACGGGGTGTCGCGAACGCCAACTTCGGGAGATGGCGTGGAGAGGGGCGAGAGGGGCTATCGGCGGAAGAAGTTCGCCGCCATGGCTGGAGCCATGGCTGGGAATATATATCGGACTGGCCAGATAGCCGTCACGGAGATTAGGGAGACGTATGCCCAATCCAGAGCGCGGGGCTTGGATGGCGAATTCGACTTGCCTGGCAGCATGCATATTCCGGGTGCGTTCCCGGACGTGGCCATAACGTCGCAGAGCAGCGGCGAGCAACTGGTCATGTTCCCGAGCTATGCGAAACAGCACGCGAAGAGAGACTGGAGTCAGCCTTCGGCGTACGAGCCAGAGGCCGGCGGCTGGCAGGACGAGGAATACTGGCGGTCGGAGTGGGAGAGGCATCAGGACGAGAGGGCGGTTGTTGATGTCGACGTCCGAGGCTGGATATACTCGCCCCATACGGGCCCAATGACACGGAGGAATCGCATCTTGATTGGGCTTGCGCGGCAGCTGAGCGGCATCCCTGTACCGAGGGCAGACCACAACCAGGGGCCTGCACCTCCTCCCAACGCGCAAGACGAATTGCGGGAGCAGGAGAAGATTGCGCAGGAAGCTGCCATGATCGAGCGCAGGGGCCGAGAAGAGAAACGCATAGCCAACAGCGGCGCTTACAGCGAACAACCTCGCGAGGACACTGGCTTTGGGGGGCCGGCGTACCCTCTGCCTCGACCGCTGCCTCCTCGAGGAGATAGCCGGACGCCCGAACTGCTTTCGGGGAGCCCCAAGCCCCCGGCGAGACAGAATTCGTCGTTGGCCAACGACCTCACAGAGGCCGAGCTAGCTACGGCCAACGCCAACTTGATGGCCAGGATAGCGCCGTTCATGACCAATCCCTTGGTGGCCCTCCCCGTCACGATATTCTTCTACAACGAATCCAAATCCCAATCGCGAAACGTCCTCACGGACGACGCCGGCCATTTCGCCATTCGGGCGCCGCTGGATTTTGCTCCTACGCACATTAGGGTGCTCGCGAACGAAGGGCTGTCGACCACGCAAGAGGTCAAGTATATCGAGCCATGCGGCGTCAGCCTGATCAGCGACATAGACGACACCATCAAAATGTCCAACATCTCGGCGGGCGCCAGGGAGATTTTCCGAAACACCTTTGTGCGGGACCTGGCCGACCTCTCCATCCAAGGAGTCAAGGAATGGTACGGGCACATGCAGACGCTCGGCGTGAGCCTGCACTACTGCTCCAACAGCCCGTGGCAGCTGTTCCCCATGCTTGCGACTTTCCTCCACGTCTCCGGGCTTCCGCCTGGGTCTCTCCATCTAAAGAAGTACTCGGGGATGCTGCAAGGCATCTTCGAGCCCGTGGCGGAGCGAAAGAAGAACACGCTGGTCCGCATCCTGCGAGACTTCCCGCAGCGCAAGTTCCTCTTGGTCGGAGACAGCGGAGAGGCCGACCTGGAAGTATACACGGAGCTGGCGTTGGCATACCCCGGTCAAATCCTGGCGGTCTTCATCCGAGACGTGACGACTCCCGAAACCGCGGGATACTTTGAGCCGTCCTTGGACATGACTCGGCGGACGATGTCCGGCTTGACCCTGAACAACAGCGGTGCTGCCGCAAACGGTAGGCCGGCCGTGCGGCAAAACTCGGCCCCGGGACCGGTCAACGATGCAAAGTCTTCGACCCCGACCGGACCCGTAATGGGCACCCTGATCGACTTTTCCGACGAGCCCGAAGAGGCAAGGCTGGATGACGCTGCAGCCTTGGAGCAGGTCAGGAAATCGAGGCCGGGCCCGTCCGTCAGCGCTGCGGACTTGCTCGCCCGGAAGCCGCCGCCGCCGCCTCGTCCGGCCAAGCCAGCGGCTCTCGTCAGCGTTCCCTCCGCGTCGAGCGTCAGGAACGGATCAGCAGTGGGCCTCGGGATCTCGGGGGTCAACACGAATGCCGGCCCCGAGCCGCCGCCAAAGCCGCCAAGAAAGCCCGTCGGCCGGAGCGGCGCGAATCAGCCGGTCCGCCCATTGGCGCAGATACAAAACTCGCCTCGACGGCCTGTCGAATCCGCCAAGACGGCGGCAAGGGAGGATAGCAGGGCCGACAAGCCTCCTCCTCCTCCTCCTCCGCCGCGCCGCAGCGCGACCAAGAGCCTCAGCCCAAGAACGGTCGCCTACGGGCGAGGGCCGTCGTCCAACTCAGACGTCGACTTCGATCCGCTCCCGCCGGCGCTCGCGCCAGCGCCGGCAGCTGCTGGCTTGTCCTTCTACCGCCCCGGCAGCCGCTCGGGGAGCTCATCTCCCTCTGCATCGCCAACCATGGGCGCAGCGAACAAGAAACTTGACCTTTGGAGGCGGCGCTTGGCTCGGGCGCACGACCAACTGGATCAGCTGGGCGTGGCGCTGTACACTTGGCGCAAGGGGCAGGACGTCGAAGCCGAGGCGGTGGGCGTTATAAAGCGCTGCCTAGGGGAGATGGGTAATGAAGCGAGGGCGAGGAGAACATGGACGCACACGTAGACCCGGGGGGGGACTGCAGCGATTGGTATATTTGCTTGGGCTTGTGTTTGTGTGTGTGTGCGTGTGTGTGTATTCAGGATGGGCTTGGGCTTGGGATCATATAGACTTGCACTACATGTCTTTATTATTTTCTTCTTCTTCTTCTTCGCTTGTCTTCTTTCTAACTTGCGCGCGTTGCTACTGCTACGTACGTATATATATAAACACTGAGATAGAACTTGATCGATAAAGGATGGGGAGAAGTTTTTGTGTGTATACCAAGAACGGAATTTTCAATTATAGCTAATTAAATAACATCAATTAATTTCCATGTCATGCAAATTCACAAACAAAATCAATCAAACTTTATAAACAAACATGGAATAATGCATTCGTTCGCAGAGCATCACCCGCCCAAGACGAATTTTATCTGAGAATACCAACAACATCCAAATTCAATAACAGTTGCAAAAAAAAAAAAAAAAAGGGACAGGAAAGGAATGCCGCAATGAATCATAATACACCCATTAAATCCCAAAAAACTCCTCCAGGTTTATCCTCTTTCCCAATGCTCTTCGTGTTCTTGATTTCTATGAAATTACCACCTCCTTTTTTTTGGGGGGGGGGTTGCCCACTGCATGTATTTCATCCACACCTGGCAAGTTATGAACCACGACTCAACGCGAATTGTTCAAGTTCCCAGTGAGGTTCATGTGCATCATGGCATCTGTCGTCCAGTCCGTTTCATCATCGCCACTTCCCCAGAAATCGAGATCTTCACGCCCATCGACACCTGGCAGCCGGATCTGGGGAGGCCCTTGACTCAGCCTCAGTCTAGCTGGTGGTGTATCTGGTGCAGGCGATGATTGCGGCTCCACAACCACCGATGGTGCATCCTGCCGTCTAGAATCCATCGGCCTTGATTCCACCTGTCCATAGAGTTGTGGTGCTGGCTCCAAGTGGTGATCTTGCTCGTAGCGTTGCTCTTGTTCATAGTGATGCTCTTGCTCGTAGCGTTGCTGTGCCGGCTCAAAGTACTCGTTCGGGTATCCTTGATTACCTGTTAATGTCAACGAGCGCTGCTGGTTGTAATCATGTATCGAGGCGGTTTCTTGGCCATGTTCCGCACGAGGGTAATATGCTGCTGACCCTGGTTGGTCGTCCCCAACGGTCATAGCATACCCAGCCGGTTCCATATGGGCCATGTGATCCATCTGCTGCGTGAATTCCTCCTGTTCTAGAATCTGTGGTGCTTGCCCGACATTTCTCATGTTAGGGGGGACCGCAGCAGCGCTCAAGCTACGAAGGCTGCCCGTAGATGTCCTGTTGGCTTCTGGCCCCTCGCCCGGCTCGAGCACGCTGGCGTCGAGATCGCGGATAGCGAACTGAGCCATTGTGCGCATCTTTCGCGTTACCCAGCCTGCGAGGATTTTCCCTCGCTGCTTCTCCCCAAGGCGAGATTTTGGGAAGTCGCCCTTGTATACAAAGGCCACAATATCGGCGACAATTTGATGTTCGCTCAAAATGGCATTGACGATAACGGGCACCATGGAGGCAAGGTACGGCTTACGGCTCACTTCCACCAGAACCACCACCAAGCCACCGGCCTGGAATACCGCACTGTAGCAAATCCATTAGTCCGCATTGCCCGGATTAGGTGGTAGAGAGAGAGAAAAGGGGGGGCACGAGGCGCCTGCTGCACTTACCAGCCGTTTGCCACAATGTTATGATGGCAGCGCTCTACCGAGGCCTCAATGTCCATGGGGAAATGACTGAGCCCGTTGATCTCAAACGTCTCGCCAATGCTGCCGAGCACGAACAAGACCTGCATTTCCACAAGGGCACCATTGGGTCCAATGGGCCGGTTGACATTGTGCAGGAAGCCGAGATCACCAGTTCGCACATATCGCACGTTAGGGTCGCCGTCTACTGTCCGGCCGTCAAATCGCTCTACGTCGAACGCATCCTTGGAGCCGTAGAACGCCTTGACGCATGCCTCTGAGTCGACCCAGATCTCGCCGTACTCCCCGTCGTAGCAATGGGCGCGGCTCTCGGGGTTGACAATGGCAATCTGGGTAGACACCGGCACCATGCCGGAATCTTGCAAGAAGAGGGCTTGAGGATTCGAGTCGTGGTCGACTGGAACGACGAGACCGCGTCGAAGAGCCTTGGTGTCAAGCCAGAGTTCGATGGGCTCGATGCACATGTAAGACCTCGACGTAATCATCGGATTGAGCACGTGCGAGTAGACTGTATTGATGGCCGTCCGGTCCAGCCCGGCCTGCGCAAAGTGGAGCCGCACCTTTTGGAAAACATCCACCCGCGGCCGGCCTTCCGCGGAGATCATCATATTCTTCAGCTCGTGCATTGTGAAGCCCTTGCCTGACACCGACGCCATGGCGTGGTCGAGCATCTGCGGCGTCGCATACGTGTCTTTGATTTTATACCTCGACAACGTCACGAAGAGGGATATGGGACTTTGGGCGAACTCAACGGGCGACAACAGATATGTAGGGGTGCCGACGTAGATGCCCATCAGGCAGGTATGGACGAAACCAAGCCCCGTGGTGCTTCGGACGCAGCCAAGAACGGGCCTCGAGCTTGTCATTTGACACGTCTCCTTTTGCACTTTGCACATGCCCAGGATGGTATCATGCCCAAGCTGGACGGCGATTCTCCGCTGATCCGGCGTCCAGTACGTCCAGATAAGGACGGGATAGCCGGGCCGGATCCAAGCGGGATCTATCGTTAGCCCAAGCTCCCGGAGTCCGCTGCTCTGCTTAGGAGGCTTCGAAGTGTTGTACGCATTTGGCATGGAGATTTTCAAGATCTGCGCAGACTGCTTGATGTGGCTCGAGACGACCTTGAGCTTGAGCAGGTGGTCCACATCCTGGTTGACTAGGACCGCCTTGACCCTGTAGTCGGCAATCAGGTGCAGAAAGGCAGGGACATCTTCGTGGAGTCGATTCTGGTCGAGCGGCGCCATCGGGATGACGACCGCGCCGAGGTTGATTCCCGCGTGGACGGCAAACACGAATTCTTCCGAGTGCGTGTACATGAGGACCAAATGGTCGCCCGGCCGCACTTTGACCTTGTTCTTCAGGTACATGGCCACGGCGGCCACCTTGGAATCGAACTTCTTCCACGTGATCCCCTTGCCCTCTCTGCCCCTGCCGTCGATGGTGCAGTAAGACAGCTCTTCTGGCTGGCGAGCGACCCGCCATTGAATGAGATCGGTGATGCACGAAAAGTTATTGAGCGGCGTAGACGTCCGGTCGTCGATGACCACCTCTCTGCGATCGATTCCGGAGTACTGCTTATCGGCGGGGGCCAGGATGTTTGTTCTTGACTCGGAGGCGATCGGTGACCAGATGCCGCCGATGGGATCAACGCCAATGGGAAGGTTGAGAACGGCATGCTCAACGCCAAACTTGACATGCACGCACGGGAGTTTTCCGAGGTCAAACTCGCGGCGGCACAGCATGTTTCCTATCTCTCGCCTTCCGTTCTTGATCACTCGCGGCAATGCGTTCGGGGCTGTTATCATGACGCAGTAAACCCGGAGGTGGTGTTCCTGCATGAGCACCTCCATGCATTTATCCGCCAAGGAGTCTAACAAGACCGTATCTGGCTGCACCGGGGGCCCGCCCGAAGCAAGAGGCGCCGTCGAGGCGGCGGCCGACTCGAGAACCACGACAGGCAAGTGCTCGTCGTTGACGAAGACGTCAAATGCGGAGCAGTCGTGAATCTTGGGGACGTTCTTGACGATGCTCACCACGATGTGCTGAACAAAGAAGTACCGATACTCGGCGATCCCCGCGCGGCCGTGCTCAACCCATTCGACCTTTTGCCGGATTCGATCCTCGTACAGGCCCAGGACATAAATCTTGCCCTCGATTACCGTGCCAAGAAGGCCGGTCCGCAGGAACTCGGGCTCCACGGCGGTTGGCGTTGGCTCCCCGGGCTCGAACTTGAACGGGCGTGCGTGGAAAATAATCTCCGTGTTCTTGGGTTGGGCCCAAAAGCCCCCGGACAGAGATGGCGAATCGACCCAGATTTCGCCGACCGTGCGCGGGGAGGCCAGGAGGCCAGTCTCGGGGTCCACGACCGCAAGCGTGGCGTCCGGGATGGGGTATCCGAAGGCGCCGACCCGGACCATGGTAGACTCCATCGACGTCTTCTTTCGCGCCTCATTGCCGTGGGCGACGACAACGACTTCGTTGGTCTTCAAGGCCTCCCGATCAAGGATGACCTCCCCCAGCTCCATCTTCTCATCCTGCTCCTTGGTTGTTGCGGCCCCGCCGCCCAGCAGGCTGCCGAACCCGTTCGAGGGAGCCGGCCTCTCCTCCTCCTCCTCCTCCTTTTCGCCTTCCGATTCCCTGCCGGAATCGTCCAGGCTCAGGGGAACTCCCAGCCGCTCTTCGCCACCGAGCCAGTCTCGAACGCTGATGATCATCCCGCCATGCTCCGGAAGGCAGAGCATCGGAGCCACGACTTCGCGCGCTCGCGGATTTCTTAGGGGCCGCAGCCATCGATCGGCCAAAACTTCGTGAAACTCGCTATCAATAGTAAGAGTATCAATCAAACACAGCTTCACCGCTTGGAAGTTCGGCTCCATCCCCTTTTTGAAGTTTCGCGTCGTCATGGGATCTTGCTGGTAGTTGTAGGCAGCTCGCTTCAGCCCGGGATAGTCCGCGATCATGATGGTAGCCCTGTACTTGGTAATCAGATGCGCATAGAGGCCGGGCGACTCGACGGCCTTGTGGTCAAACCATACGGTTGTATGGCCGCCGTAGACGGTCAGCAAAACGCCCAGAATCATGCCGACCCCCTGGCGGGGATCCAGGTAAGAGAGCAGGATCTCGCTGCTTGCTCCGCCGCCAATCAGTTTTCCGTTCTTGTCCCGCAGGGACGAGTTGAAGGTGTCGCCGGGGCCAGAGCGAGGGACGGTAGAGGTGATGGCGCTTAGGCAGGCCATCTGATGCATGATGGTCCGATGGCTAAGGACGACGCCTCTCAAGTCTCCGGTCGGCGCACGGGAAAACTCAATGTAGGCCAAGTCTGGCACGGTCAAGGGGGGGACGTCGTCCTTCTTCTTGGGATGGTAGCTGCCAAACTCGTTGGTCTTCCACCATTCGACTCCTTTAGGCCAAGTCAGCTTCTGGGTAGTGATGTCCCTCTGGAAAGTTTTGAGATTGTTCTCCGTCGTGAGGGCCAAGTGCGCCTGCGTGGAAGTGAGGATGTAGTTCAGCCGCTGGTAGTCCTGCAGGTCGTTGATGGGAACGGCCACGACTCCGGCAATGAAGCAGCCCAACAAGGCGATGGCGAAGTCGATGAGTTCGCTGTCGCGATAAATGAGGGCCACTCGGTCGCCACGGTACAGGGGACTCTTGTCTCGAATGACCTGCGCCACTTTTTCGGCTCTCGACGAAAGCTTATCCCACGTGATGGAGGCCATCTCCTTGCCCTTGCTGTCAAGCACCCAGTAGGCCGGTCTTTTGGCGGTGGTGCGAGCACGATGCCGGAGCACCGCGGCCATGTTATCAAATGACGACATGGCGGTGTTGTTATCGTGGGGATCCTGAATGGCAAACGGCACCTCCCTTGGCTCGAGCGGGGCCTGGTATTCTAGCATCTCGGGAGGAGGCATGTCGCTCGCGGTGAGCATCGGAGGCGCCATGGCTGCGGTCGGGGAGAACGCATCGCCGGAGTATCTCGGGCCTCCCCCGTAGTCGCCCATCTGGTTCTGCTCATAGTGCTGCTGGCCTGCAAAGTCAGAAAAGTAGGCCTGGTTGTCAAGCAACGTTCTAGTCCTGCCGTCCTCTGGCTGATGATACGACTCGGCGTACGCGCCGTGCTGATCGGGGTTGAAGGCGTAGTCGCCAGAGACCATGGTTCCGCTTCGCGTCGGAGGATCATTACCGGGGCCTTGCAAGAAAAGCGAGCCCCGCTGCGGCATCATGGCGCTCTCGGCAATTGGCCCGCTGGGGCGCAAGAACCCAGCCGGCGAGGCAGCCGAATTCGCATACGAAGAACCCGGAGCGCCATAGCCGGAGTCGGGGCGCTGCGTGTGATCGATATAGTTGCCGCTGGGATCATGGTAACCACCGCCGGCGGCGTGGCCGCCTCCGTAGCCGCCGCTCATGGAGGTCATGGAAGTCATGGCAGAGCCTCGGCGGCCATCGCTCGAAGGATGCGTCGAGGTCTCGGGGGAGTGTATGCTTAGGCCGGAGCGAGATTGCGGGGGGGCTGGAGCCGGGGTCGATGGGTGGTGAGCAAACTGCGACAATAGCATGGTCCGCCGCTTCTGATAACTGTGACGATCTCGTCAGTTCATGATGATCCGTCGTCCGCCCCAGCAACGCCCGTCGTCCACCTTGCGTTGAGCAGATGCTTTCTTACCCCTTCTCGGTAATGTCACCCTCCTGCCACGCCATCTGGTCAGCCAAAGAAGAGCCGAGAAATAAATCCATAAACGAATAAACAAATAAACAAATAGAAACGAAAGGAGAAAGAAAAAAAAATAAAGAAAAAAAGTCCGAATACACGGCAGGGAGGGGAAAGTCGTGGAGAGGGAGGTTTGGCACAAGAGAAGCTCCCAGATGGTCGGACAACCCACCTCCAGCTCGCGGTCCAGCTCCTCGAGCCTCGCCCGTAGCTCAGGATTGTATTCCGCCATGGTCGGTATAAATAGATATATGAAAGAAAAGAAGAGGAAAAAAGAAAAAGAAAAAGAAAAAGAAGAAAAAAAACAGCGCGCCGTTGTTTAAGCACTTGCGCCGCACTTATGGATGGCCGAGAGCGAGGGACTGACGCTTCGCCATGCCCAGACTCGCGAGTCTCGTGATGCAGCAAAGGTCGAAGTTTCCCGGCCGGCAAAGCTCAAGGCTGCTCTTTCTCTCCAGAAGGTGGCTGCTGCTGCTTCTGCTTCTGCACGAGTACATAAGCAATTTTCTGTTTTAGCGGCAAAAAAACGGTACCCGCCAGGGCAGAGGCTTGCCGGCTAGTCCCGTCTAGGAAATGCTGGCGCCTGCGAACACGAGGTCTCGATACCCGTCTTATGTAATGGCGATTTGCGCGCGCGAAAATAGGTACGAAAGGAATACGTAATACTTTATGTCGCCATCTTTCTCTTTCTCTCTCTCTTTCTCTCTTTCTTTTTTTTTTTAAAAATTTTTTTTAAATTTTTTTTTCATTCACCATGATCGATATGAGGAGGATACCTAATATTATCTCGTTCCCGTTCCCGTTTTCTCATCCTGCAAATAGTTGGTATGTATCACGTTCTTTGCCAAAGAATTATAAAGATTGTTTACGAGCAGACTTTTCGATGTAAAAGGAAGAGCGAAAATATTAATAAATGAATTAATAAATAATAAAAAAAACTCATTCATGATGCTTTTTATTATTATTATTATTATTATTATTATTATTTAAATCTGTAGCGTCATGTATAATGACAATATAGGTAGATGATGGATGATCAGCAGCATTCTAGGGTCGGCCAAGTACCTGACAAGTACCAAGTTGACGCGCGCCACCCCGATTCCTAACCTACCTAGTACTACTACCAGTCAGTATATTACCTAGTGGTGACGATTTTATCCTTCTGGTGACTCAGTACTAGGTACCTATATCTACTAATCCATCAAAGTATTTTTATAAGGGCTTTTTTCTTTCCCTTCTGAGACCCTATCAGGGGAGTAAAAAGGGCTCATGAGAGGGCTTATCGGCAATGTAAAAACGCAAGCACGTGAATAACGCATGCACAAGGCAAGCAACCATCTCATTATACCTTAGTAGTAGGTATCATATGGTACCTATAGGTACGGAGGTACATTACAAGTATTGTATATTGGAAGCATGTCTTATCGACCAACTCTCAGAGATCGGCAAACCAGAAGAAGAGAAAACCTCCATCACCATTGATTGTCCTTGGCACTTTTCTTTCTTTCTTTCTTTCTTTCTTTCTTTCTTTCTTTCTTTCTTTCTTTCTTTAAATTTCCTTTTTACCCAATTCTTTTTTCATCTATTCCTTTTTGAAGTAGTTTCTCACAAGATCGTCTTCTTTTCCCCCCCCCTCCCTTTTACTCGTCTCGTTCTGCCATCCCACCTTGATCCATTGTGAATCCCCAATAAAAACATTGTTATTGATGGCCGCTTTCCAGCATCAAACCCTTACATTCCCCCCTCCCCACAAACCCTTTCAAGTCTACTTTTAACTCACCTGGGCCGCTTTGCCCTTCAGCGACTTTGATGGATGGCCCAGGTTTCGCTGATCCGGAGCAATGCCCGTCGGCCAGTGAACACTGGCCTTCTTTGGGCCTTTGCCCTTTGTCCAAAATGTCTTCAGCCCGTTTCCCTTCATCTTTTTGTCTCCTTCTGCTTCATGTTTCTAAAAACATACATGGGCGAACAATGAACTGGCCCGTTCACTTGTTCCCATGTTCAAAGCTTGATGGCAATGCCGTACGGCCGGGCTTAAATATGATGTACATCACCTCATCTTCATCAACGTGCCTCGACAATAATTTTACGCTCTGGAAAACAACAAAAACAACAACAACAACAACCTGTTACGTCAGATCATATACATCTATACAGCTGTTATTAGTATTATAATTATCATTTGGCTACCACGCCGATACCTTGAACCAACGTCGAGTTTCTTTCCTATCTGAAAAAAAACCAAAACAAAAACAAAAAACAAGAATGTCAAAGTCAAATGACGCTCAAAACCATGACGACGACGATTTCATGGATACATGGCAGGCTGACAGCATGGAAGAAATGAACTTTGGTGGCTACGCTTCGTCAGGTAACCTAGTCCCAACCGTATTTTCAGACAAGATGCCCGCCGAAGAGCTGTCAGAGATGGATCTGGGGACGCTCGGCTTTCTGACGGCCACAGACACACATGGCGTCGATGCCACAATCGAATATGATGACAACTTCGGGCTCGACCTTCCACTGAACTGGATACCGTAAGTGCTGGCATAGACGGACGCGCCTTGCCATTCGTGCTGGTAGCTGATATTGCGCAATGCCACAGGTATACGTCTGACCGTCAACTTTCAAGCAACCCGATTCTAAACCATGGGCGCTTCTATCCGGAGAATGTCGACCGGCAATTTCTTCCCTTCCATCACCAGACGCCAGCGTTTGGCAACGATCCGGGCCAAGACTTTCGCCTAGATTATCCCTTGTCCGCATATCCCCCCCTCGACCTTGACGACGCCGCTAACTCTCTACCGTATGGCCATCCAGTCATCCAACAGTCCAGACAGATTCTCCCCTCGGCCACTCAGAATCTTGACATTGACAGCTTTGGCTTCACGCAAAATGCGCAATCTCCGTCTGGCGGCAGGCAGCGCGGAAGCTCTGGCAGCTCAAGGCGAATGGGCAAACCCTCCCCCGAAAACCGAAAGGTGAACCTCAACAGAGCTGCGAAGCAAAGGGGCGATCCCAGCTGCGACCCCTCTCTTTGCTACTCCGCAAATCCCGGCGCGGTCGCCCCTTGGGGTAGCATGACATGGAATGGGCAGCACTTGTTTAGCTACACTCCAAAGGGACAGTGGCTCCGCGACCGGTGTTTCGACAAGCGGCAATTCAGAGAGTATGTCGACAACTGCGGAAAGGAGACCGTATTTTGGGTCCAGCAGGCCCCGACGCAGTGCAACCACCGGCTCGACCCAGAGGACAGGATCTGCCGCTGGGCCAACTGCCCAGTGTCCAACAGGACCATCACGGCTGGGTGGCTCCGCGTGGCCTTTGACGAGTTCCCTCACCTCACCTCCAACGGGTCCCGAGATCCGTTGAAGTGCGCCGGCTCGCTTCACCTCTGGTGCTTTGAGCAAATCTTCGACCCTGCGGAGTTCCACCTGTCCGGTCGCCTGCGCCCTGAAGACCGGCAGTTCCCGTTCGAAGACAAGAGCGTCGTGACGCTGGAGAAGCTGACCGATGCGGGCATCATCAGGGAGGCCTACCAGCCGTGGTTTGCACAGAGCTTGCGCCGCCTTCATCCGCATGTCCGCATTCAGCCTGCGCCTCGAGAGTACAGGGAAACTCTGTCCTATCGACTGAACAAGTATCACCTGGACAACCAGACGGCAGCGCGGCAAAAGGCACGGTCGAAGCGAAACAACAGCAAGTCGGTGGACGAGCGAAGGACCATTGACGTGCATTTGGGCGACCTGAAGATGTTTGTTGACATCACGAACAAGGCCAGAAGGTCGAAGAAGAGCAGAAAGCTGCGCAAGATGAAGGCCGAAGGCGATGCCGATATGAATTCGCCCGAAATCACCGGCTCGACCCGTTTGGTCATTTCTCCACAGCTATGGCCGCTCAGCAACGCACAATCGGCGGGAGATGGAACGCAGAATATGACGGCAGCCTGGTATCCTGAGCTGCATCGGGCAGCGCCATCCACTCACGGCCTACAGTCAAGGAGCCTGCAAGAGGCATCGGCCTACAGAGCAGGACGGGGTTGCGGAAGACAGCCAGCCCTGCCCCAGCTGACTTCTGGTAGTGACCATAGCAGAGATTTGAATACATCTCATTCTACTTCTACGTTCAATCTGGGCATGAGTAGCAGGCTCCCAAACTATTTTGACCCATTGAATCCGGTGCCTATTACAGCGCAATCATCTGTTCGGCCTTCGCTCACAGCGGCAGCAGCAGCAGCAGCAGCAGCAGCAGCAGCAACGATAACAACAGGTGCATCTGCCGCTGCTAACAACACCCAAGGTAGCCGCATGCCTGCTTCTAACCCCGTCTATTCTCGGAAAGACCCTCGAGCGAGGTTTAATATGGCAACCAGGGCACAAGCTCGCCGTGCCCTCAGGCCGCTGATAACGCAGCCCCAGCAGCAGCAACCGTTTTCCGGCGCGGCGGTGCCTTTGAAGACGGAACAGCAGCAGCAGTCGGGATTACTAAGTGGCGACCCGAACTCCCAGTTTGAGACTCAAGGGAGCGTTTCCATAAAGCGTGATCCAGACGAGACGAGCGTCTTTGCGCGGCCATCAGGAGAGGCCTTGGAACTACTTGGGAGCAGCAGCGGCGCGCAATTCCTTGACTCACACCGAGGGAATAGCCTGAGTCAAGGAGACATGGACATTGGCCACCTTATTGACCCTAGGTTATTTGGGAATGAGTTGGGAATCAACCGAGGCCGGAACGAAGCTGCGAATAACATCTTGACGACCCACGCACTAATGGATTTTGTTGGCGGCCAAGCTCTAGGACTTGTGGACTGCGCTTTGAGCCCGCAGGCCGCAGCTGCGTCAAAGTCCTGGGACGGCCTCGACCACCTCATGGACGACGTGGACTTCGGTGGTGGCTTTGGCGGTGCTGATGCTTCCCCTCTATTCGATGACTTTTCAGCCACCAATGGGGTTGATGGCGAGAGCCGCAACTCTTGTTGATGGCGTTAGTGGTGGTTTCTGGGAGCCCGCTTGAAGCGGAAAGAATCTCAGCCCCAGCGAGGGACAGAAAAAGTCCGGTGCGCACGGATGCCTCATGACAGCAGGCCTTTCCTTTCCTTTTTTTTTTAAAAAAAAGGAAAAAAAAAAAAAAAAAAAGAGAGAGAGAGAGAGAGAGATCTAGACATGTAGCTCTCCGGGTGGTATCGACTGGGGGGCCCATGTAGCCTCGACAAGACCCATGGAGCTGCATCGGCACTCCCGAGAGAGGTGGAGAGCAGCGTCGTTTTTGGTGTTGACTTGCAGGCACGCGGGCCAGCTGGCAGAACTGACGAGACCCCCTTCTCGCTAAAACGAGGGCACCGCTGCTAGTAGTACCGAGTTACGTAGCGTAATGGCCACTCCGCGACGGAGAATATCAAGGTGTGTCCAAGGGCTCTCTGAAAGGTAGCCAGACGAGATGCAATCAGCCTCAACCTTTGGCTTGGCGTGGGCCGCACAAAACGTGGAGCAGTCGCAAGTGCTACTGGTCTTGTGAGCTGAGAAAAGCGCCCGCGGGACGACGTGTTCCACACAATAGGTAGACAGACAGACAGATTGTATGTAATGATAGATGGATAAAACAAACAATTACATGCCCTGATGCTGCAGTACGAGTATACTGGAGGGGGACCAGAAGGCGTCTCCGATTCGCTCGTCTTGTCCAGTCCACACATCTGGAGACGGAGGTGTTAGCAAAGCTCTTCTCGTCACGGACCATGAACCATGCACACGCACAGCTTATCTCTCACCCGGAGAAATGCTCAAAGTAGGCGGTTGTGACAATTATCCAGGCTTGATTGGCTTGCACTTCTCGGGGGGATGATTGCAGCAGTTCACGAACTGAGTGAGAGGGGGGGGCTTTGATGCTGATCATGGGGACAAGGTGTGACCTCGGCAGGGGAACCCTGCCGTCTTACTTGTGTTGCATTGCTTTTCTGCCTGCTGCTCATGTCCACTTTCCTCGTTCTTGTTCGACCCATTGGGAAGTTCACATTCTGCTTCAAGTTTTGTTTCATGGGAGGGGTTTGCGTTGGGCTCTCGACCATATCATCATCCCACGTTCTAGCTGAGAAGTTGGCGTGGGATGGGATCAGCACAAGGCGCGGAAGATTGTAATGTAGCAGCGCGCGGTTGGCCGTAGCCTCTTCTCATGCATGCATATACGACACCCTGTACCGAGTAGGCAACGCTGGTTAGAGGCACGGAACAGACGAGGCTTTTGATTATTTTTGATACTCCATATCGCTTAGTGGGAGAGAGACATTTCGCAGGTCCGTGGAGCAAAGGGCGCCCCATGTCATCAAATTGGCTCGACTCTGCAACTGCACATTTGCGCCGCCATGTATTGAGTCGTGAAGCTGGAATCCAGCCCGTGGCAACCAAAGCGAGGGCCCCCCCCTGTCGATGGATAAGCCTATCAACTGCTGCACAATTGACGGAGAGCGATGCCCAGGCCACGGATCCAACCAAGCATTCCTGGGACGCGCCGGACGAACCCCGGCGGCCAAAGAGCTGCTTGAGCTGTCCGAGAAGACACAAGCGTCAGAAGAGCAAGCAGCTCAGCCTCCCCACAAGAGCCGGGGGGGGGGGGGTTGTGGGCGGGTTAATGCAGTCTTGACTGACCGGGCGCGGGTTTCTGGAGATCCAAAGAGGCCAGATCCATGTGCGCTGATCAAACTGACGCCGTCAAGTCGCATGCCCTGCACCAGCAGCCCATTGGTGCCTTTTGACAGCTTGGATATCCAACCGTCTTGGAACTGATGCTCCGCATGCGCTTTTTGCGGCAGACGCCGGGGATGATGCCATACTTTTGCACCGGATGTCGCGCCTGGCACGAGGAATACTAGGATAGAGTTCGTACGGTGTGAGCATCGTGACGCTTGAAAGAAGATTGGGGGGGGGGGGGGTCGCGTGGCGGCAGCCGGTGATGCTTGTCTTCTCAGAAGCTTACAAGACGCCGCTCAAGAAACGGCGCTGGAGATGCGTGCCTGAGGCTGCAAGCCAGCAACGCTTTGCTTTAGCAAGTTTTTTTTGTGCCACCAGCATCATCTGCCCTTGCCTCGTACCAGGACTTGGCCATAGTTCACTGGGCTCCTTAGCACTTGGAAGGACGACTGAGGAAGACAAATGAATGCATCAAGTTTGCGTGTAACGGAAGTTGCAAATCAAAATGTATAATTAGGTGGCGTATCCATTCCAAGCAGCACCCGGGCCAGCAAATAGGTACAGGTACATGGTGCGCTCCCGGGACAGCCGCTAGAAAAACTGGCGAAGCCGGAGCGCCGGCCGGTGGGGCAGCAGGTACCTGTACCTACCCGCCAGCCGAAAAAAAAGAAAAAAAAAGAAAAAAAAAAAAGGGCCAGCCTCCAAACAACCACTCCCGTTGCCCCCCCCCCCCCCATGCATTGCATCCCAAGCAGCACAGCGCGGAGACGCCGAAGGCTAGGACGAACTACGAGGCGACAAGGCGACGCTAAGCTCTATCAGCGGCCTGAGCGGACGGCGCTGTGCTGCGCTGCGATGCCGTCCAAAAAGGCGAGTCGTGATGCTGCTCCCGGCGCTCCTTTTGGACGGGGCGCAGCGGCAACAAAAGCAACCGCTCGACGACACAAGGAGCGTCGACCCTCTTCTTCGCGGGCCAGCAGGAGCTCGAACAGAACCCGGTCACGAGCCGCTAGGACGACGATCCTGAGACTTTGGAGCCGTGCCACGCGAAATTCGGCGGCTCCGTGTCTCGACGGACAACGACCACGGTGAGAGAGAGAGAGAGGGAGGGAGGGAGAGAGAAAAGAGGCGCGACAAGCCCGTGGGCCATCTCTTTGGTCTGCCGCTGCGTTCTCCCGTTGGCGGGAAACTGGATTCCCGGCTAGCCGGGGGATTTCAAAAATACTAAATTCGACAACCGCTGCCTGCAAAGCGTTCGTCACATCTGCCCATTGCATCCCCTCTCGGCTCTCTACGCATTCTACCCATTTGGTATCACGGCACGTTATCTGCGAACCAAGCAACAACAACAACAACAACAACAACAAAAAAAATAAAAGAGTGAGACAGACGGAGAGACGGAGAAACAAAGAAACAAAGAGACGAAGAGACAAAGAGAGAGACAAAGAGACCCTTGGCGCCGGGGGAGCATCGACCTTTTGGGAGCCCGAGATCCCCCCCCCCCCCCCAAAAAAAAAATCTCCCATAATATTTTAGACCCTTCCCTCCCCTCACCGTGAGCAAAAAGGGAGATTTTTGGAGTCTAGGCCGCGCTTCTCCAACACGCCTCCAAATTTTGGCTCTCTCGAGAGTTGCGTGCCGTCATCACTCCATCTCGTCATCCCGACCCTCTCACATCTCCAATCTTACCTTATCTTATTTCTTCTTCAACACAAACCGGCTAGTTTCAGGGCCAGCAAGCTCGAGTCGCTACGCCTCGTAGGGGGGACGGTATTACGACGCGGTCACGTGTGTGAGTCGCCCACTGGGACAAGGAGAAGCCCAAGGTCAAAAAGAAACGCCGCCTTTGAATCTTTCGCCTTCAAGGAAATACTTTGGCAAGGTTCCCTCCTCTTGCGCTTTATTATTTTTTTTTCCCCCTGGGGGAGGGGATTAATCTCGCCTTGGGAGGATCCTTTGGAGTTTTGGGCCTGGAGAACGGCGTCGACGTTGAGCGTTGCGCGCCTGCAGATTGACTCAACTGTGACTCGCTGCCCCCGTTGGGGCTTTGCCAGACTGGGAGCGGGTTTTCGACCATGACGGAGGCCGCATCACCACCTGCTTTGCAGGTAATCATATTGGTATGTTGTGTCATTTTGTTGCCGTGGCCGTTCCCCTCTCTCTCTCCCTCTCCCCCTCTCCCCCTCTTTCTCTCTCTCTCTCCATGTCTCAATTTCCCTGTGCGCCGATTCCCCTGTGGCTTGGTGGATTTTCATCATCTCATTTCCCATCCCCCCTCCATGGCTGGCGATGCACCCACCGTCCGGCTCGAAATTGAGAGCGCTCGCTCAGATCGGGTAATTTGGCCGTGGCATTTTCCGATCGGGATGCGTTCGCCGCCAGGGGCCCGATGCCCCCAGATCGAGGGACGGGCAAACCCCCCCCCCTTCTGCATGAAACGTTCTAGCCGAGTAATGCCATTTGGTCTGGCCATACGGAGCAGTCGTTGGCCCCATTGGTACAGCTTATCGTGGGGCAGCGTCTCATTTGGCAGCCCAGCTTGCATATGACACGGGCTTGAAAATACATGTATCGTGCTTGGCTTGCATTCGCTGGAGGCCATCGCAAGATGGCTATCTGCACGTCACGTAGTGGTATGATTGCTAACCTTTTGCTGCTCTTCCGCCATCGCTTTTACAGGGTTCAGGAGGCGGCCCCCAAGAGTCCAACACGACTGCGTTTCTCGTCCGCTCGGTGCCCCAGAACTGGCGCAAGGGCTCAATAGTAGCCGTTGACGGGGGCGTCCACCTGTCCGCCATCACTCGGCTCATCGAAGAGGCCTTGCCAGACTCACCGCCTCCGACACCGACGCCGTCGTCTGTTCCTGCTCGCCAGATTCTGGCAACCGGTCCCTTTGCCGGGCTAGAACTGCCATTCGCCACCGCCGCAGCAAATGCCGCCCACGTCACCCGCACCCTCGTCGACACGTATCTCATCACTCACCCGCACTTGGATCACATCTCCGCGTTCGTCATCAACACCGCGGGCTTGCCAGGCACTCGCCCGAAGAAGCTGGCTGGCCTTCCGGGCACCATCAAAGCCCTCAAGGACCACATCTTCAACAATGTCATATGGCCCAACCTCAGTGACGAAAACAACGGTGCCGGCCTCTTGACGTACCTGAGACTGGTGGAAGGCGGAAGCCCTGCCCTAGGCGAGGGTTATCTGGAGGTATGCGACGGGCTGCTCGTCAAGACGTGGAGCGTGAGCCATGGCCACTGCATGGAGAAGCACACGCATCGGGGGTCCTTTTGCAACCCGGTGCCGACCCGCCATGGCAGCCAAGACGGGTCGAGCATACCGCTTCGGCGCGACACCTACTATCCGCATGCCCACGACTTTGCAGCGCACTTTGCCCGCCGCGAGACCTTCAACCACCTCTACCCCGCATCCTTCTCGCGGCGCCAGAGCCTGATGCCCCAGGCCGCTCTCGGCGGCACTTCCACACCGGTGTTCGGGGGAGGGGACTTTGAGCCGCGGCACTGCGTCAACGACTCGAGCGCGTACTTCATTCGGGAGGAAACCTACGAGCGCGAGGTGCTCATCTTTGGGGACGTGGAGCCGGACAGCCTTTCCCTCAGCCCGCGCAACCTGCAGATCTGGCAAGATGCGGCGCCCAAGATTGCGTCCGGGAAACTGGCGGCCATCTTTGTCGAGTGCAGCTACACCGACGCGCAGCCCGACGAGCGGCTGTTTGGGCATCTGAAACCTGCCTACCTCATCGAGGAGATGCAGGTCCTGGCAAACGAGGTAGAAATCGCACGGAGAGCGCGTGCCCTTGAGTCTAAGAAGCGCAAACGGGACGCCGAGGAGGATCCGGAGACCCAGCGGAAGAAGGTCCCGGTTGTGGCGATGCAAAGCCCCGGATCGGACGACCCGGTGTCGCCCAAGTCGGCCAACCCCTTCAACATGCCCGCGGATTATTACTTCACCGCCAAGGCCGAATCCGAGACGCCACACATCGCCACCCCTACGGGCGAACTTTCGCTAGAAGAGCTTGCGATTCCCGGCCCTCTGATACCCCCGCCCACATCCGCCGTTACTGCCGCTGCTGGTTCTGCCGTCAGGAAGCCCCTTGAAGGCCTCAAGGTTGTCATCATCCACGTCAAGGAGACGCTAGCGGATGGGCCGCAGGCCGGCGACTCAATACTCCAGCAACTGAACGAGCACGAGCGGAGAGCACAGCTGGGCTGCGAGTTTATCATTTCGAAACCGGGGCAGAGCTTTTATTTTTGATTTTTTGATGTCCTTCATATGACTTTTTTATAGCATTCTCTTTCTCCCCTCCCCTCCCCTCTTTTTCTTCTTCTTCTTCTCTTCTTCTTCTTTGCCTTTCCTCCTTGAATTAACATTTCTTTCATATTTGTACTATCTGGTTTTGGGGAGTGGTTGGTTACGGGACGACGACCCGGGGGGGTAGGGGTAGGGGGGGGGGGGGGGTCTTTGATGATTTTTGTCATTGGTCTTTGCTTTCCACCGTGGGGTCAACAGGATGATTGATATGATGAACATGTTTGTATACCATTGCGTTTGAATATCTCGAATATCACGCTTATTCTTTGCCGTTGATGCTTATTCTCATGATGTCTGTCTGTTCCTGCCTTGTGCTGATTATTAGTTCGTGATTAATTCTACCAGCGGCTGACCACTTTTTTTTTTCTCCCCTTGCCCTCGCTATCTGTTTCCATCCAAGAGCTTCTTGTACCCTTCAGCACCGCCAAGGTCATTCTCAAACTGCGGCCTTGGCATCTCTACCAGCTCGGCCGTCTTGGAGTAGAGAACACCTCCCATGCGGCCAATGGGTCTCAAGACCTACTCTGGCCGTCAGCACCATTCAAGCTTCATCGCTTGCTGTTTTTTTTCTTTTTTTTCTTTAGAGCAAATCCTCGGCATACCTCGGGAGAGACATGGTCCTGCTTTTCGCTCAGCGCGTCATCCCTCACCCAGAACCTCGTTCCTTCAAGGACGGCCAGCCATGCGGACGCCGTCCCCGGGGTTGATTTGCTCTCAATCTCCTTGATCGAATCCAACTTGGCTTCCACGCTGAAGATGGCCTCCTTGACTCTCGGCGCTTTGACGGTCTCGCATGAATAGTCTGCTGTCAGGCCAGCAACGCTCCACTCAGACGTCCCGTAAGGGGTGTCTATGCTGGTCGAGTTGGCAGCCTCGACGTAGTGCTCGGAGACGATGTTGATTACGCACTCCTTCGAGTCGCGCACGTTGACGAAGGAGTCCTTTGGCCCGGTCCGAGGGTGCGCAAATCCCACGACAAAGGTGGGGGGGTCGTGGGTAACGAGGTTGAAGTAGCTGTACGGAGCGAGATTGGGCGTTTTGCCATCGGCAGAGAGGGTGCTGATAAAGGCAATGGGGCGGGGAGCTATGGCGGAGATGAGCAGCGAGTAGTTGAGCACCGGCTCACGGCCGTTTGCGTAGGGGTCGATCAAGGTATGGCTCTTGGCCCTGTCGCTGTGGTTTGAGGATGAGGGAGAGGCGGCGTCGAGATGGTTGCTGCCATTGCCGAATTTCCAGTCTGGGTTGGGGGCCGGGCTGATGCGGACTTTTGTCGTGTTGGCAGCCAAGGGCGACATTTTTTTTTTTTTTAAAAAAAAAATCTTTTCAAATTATCATCATCATCACCATCATCATCATCATTATTATTGGACAAATTTGGCAGGCTTCTTGTTTACCTTTGGTCATATTTGTCTGCACAAAGAGATGATGAACAAACAAAGACACCATTATGTAAGCAAGACGCAGGCACTACGGCTTGCCCCACTATTAGCGCTCAGCTCGCTCTCTTTCTGCTTATCAGCTCGCTCTTTCTGCTTATCAGCTCCCTCTTTCTGCTTATCAGCTCCCTCTTTCTGCTTATCAGCTCGCTCTTTCTGCTTATCAGTTCTATCACAAACGAAAAAAAAAAAAAAAAAAAAAGTTTCATCGTGTGGTTGCAGCTTTGGAAGGCGCAAATACTGCCGCCAAAGCCTTCCTTTTCTTTGTCTCCCCTCTTTCTCTTCTCCCGCTGATGGAACCATGTGTATCCAGGCGCCTTGTCTTCTCCTCCTCATCGTTTCCGCTCCTACTTCATCTCCCCTTCGGTCCAGCTAGCAGACGGACACGGCAGATCTCCAGTCTTGTCGGCGCCGCAAGACTCTCCAGACCTGCAACGCCGCCGCGACAATCACGACTGGACGATTATTCGCTACGCACGTTGCGTGTGCCGTGCCAGCGAGATCGCTTGCGATCCTACTCTAGAATATTTAGAAAGGCGCGTGCCGATTCAACCACCATGACGACCACGGTCGAGCTTGCCTCCGTCCCTTCGGTCGACACGCCCGGCACATGCATCTACATGCATCACGACAAGCGTTCGTACATCTTTGGCCGCGTCTCAGAGGGGACTCAGCGAGCATTCGGAAGCCGCAAGTTACACATGGGAGCGACGGAACACGTCTTCCTCAGCGGCAGCGTGAACTGGGAGCAGCTGGGCGGCCTCTGTGGCTACTTGCTCACCGTTGGCGGAGCCGTCGAGTCAGCCAAGGAATACGCGACGCAGGAAAATTCCAAGAGGGAGCAGAAGGGCCAGAAGCTGCTGAGCAAGACTCTCCACGCCGGGGTCGCAGTGCACGGAGCGGATAACCTGTGCCACACGCTGGCCGCGTGCCGACCAGTCATCTTTCGACAGCCGATTTCCGTGAGGACCCACGAGCACACGACCGACCCGCGAGCGGCAGATGCGGAAAATCTCGAGCCGGACTGGTCAGACGACGCGATCAAAGTTTGGAAGATCCCCGTACGGAGAGCCCGGTCGAGCAGCCCCCGAAAACGACGACACAGCGACCAGGCACAGGATGGGGTCGGCTCCAGCCCGGCCGGAGACGCTTGCTCAGAGACGAATGACTTCCAGCCGCTAGTATCCGTAGCAGACCCCGGAGTGGCGAGTGCAATTGTCGAACGCATCATGTTCAACGGCAGCCTGAAGAACAGGTCCGTCTTGATACCGAAGAAGAGGCGAGATCTCAAGCCTTCTGATAGAGCCGTCGTTGTGGAAAATGGCACGCTCGAGCTATACAAGGGACCGTATCCCGCTGGTGGCGTAGAAGTGCCCAATCCAGACGATACCGTGTGGCACTTCCCCGACATTGGGGAGACTGGCGTCGATGATGGCAGTGACGACGTTCTCGCAATCAACCACTTCCCGCTTCCTAGGACCGCCTACGGCGAGACATCCCTGAGCTACATCATCAAAGCACATGACCGCAGGGGCAAATTCAACGCTCCCATGGCGAATTCCCTCGGGGTCAAGCCTCAGGACTTTAAGCTGTTGACAGCGGGCCAGAGCGTTCAGGGGAAAGACGGCCTGGTCACGCCTGAAATGGTGCTGGGAGAGCCCCAGCGGGGGAAGGGCCTGGCCGTGGCGGACATTGGCAGCCGGGATTTCGTCGAGCCGTTCTTGGAGCGGCCGGAGTGGAAGAGCAAGGAGCTGATGGAAGACGTTGCCGTCATGTATTGGATTCTGGGGCCCGGCATGACTGAAGACGCACGAATCCAGCAGTTTATCCAGCAGCACTCCGGCATCAGGCACATTCTCTGCGCGCAAGATGCGTGCCCGAACATGATTACCCATCCCGGCGCGGCAACCATCCAGACGAAGCTGCGGCGAATCGATCCCGAGAGATTCCGTCTGCTCAAGTTCGAGAACACGGTCCGATACCCGGCCCCCCCGGAAGGCTCCCCGATTGAGCTGGGGCGAGCTGGGCAAAAATTTCAGCTCATGCCGCGCCTCGTATTCGACGACCAAGCCATCGCGCCGTTCCCCGACCTGGTGGAGGCCTACGAATCGGTGGACGAGGAGGTGCTGAGGATGGCCGAGCGGGCCCGCGCCGAGGCTACGGACCCTGCCTTTTTGGAGAGGATCGAGAAGGAGGAGGTCGACATCCCGAACCGGGACGCAGAGATCATCCCCCTCGGCACGGGATCGTCCGTGCCCAGCAAGTACAGGAACGTCTCTGCCACGCTGATTCGGGTTCCGGGAATCGGAAACTACCTGCTCGACTGCGGCGAGGGGACGCTGGGCCAGATTCGACGCCTCTTCGACGCCGAGGAGGCGGCGGACGTCCTGCGCAATCTCCGGTGCATCGTCATCAGCCACGTCCATGCGGATCACCACATGGGCACCCCTTCGCTCATCAAAGCGTGGTACGAGCAGACGCTCGAGGACAACAGCAGCGCCACGCTCGCGATATCCTGCATCGGGCGCTACCGGGTCTTGCTGGAGGAGCTGTCTCAAGTCGAGGACATTGGGTTCCACAGGCTTCGCTTCCCCAGCTGCCCCTGGCCCAAGGAGAGAGACCGAGAGCTGACCACCAGCGAGGACCTCGGCGAGGAGAACTTTGGCCTCGCGTCCATCAAGCGGGTTCCCGTCCCCCACTGCTGGCGGTCCTACGGCACCCAGCTGGAGCTCGCGTCGGGCCTCAAAATCGCCTACTCTGGCGACTGCCGACCCTCGAAGCTGTTTGCGCAGGAATGCCGCGGCGCCCACCTCCTGATCCACGAATGCACCTTTGGGGACGACAAGCAAGACCACGCAAAGGCCAAGAAGCACAGCACCATGGCAGAAGCCCTCGGCGTGGCGCGGGAGATGGGCGCGCGGCGCACCCTGCTGACGCACTTTTCGCAGCGGTACTCCAAGTCGGATTCGCTGAGGAGGGAGCGCGTCGAGGGCGTCGAGCACGACGTGCTGCTGGCGTTTGACTTTATGGCCGTGAGGCTGGGCGATTTCCAAAAGGCGGCGTGCTATCTGCCTTCGGTGCAGAGGTTTATGGAGAAGCTGGCGGACTGATTTATTTGGTCATTGGTCACACGATGGCGATGGCGATGGCGATGGCGATGGCGATGACGATGGCGATGACGATGACGATGACGATGACGATGGCAATGGCAATGGCAATGGCAATGGCAATGGTGATTTTACTGCGGCAGCCGGTTATACACGGGCAGTAGGAATTCATATTCATAGCGGCTCTCCTTTCATCATTTGATCCCCCGCTTGTTTTAGAATTAGATGTGGTGTTGTTTCAGAGATGCAGACAATTCCCCCTCCTCCTTCTATCAGTCATGGCGGTATTATTTATATTATACGCTGAAGTTGATGTCTCTCCCTTGACCAAAAAAAATTAAAATAAAATAAAAAAAAAACTTATAAAGATAGACCCATCTTAAACTCTCTCTCTCTCGCTTTCCATATATATATATACCATATGTGCAAACGAAATACCAAACCCACATGTAAAGCAGCCTTTATATCCAAGTAAAATCGTCTCAGAAATCATACACACACACACACACACACACACACACACACACACACACACATATATATATATGTATATATATATATATGTATATACACCAGCATCACCCCCTCACCTCCTCATCCTCATCCTCTCCCCTCCCCTCCAACATCGCCAACGCCGCCATGCGACTCACGCTCTTCTTCTTCTCCTCCGTCCGCCCCCCCGCATCCTCCCCGGCGCGCGCAATCCGCAACGGCGCCGGCACCGCCGACTCGCGCGTGAACCGGGAAATCACCGACATCGTCCTGTCAAAGGGGTTCGGCCTCGGCGGGGCGCCGCCGTCGCACGAGTACACGCTCGACGCCGCGCGCGGAGGCGAGAGCCGGGTGTCGCGGAACAGGATGGGGACGTCGATTGTGTTGGGCGACTCCGCGCCGCTGCTGTCGTCGTCGTCGTCGTCGTCGTCCGTCTCGTCGACTTTGCTCGTCCAGCTGCTGGTGGCGGCGATGCCTGTGGCCACGCGCGTGTTGATGCCGAAGCTGAGTCGGCTCCGCATGCCCAGAGTCTCGGACGGCCGGCCGGCAATCCCGCCCTCCCTGTCGTCGCCGCCTTCGAGGATCCATTTGCGGTAGTCTCGGACCCAATACTCCTCCTCTCCGTCTTCCTTTTCGTTTGCGTCTTCGTCCGACGGCCACTCGTCCCAGTGTCCCGTCTTTCCATTCTCCTCGGCCTTGGGCTCCGCTGCCGCTTTAGTAGTGGAAGCAGCAGCAGCAGCAGTAGCAGTAGTAGCAGTGGCGGCAGCGACAGCGGCAGCGTCGTCGTTCTCCTGCGCAAGAGCGTCTTCAGATTTGGTCTCGATAGGGCCACCCAGCGCCTCCAAGATATCCTGGAAATGGGCGTCCATTGTATGCCGCCGCTCCTCCTCCTCCTCCTCCTCCTGCTGCTGCTGCTGCTGCTGCTGCTGCTGCTCAGGCCTCTTCTCCGTCTTCTCCTGGACCGACGACGATGCCTTGTCCGCCCTCGCCGCCCTCCTCCTCTCAGTCCTCCTGGAGAGTCTCGCCTTGTCGCTGTCCCGGAGTCTCGGCTGTCGCGGTATCGGCAGCCCATCTTCCGTCAGCATCACCCTCGAGTTGCAGTGCGGCCTGGGCAGCTCCCCCCTTTTCCTCCGCGTCTCGTTCTCTTTGTCTCGCGTCCTCCTCGCCAGGGTGCGCATCTCCACGATGTCGTCCACGATGGACTCGCTGCACCCATAGACGACCTGCTGGCAATCTGCCTGGTAGAGCGATATCCACGAGTCGACTATCCGCAGCAGACGAGGGTTCCTGGATGCCTTTCCGGTGAGCTTCTCCCTGTACGCTTGCCGGGCCAGCACGCTCGCTCGAAGATCCGTCAGGTACAGCGCGGAGCCGCCGACGAAGGCGAGCATGCACGCTTCGCACTTGCTGGTCCTCACGCAGTCCGGCAGATAGCCCCCGAGGTCGCCTTGGAAGGTGCGTCGGAACCTCTCCTCCCCAAGCCAGAGCACCGTCAGGAAGTCCATCCTCCCCATCCAGCCCTGGAGAGAAGGGCTCAGCATCTCTTTTAGTCGCAGGCTCCGATACCGGTTTGTCTGGATCGTGCACTCCTCCGCGACCAGCCGCAGCATGTTTCGGATAACTCTAGGATCCAATGCCTTGTGCGCGGCACAGAGCCTCGCCCCCTCCTGGCAAAAGGGGAGCCTGCGCTTGCTCATGCTGATGGCGAAGCGGCCAATCAGGTCCTTGGGACGCAGCAGCGTGGCGTCGAGCTCCTTGACCTTTTCTTCTTGTTTTGCGAGCCACTCCCCGGTGTGATCGCCAAAGTAGTCGGCAGCATCCATGTAGAGCAATTTGGTGAGCTGCCAGAGCGCCTCGTCCGAGACGTCTGCAAGTGCTGGGTCACGCCGCGGGATGATGAAAGACATGCTGCGGATTCGCTCCCTGGTGGTGACGGCGATGGCAGCCTCACTAAAGGGGAAAAAAAAAAAAAAAAAAAAAAAAAAAAAAAAAAAAACCTCAGGTGAAAGAAAAGATCGCGCAACGCGGTGGGAAGGATAGGATATATCGACACGTTCTTCTCCGTGAGATGATGTAGATAATATAAAGCAAACCTGTTTAAGCCTCCCCCCTTTCCTCCATCGCCAACGCTTTTGCCCTCCCTTGCCAACCCCCATATATATATATATATATCCATCCCCAAGCACTCCTGTTCACAGAGCGATCAAGGTAAAGCATTAGCGGCCGGGCAATCATGCATGACTTGAACAGGAGTATGGAAGTGAACATACCGTCTCTTTGTATGGCCAATGTGAACCATGTCCAAGTTCCGTACGGCAGCCTGCATGGCACGGCTGACCGATCAACGGATTCTTTTGGGTTCGCCTTTCCCTTGGCTTGCTTCTATGAAGCTTCCAACTTTTCACCTCTTTGCAGAATCGGGAGGAAATCGCCCTTCTTTGTGCCAAGGTTAGGAGACCAAACGCATGGCCGCGCAAGTTTCAAAGGGACAAAATTTGCTTGGAAGGGTCTGTCATTCTTCCGTTCACCGGTGCATCGTTTCAATCAATATCATTTTTTTTTCTTTGTATATAGGGGCGCCACCATAGATAAGTATCTCGTGGAGCTACTCATTCGTATTCTCTCCCCATGGACGTTTCTCATAAAGCTGCCAACAGGGAAAGCCGTATACTCTGCAGCAAAACTCGCCAAAAGTTCCTGTGACAGCCAGTAACCCGAGAGGTTGGGGGGGGGGGGCTTTTTTTGGTTGCAGTGGGTAAGACTTTTGAACATTTGATATGACAATTGTGCAGGGTATATTAGAGACTGTGAGAAGACCTTTGCGCACTTCGTCCACCAAAGGCGAGGCACCCGCCCTGCCGCATCGTGTTATATCCATCCCCAATGTTCACCCTATCCGTGAATGTGGACGCCGTCCCTCCCAAAAACGATGAACCTTTGAGATCAAAACCTAGGCTAAGAAAAGGAGGGGGGGGGGGGGGGGGGGGGGAAAAGAATGGAAATAAACAACGAAACGAAATAAAAAAAAAAGAATAAGATCAAAGGAAAAAGCCGAAGAAGAAAAAAAAAAGGAGTTGGAGCAGCAACAACTCAGAGCGCTAGAGTACAATGACAATTCTACTGGAGATTATGTTGGCATCCCCAGCGGGAAATGAAACCTTCCCACCACTATACACATCCAGTGTGTGCGCGCGCTACCAGGGAAACTGATCATGCTTATGTAGTCATTATAAGGATGAAATGTTGTCTTGTCATGGCGGAATCCATGGCTGTGTAGTTCATCCAACGAAGCGGGCGTGCATTCTGGACACGTCCACTCCCAGTCGTCTCCTTTCGAAACGAATCTTGGCGGCCTCGGTGCCATCATCAGGCTGAGCCATTTCCTTGAACCACGGGTGGTTGAGGGCCTGCTTGGCAGTGATGCGGTGGGCGGGATCATAGACGAATATCTTCCTCAGCAGGTCGAGGAAATTCTTAAAGAACGTCGAGTTTGAGGGAATGATATCCTGGAACGCTTCCGTTAGCTTCCGGCCACCATTGATCGGTATTCACAACGTACGCTTAGATGCTTCATGGCCTTCACGAACCGCCGAGAGCCCCTGGTTGTTTCAGGAGTCGGGTAATCGAGCTTGAGACGTTTAAAGTACCTGGGCGGATGTTAGTCGGCGTGGCCATTGTCTTTGGGCATCTCTCGGTGTCTGGGGGGGGGCGGGGCCGGAGGGGAGGTCAAGAGGTCAAGGCGGGATTGCTCACTTGGAAGCAGGATTTCCTCCACTCCGAGTGGACATTTTATTGACCGCTTGGACGAGGTGGGTGTCTATTCGAGAGCCAACGACGGCCTCCATCATTGCTAGGTGCTCCAGGTTATCGTGCGTTTGAAACAAGGCGTCGCCGGTGAAAAACTCAACCAAGATGCAACCTATGCTCCAGATATCGCATGGGAAAGACCAGCCCAGTCCGAGAATGATTTCCGGTGCCCGGTAGTGCCGAGTGCTCACTACCGAGGAATGGTACTCATCCTGGAAGGTGGCGGATCCAAAATCAATCAGCCGAATCTCGGTGTCGAGCAGAACCCGTCGTTGAGACGATTGCCTGTTAATCGTGGTAGACGACGAGGGAATCTTCCTGTTATACGTAAAGGTTTGATACGTGTTGTCACACAACAGAATGTTTTCCGGCTTGAGATCAGTATGGATCAGATTCAAGTCGTGGAGGACTAAGAATTTCCCATCAAAAGTTAGTTTTGCTTGCGTCTTTTTTTTAAAAAAAAAAAAAATTCAAAATCCCCCCCCTCGTTTCATTTTCTTCGAATGTGTCGGGCATTTGTCCAGACTCACATGCTACGCTGGTGAATAATTGCCGAGCAAAATTCTGTATTTGGCTGTTAGGAAAGGGGACGAAGCCGTTGCCCTTGAGAAAATCGAAGACGCTCTGGCCCAAAAGGTCCATGACGATGCAAATGTGGCCTCGGTAATCGAAGCAATCGCGCAAGTGGATGCATCGGTTCCTGTTCTCTTCGTCGTTGGCCTTGAGCGTGGCGAGGACGCGGAGCTCAATCTTGGAAGCGTCGCGATATTTTTGAACAGATCGAATGATCTTGACGGCGACGGGCTTGTTCTTCTTCAAATCACGGGCCTCTACCACTTTGCCAAAGGTACCCTGCCCAAGAAGACGAACGATTTGATCTAGAAACAACACGATTAGTCTCGTGAATGAAGAAGAAAAAAACGAAAAAAAAAAAAATTCTTTTTCGCAGGGGGTGGATGGGATGGATGGATGGCAATGTTTGTTATGTATACATACACTTATCAGTCAGCTCTGCGTCTGGGACAACGATGTAATGGCCGTCGTCGTCATCGACTTTGGCGTTTTTGCTGTAGTGGCGCTGCGAGGGGAAACAAAAGGGTTAGCAAAAAAAATAGACTCCAGATCAATTCTTCTTCTTCTTCTTCTTTCTCTTCTCCTCTCTCTCTCTCTCTCTCTCTCGCTCTCTTTTTCCCTCTCCCCTCCCCCCCTTTTTTTTCCTTTTTTCCTTTTTTTTTTGGCTTCATTCACATCTTCATCCTATGTAGAGGGTGGCATAATTCAGAATAATAAACCTACGTCGTTGATGACCCTGACGGAGACTTCTGCAGACTTCTTGGGCGGAAAGGGCGGAGGCTTGTAGGCCATAAAGGCCCCTCCGAGGCCGTCGACGTCTCTCCGCTTGGCCTCGTTGGCGACCTGCTGGCGGGTGGTGCGCTTGCGCTTCAAAGGCGCGGCGAGCTCGTCGTACTGGCCGTTTGAGGACAGGGACGTAGGCGCCGTGGTGTTCAGTGCCGAGTTTGTGCGGTCGCTGGAGAGGGTAGAGCCAGCGGGCGTGGCGTTCGGCAGAGGCGTGTTTGTGTGGGAATTGGTGATGTACTGGACGTGGTAGCCCACGGGCGGGTCATCTCGCCGTCGCTTGGGGGGAGCCGTGTTTGCGTGCGAAAAAGAGGCCAGGGAGGCATTTGCGACTTTGCGGCCGGTGTTGGCCTCGGGCTCGGGCGTGTCGTCAATGACGATGATTTCCTTGGGGAGCCCGTTGCGGTAGAAGCTGTTCCAATCGGGCTCCCGAGAGCGTCGGCGTTTTCTGGAGGGCTGGGCCTCGGCGGCAGGGCGGCCCACGGCGGGGACGGCGACAGAAGTCGAGATGGTGGCCATGGTGGACGTGTAGCCGTCGTCAAAGCGAGCCGCCAGGGACGGGTCGGCGGCTTCGTGAAGAGGGGGTCGGAGAGCCGCGGGCTGGGAGGGCAGATGGGCTACGCCATCCGCCACGGCCAGGTAGGCGTTGCTGGCAGGATGGTGGTGATGATAATACGACAACGGGCGTGCCGGGTTCTGAGAGGGCGGTGCAGCCGCCGCCGTTGTGGGCAGCAGGGGATTCGCGGCCGTTGCACGGTGATAGTTGGAGGTTGTGGTTGTGGTTGTGGTTGCGGTTGCGGTTGCGGTTGCGGTTGTTGCAGCAGCGGAGTGGTGCGAGTAGGGTGGCGGGTGGTACCTCGAGTGGTAGTGAGGGTGTGGGAGAGTCGCTAGAGCATGAGCCGTCGAAGGCGTCGACATTGCCTCTGGGATCAGTCCCGCGGGACACGGCGACAGGCGGGTTTGTGAGGTCGGGCGACCGTCAGAGCAGTTGCTGCTTCGGAGCCCCGGGCTTCGATCTTCGCCCGCTCAATTCTCGAGGCCAAGATTGTTACAGGACGGGAGAGGAGGCAAGACGAGAATTGAGACCAAGACCAAGGTTCTCGTCGCGGCGGATGGCCAGGTGCTAGGAGGCGCCTGGGCTGGCTGGAGAAAGAGAGGCGATGGGCCGGAAACTTTTAGGCTTTTTAGCACCCTTTTTTTTTTTTTTTTTTTTTTTTTTTTTTTTTTTTTTTCCTTTCTGGTTCACTGAGAACACAGCGCCCATAAAAAAAAAACCAAGTTGGCGGTAGTGGGAAGAGTGTGGGAAAGAAGACAAAGAGAGAGGGGGGGGATAAAAAAAAAAGATGAAAAATTAAAAAAAAAAAAAAATTAAAAAAAAAAGTATCTAAAAAAATAAAAAATAAATAAAAAAATTTTTTAAAAAAAAAAAGAAAAGAGAAGAGAAGAGAGAATCTCGGCTCTGGTCTTTCTTTTTGGTTCCAGGTCCAGAGAGAGCCAGAGACTGGAACGCCCGTTTGGATTCAAATCATCAGCGGTTGGAAAGCCTCAGGAAAAGAACGGAATGAATTGGGCTGGAATTGGCGCTCTGGGGGAAACCCGATCTGGCGCGCAGCGAATTGTAATATGTCGTGGTTCCAAAGGCAAAAAAAGAAAAAGAAAAAGAAGAAAAGAAAAGAAAAAGAAAGAGAAAAAAATGGTAAAAATACATAAAAATACATAAATAAAAAAGGGAACGAGTGAGCATGCGTGAGAATGCGTGAGGCTCACACTCACTGTACGAAGTCACTGCGGCCGTCCACTGTCCCGGGGCCTCCAGGCGCTGCACTGCCCTACGACCCAGTGCGCTGTGCTGGAGCGGAGCACCGACCCCAGCGCTTGCGCTACCGCTCCGTGGCGCGCTGCAACGAGGCAGAAGTTCGATCCCCAGGCGGCGAAAAAGAAATAAAAAGGCTCCATAGTTGTGCCTACGAAGCCCATCGGGGGCGGTCATCAAATGTTAAATCCCCTCCCCCATGCCATCCATATATTTGGACAGCGCAGCACGACAGGGCCAACTCACAGAAGCCTTTTATTTATTTTATTTATTTTATTTTATTTATTTTATTTTATTGTATCTTAGTTTTTCTTCCCCCTCGTCTCTTGTGTGGTTGTGCCGTGCTTCTTCCTTCTTCCCTTCTTTTTTTTTTTTTTTGAACGAGTACGAAAACGGGCCATTTTATAGATAGATATGAGGTAGGTTTTAGTTTTCGAGGATTCTCCAAACCTGCCAGACGTCCACAATGAATTTTGCTTTGCGAGTCGCGCGTGAACGTGCCAAGCCATTTGAGAAATTCACTAAATTAAGTTACATGTTTACCGAGTAGGGCCGCTACTAGGTTAAGCTGAAAAGGGCGCGGCGCTGCTTGAAGGGTTCCTCGTTAGCAGGACAGAGAAGCCACGGGGGGCTCGTGTGGGAAACATTTGCCACACAAAAGCCGGACGCAATCGATTGCCCAATCAAAAGGGTTTTGAATTTCCCATTTGCGAGAGGGAAAAAAAAAAAAGGGGGAGAAGAGGCCAAGTACTAATAATTTGGAGCAGAGAGGTTTTATTTATATATATATATATATATACATATATATATATATAGAAAATCATTATAATAATCAGAATAAAATGTAGAGAAAGACAAAAAGAGAGAAAGAGAGAGGAAGAGAGAGGGAGAGGAAGAGAGAACGACGGAGGGAGGGAAAGAGAGACCAGTGGGAAAAAAAAAAGAAAAAAAAAAGAAAAACTAATGCGAGCATCTCCCTCAGCCCCAAAGACGGGGAAATTCCCAACAAGGCGATAACGGGGAACGCTACTGCCCAAGGCAAGTGCGAGGCACATACTAAGCAAGGCAGGCAGGCCCAGGGGGTGCAAAACATTCAGGACAGCCCAGCACATCTGCTACAATTGTTTTTTTTTTCTCATCTTTTTTTTTTCTTTTTTTCTTTTTTTTTCTTTTGTTTCATTGCAGCACAACCCAACAGGGCTTGCTGTCGATAAAACCAACGTAGCTGTTTGGGGGGGGGCAAAATAAATCAAGCAATCAATCAATCAATCAATATGTAAAAAAAGCACAGGGAGGAGGAGTGGAGCAGAGAAAACGAACGAGAGAGCGCCCGTGGGTGCGGCCCGCGGCTAATAAGAGAAGACAGAAGAACAAAATTTTATTATTAGCATGCAAGCCGTGTGTGGTGTGAATGGATATGGGCACACGGGCAAATGATGCGCGCAAGTCGCAGTACATACTCGTGCACATACGTAGCAGCCAGCCAGCAGCAGTTACTACTAATTGATTACTACTACCTTAGTAGATTACATACAAGTAAGGTAGTTGGCATGGTTATGTAATTAGCAGGTACGGAGTAGGTGGTACTATCGAGGCTTCGTAGCGGAAAAGCAACACACACAACACAAGGATGGAAATCAAACAGGTGCCAAAAAGCAGCCCGCGCGCGCGCCCAGCCCAGCCCAGCCCAGCCCAGCCCAGCCCAGCAATGACGCGGGGATGCCGGATTCATAATGACGGGCAGCCCCAAGGATGAAACTTTTGGCTCCCCCCCCCCCCCAGCTTGGCCAGAAATAGAGCCATTGGCAGCCCATGCGCCCATCGGGGGGTTTTGGAATTGAACCCTGGCGAGGGAAAAGGAAAAAAAAAGAAGAAGAAGAAGAGACGAAAAAGAAAAGAAAAGAAAAAAAGAAGAAGGAAGAAGAAGAAAGAAAAGAAACGAAACGAAAAAAGAGGACCCAAGCTTCTCTCTGGACTGCCCTTTTTGGAGCTCGTACTAATACTACTTACTACCAGGTACTACGTAAATTGCTTGACTGCTGCTAAGGTAGGTGCTACAGCAACCGCTGCGACGAGATCACAGGCATCATCATCATCAACATCCTTGCCACGAGCTGCCATGTTAATAATGTAATAGTAATAAGCGCGGCCATCCTGTGTCATCTCCGCTGCCGCGGACCCTCGCGACTCTGCGCTTCTCTACTACTAGCACTACTTACTACTTACTGCTGCTGCTACTGCTACTCCGTACTGCTACTGCTACTCCGTACTGCTACTGTTCCGAACTGCTACTGTTCCGAACTGCTACTGCTCCGAACTGCTACTGCTCCATATGGCCTACTGCTACGCCCCCCTCGTGTGCACGATCCCAGAGTCAAATCTCGTCCCCCTCCCGAACGAATCAAGGAGCAAGCGCCTACCTATTACGGGGCCCCCCCCCCCCCCCCCTTCCCAAGAGGCACAGCTCTCTCTACTCTCTCTCTCTCTTCTCTCTCTTCTCTCTCTACTCTCTCTTCTACTCTCTCTTCTGCTCTCTCCATTCTCTCCATTCTCTCCATTCTCTCCATTCTCTCCATTCTCTCCATTCTCTCCATTCTCTCCGTTCTCTCTCTCACACACACAAAACAAAATTCCTCATCCCCCCCCCCCCCCCCCCCCAAACCTGCTTGGAGGGAGAGGGTCCCCGACCGGAAGGGGGGGGGGATCCCACCACTGCATTCACTTGCAACATGCTCTCCGTATCCCAGATCAAGTCACGCATGCGCCGGGCCCTTGTCCCGCTCCCCTCGCGCGCCTTTCCTTCTTTGAAATCCCCCATCTCGCTCTCTCCAACGAAAGTGCAGAGCGTGGCTCGTCATATTAAAGCCCAAGGAATTTTCCAATTTATCCTACATGCAGAAAAGCAACCAAGACCCGGCCCGACGTGTTTCTCTCTACGGTTGTGTACATACACACACACACACAACACACACACACACACACGCTCGCCCGCGCACGCAACGCGCAAAAAACGAATGAGATTTTTTGATTTCGCCACCTCGGCCTTCGTTCCCCTTGCCGGCAAGCTTCATATACACTGTACAGGAAGGAAACCAAGTTCCCAAGCCCGGCCCTCGCTCGGCTGCCTTGGCCAAGTTTTGGTGCCCGCCCTCTCGCAATTGCACAGTAGCAACGCAAAATCAAAAGGTCTCAATCAAACAAAGGAAAACCCCGTTGAAATTCCCTCGCCATTGCTCGCTCTCCCGCCCTGGAGAGGGGGGGGGGTGTGGCCAAAGGCCAAATAAATAAAGAAATGGGCATCCCAAGAAACTTGTAGACAGAACGTGCTTCTCCCTCTCTTTTCCTCTCTTTTTCTCTCTCTTTTCCTCTCTTTTCCTCTCTCTTTTTCTCTCTGTTTTTCTCTCTCTTTCTTTTATTACCTGCAAAACAAGAAAGAACACTGTCCTGCCGCACTTTTTCCCGTACCTGAACCTCTTCCTCCAATTTTCACTAGCCGTGCGGGTTATCCAAAGCTTTGCGTGCCCAGTTAATTAAAGCCCAATGACCAGCACGCAGCCCACCGCCCTTCAACCACAAAGCCACCAATACGCCATTCGACCCTTATCCCCCCTCCTTTCCTAAACCCATCATATCACCATGCATCACAATATCCATGGTTCGATTGAGCGAATGATACCCCCAAAAGATAGTTCCAGAGTTGTTCCTTGTTTTTTTTTTCTCTTCGCCCGTCGAGCATCTTCGCAATGGTACCGGCCGGACCGTTTCTTCTTTCCACAGTGGCTCTCTGATCTCTCTTTTTTTTCTTCTTTTTTTTCTCGGTTATTATCACGCGCCGTTTGTGACCGGACTGAACTGAACTGGACTGGACTGGACTGGACTGGAATCCGTTTCTCCCATTCTGAGCGCGCAAAAAGCAAACTCGGGCTCGCCTGTGCCCCCCCCTTCATTCTCCTCCTCCAACTCTCCACCCCCCTTCCGGCCCGGCGCTATGATGGCCAGATGCACACACCTGCCTGCTGCGGTCTTACGCGAGCGAAGCCAAGCCCATATCTTTCTAGATCCCATTTCAGCCAAGGGCGCCGCCCTTAAGCAGCGGCGCTCCGAACGAACAATTTGTCGCCATGCAATGTTGCGTCCCGCTGATCATGTGGCAAATGTTGAGCTGACCAAGGCTGGTCACCCCGTTGACCCTTTTTCTCTCTTTTTCTCTCTTTTCTTTCTTTTTCATTTCATTTTTTTCTTTTCAATTTTTTTTTGGTTAAATTCATATGTACATACTGTATACTGGGTGAAAAAAAAAGAAAAAGAAAAAGAAATCAAAAACTCTCCCCCTCCCCCCCCCCCCCGCCACTCCGTGACCGCACATGTATGTATGTATTATGTACCTGCGCTCGCGAACAAGGCAAACGCCCGCTCCAAATTGGCAAAGGCCCCCCCCCCGTCCAACTCCGTCCATCGCCCCCATTCCTGTTTCCGGCCGCCTCGGCATGAGGGGGGAAAAGCAAGAAAAAGAAAGAAGGCGTTTGTCAGCAAGCGATTTCTAAAATTCAATTTATTCTCTCTCTCTCTCTCTCTCTCTCTCTCTCTCTCTCTCTCTCTCTCTCTCTCGCCTTGCAAAACGGTGGTGCTGTGCTTTCTTTTGATGACAGAATTTATCAAGGCGCTGTAATATTAATAGGCAGGGCGGCCAGGGCAGCGTAAGCCCCCCCCCCCCCCCCAAACGCACTACAGTATATGAACTGTAAATCATGCAGGTGGTGTATGTAAGCGGCCAAGGTTTTCTCCATAACTTTGCGCTCGACCACAGCGCCAACACGTGGATGCAGGGGGAAGGAGGAGATGCCTAAGGTTAGTACCTACTAAGGCTAGAGCGCTATGGGACTACTTTGTACCTTGTGTTCGTTCCAAAGTTGCAAAACACTTGGCGGGCTTTGTTGGCTGACCAAAGTTTTATTCCGTGACTAGCTCTCAAATAAACTAATAAAGCAATAAATAAATAAAATCAACAAATGAATGAATGAATAAATAAATAAATAAATAAATAAAAAATTAAAAAAAATTAAAAGTTGAACAGACTCGTTCATAAATGTCTCTCATCTACCTAGTAGTATCTATATAACGGGAAAGATCTAGTATCTATATAACGGGAAAGAAAAGAAATAAAAAAAAAAAGGCCAAAAAAAAAAAAAAGAGAGAATAAACTCGAATAAACTCAAATTAATTCTAATCCTCAATTCAAACGCGCTCAGCTCAGCCTTGCGCCGTCTACCGAGACACACGCCTTCAAAGTTCACAATGCCGTGACCGGGGGCACCCGTCGGTGTATGTAGGAATCTCCCAAGCCTTTTGCCCGGCCCCCCCTTTTTTTCTCTCTCCATTGGATGCTCCTCAAACGACGACACATCCAAGTCTTTGTATATTTTGTCGGACAGCCGAGTATAGTCTATGCGGATACGCTTGCCAGGGCTGGTCTAAGAGCTCGAGGCTCCGTAACATATAAAAAAAAAAAAAAAACCGCCAGTCAAGTCACCTCGCCAATCAGTGTCGTCGAGACTCCGTGTTCCCCATCACAGGCCGCGGTTGAACCAAACTCTTCCGCCGTTTCCACCTTTGCCGTGGAACTCGGGCTCCAGGCTGTCGGCGTCAATCTCCTGCTTCTGGGGGAACACCGCCAGCGCCAAAGGAAGTGCCACAAATCCGACGGCAGCAATCAGCCCCAGGTTGATGCCAATCGGGATGGTCTGGGCGATGCGCGGTCGAGCCTTGATCCACTCCTTCTCCATCAAGTTCCTATACCACGCCTGCTTGAACTGGATGTGGTAGAGCGTCATGGCCGGCAGGATCATGATGGGGGTGTTGTTGATGACACGGCTTGCCGCCGTTTCGTAGACTGCAATCTTGGCTGCCTTCCGACTCCTGCCCAGCGAGGGGACGTCCGCCTCGGATTTCCCCTCCTCCGTCAGCTTCTTCTTCTCCTCCTCGGACAGCACGGGCCGCACGTCGATGCCGGTGACGATCTCCCCCCGTCGCATCAGGTATGCGTTCAGCGCGCCGGCGGTGGCGACCGCCGCGAACGGCACGAGCCTGCTCAGCACGTTCCTCGTGCTGGGGGAGACTTTCAGCCTCGGCACCAACGCGTTGAGTCCCAGGGCCACCGAGCAGGAGGCCGTGACGGCGATGCCGTATGACTTGGCAAGAGTCTCGGTGGTCATTGGCGATGACTTGTTCGCGTTGGAGCTGTTGATGGCAACGTTGAGGGACTGGTTGGCAATCTGCCATGCCACGGTGCCTCCCGTCCCCAGACCAGGCTGCAGCATGCCGGCCGTGACGATCAGGTTCGACAACACGAAGCACGACATTCGGAAGGGCAGAAAAACCGGCTCCCCGGTGTCTGGCCACAGAGGTCAGTTTTGTTCTCCCCCATCCCAAGGCATTCCCGCCCGTTCTGTTCGTCGTCTCATACCGGGATGGAGGGTCGAGTCCACAATCTTCTTGGCGTGCCATAGCTCCGGTGTCATCTGTTCCAACTTGCCAGTCTTGTATTCCGTGACAAGCCGTTTGGCATTCTCGAGCCCATGCGAGCCGGCAAACAGAGTGCTGCCAAAAGAAATTCATCGTCAACCCATCGTTCTTTGACGACAGACTCTCTCTCTCTCTCTCTCTCTCTGTCAAGAAAAAAAAAGGGGCTTTCTTCGTAGGGGCTCTTTCTACCTCGGATCTGTAATGCTTATCGTGTGCCTCACCCGTCCGTAGTAGGTAGACAGATCGTACTGCGACGAGGGCAGGTCCCGCGAACCCGGCAGAGAGGCAGACATGGCGACCAAGCCGCACAAAAGTCGATTGGCGTTCGAGGCGGTACAGGCCAACTATTCTGTTTACGACTCCCTCTCCCTCTCTCTCTCTCGCAGCAGCAGCAGCAGGGCTGGTGGTGTCTGATGGCCCAGATGCGAACTTCCAGAGGCCGTCCGCCTGCGGGGTGCCAAAGGTTCCAACTTGTCGGTCCCCCAGCAAAACTTGTGCCGAAGTCTCGAGACGACGATAAGCGCAGCCGCTTATAGTCGATGGGCGGTTGTGCCGTATTTTTTTTTTTTTTTCTTGACAACGCGACCCCCCCGATCTCGGCTCTTACAAGTCAAGTTGGCCATGAAATCAATATTGATTGGGTGAATTCTTTTAGTGGCCCCCCTAAAAAAAGGCCAACCCCACTGCCATGACACACACACCAAGGCAAAAACAAACAAAAACGCCCGAATAGCGTGGAGATGCGGAGTAGGAGGAAACCTATCTTGGTAAATCCAAAAATCCACGCTTCTTCTTCCCATCCAGATAGAATCTCTTCTGCACGTGGCTTGAATCTGGTTTGCACAACTTTTGTTTACCATCGACACCGTCGACTTCAGCCATGACCAAAAGAAGGGGGAGAGGAAAAAGTAAGAAACGTACCTAGTAATTACATGGGCAAACGTATAAAAAATACCTTGATAAAAGTAAGAAAAAGAAAGGAAGGGGGGGGAAATAACTGCATATAATTGAGCGTTTCGAAGCGACCACGCCAGGAGTCGAACCTGGAATCTCTAGAGCAGGTGAATGGTCAACCGAAATCTAGCGCCTTAGCCATTAGGCCACGCGGCCGATGCTTTTGAGGCCGAGGTTGTATCTGAGTATACTGAGCTTCCGCGGCGAGAGCTTTGCATTACGCACTGTAGGATTTCACGTCGGAGCAGGCCACAGGTACAGTGTCTGATGCATGCCTCATTACTATATAAAACAAGAGGATCTCGAGTATCTAAGTTTATCAAAGGTTCTCTTCTATCCCTTTTTCCTTTTCTTTTTTTTTCCTTTTTTTTTTTTTAACTATTTTCATTTCTCCCAATCAGCTGTATCATGTTTCACTTTCTCATAGGAACTACTAATTCTGCATCGATAACATGAATGGATCCCATACGTAAAAAGAAACCAACCCCCATCATCTACGCTAGTCATTCGGGAGGTGGGTGCTCTACCCCCTGTTGTAAGTGGTCTTGGTGTAGAACGCCTTGTCGTCAGTCGCTGATTGTGATGGTGGCGATCTCCAACATCTTTGGCCTAATGTCATAGAACCAATTAACATTACCGGTTGAGAGATTGTCGATGATAGTGTCCATGGATTCAGGAAGGGTCGACAGAAAGAACAATCCTTTGACCGACTCTGAAGAGAAGACGGCGTTCAGGTCCTTTGCCAGCTCATGCTGCGAGGTTTTGCAGCGCTGTTCCATGCTTGTCCACAGCTGATGGAACGCGTTGAGGTGCTGGATGAGATCGTCGCTTTCATTATATCTCATTGTCATGAGGTGGCGAAACTGTAGGATTGTTGAGTATGCCGAATCTCGGTTGAAACGGCTTTTCAACGATTCCCAGGCTTGATGCGATGACGAAGAAGCGGTGAACAACGTGAAAATGTCGGGGTGGACCGCAGACATGATCATTACCAAAGCCGTGTTGTCGTCTTTGACCCATTGGGCGACCGCAGTTGCCTGTTCGGTGGCAGCGTCAGGAGCGTCTGCGTTCGCCGTGACAACTGGACGAGGTCGGGTATTGGAGACGATGTCCCACAACTCAACATATCGGAAAGCGATGGACCAAGCAGCTTGCCATTGGGGATAATTCGACCCTTTGCTGTCCAGTTTAGGCAGAGTGGACAGCTCGAGATCGAACGCGAATGTATTCGACATGACGAGTAGAGCGGGGTACGATGCCGTATGGTCAGTCAGTCACTCGGTGTTTTCAATGAAGGAGCTCGTTGAAGCCCGTTCGGTCGCGAGAAATTTAGTGCCGTTGCACGAGGAGAGGTGAGAAAACACGTGAGCGGATATTCAGAACCGTTTTGCACGAGGGAGCTCGTCGGTAGATGCAGAGACGGACGGTTCACGACAGATCAACGCATAGCGGGTGATCTGATTTCGTGATCAGAGCGTGGCAAACCGGGAATTTTTACAGAGTGGTGTTTTCTCCTGACGAGTGGTGGCGCGTCCTTCTGGTGCAGAATGGAATTTTTTTTTTTAATGTGCAAGGGATCTTGTGTATTCTAGTGCAGTCTGAAAAGAGGGAGACCAAAAGAGATTTCGTAGAGACAAAAAAGAGTTCGAAAAAAAGTTCCAAGAAAGAAGGAAAGAGGTCAGCGGAGCGCCGGGCTCATAACCTTTGTAAGCGAACGAGGGAAGCAAAATGAAAGTTGATTGAAAGGGTAAGTTCTATCCAGGCGGGGGATCTTCTCATGCGGTTACGTATACCAGCTTATTATATAAGGTAATCGGACCCATCGTCGAATAGCGATAAACAATATCAATATACGTTCTCTCCAACGCCTCTCTCTACTAGATATGCTCTCGATTCTTGATCATCTCGACCACTCTCTCAATAGCCATTGTATTTATAGAAACCGAGTATTGGGCCTCAATCTGACGTGTATAACAAAGAGCAAATTCACGGCTCGATAGCATTGTAGCTTCCTAACTAATCCCTACCTACCTAAGGTAGGCGGTACCCAAGGTATAGATTGAGAGCTGAAGAGTATATTGTTCTTCTACAATAGAAGTAAAGCAAATTCACGGCTCGATAGCATTGTAGCTTCCTAACTGATCCCTACCTAAGGTAGGCGGTACCCAAGGCATAGATTGAGAGCTGAAGAGTGCACTGTTCTTCTACGATGGAAGTACCTAACAGGCAAGACACTCGGTTACTGCTGGGTACCTACTAGGTAAGGTAGGTAAATAAAAACTCATACATAGGTACCTAGAGAAGGGAAGAAAAGTGGTTTGTATTCATGTCCTAAACACGAGGAGAGACTTGGGATAGAACAGAGAACAGAAATCTCAGCCAAGTCACCCTGTGAGCGTAGGTACCTGCTTGGAACCTGTCCTTGGCATGAAGAGCAAAATTGATGTACGTACCTGTATATCAAAACATCTTCTGGTGAAATGAATTAGTGCTGCTGCAGAAACTTCAAACAGCCCGAGGCAACGGTGGCACGTGAGCTGCACTGCTCCTCAGATAAATATTTGCCGGGCTGTCACTCAGCCTTCACTTCTCTGCCGCTTTCTATGCACAATTCCTTGCGCTTGAAAAAACCTTTTCCATCTCTTATCCCACACGAAAAGAAAAGGCCTGTACCTCCCCAAAAAAAACACACACCCAAAATCAAATCAACGCCTAGGGTGGTAAAACAGACCGTAACCCCAGTGTCTGGGATGTCTGGCGTCACGCCATCAGAGGATGGCGAGGCCATCAAGACATTCTCTGCTGCCAAGGCGTGGCTGACCAACCATGCCATCGCACCTGGGACTCCCTACTTCTTGCAAAACGAAATCGTTGACGGAGACGTTGCCGCAACCCCTGAGCATCCAAGCTCAGATCGGACGAAAGAATTCAGCGACGCATCCGTTCGCAAGGTTGGAGATCCTCCTCGTCCGAGTGCCACTGGCATATCGGAAACTAGCCGGCATGATCAAGGGGAAGATGGCAGCGCCGGCAGGGCACGAAAGAGGATCATGGCCAGCATCAATCAAATCCTGAGTCCGGAATCCAAGACCATGGCGATAATGCCTGCCAAAAGCAAAGTTCCGCCAGCAGGCTCGCTGCCCATAAAAGAGAGACTGGCTGGCTTTGGAGGAGGGTCTCGTCGAAGCAAATCATCGTGGAACATAAGCGAAGGCCTCTCGGATAATGGCAATCAGGATCAGCACAAGCAACCCGCGACGCCGCACAAAGAAGTCAGCATATCGCGAACCATGACATGGCTCCTCAAAGTCTCCAAGCCACCCGCGCCTGTTCCCTTATTGGCGCCTGACGGCGGCCCTGTTGACCATTACAAGAAGGACATCGACACCGTAACCGGGAGTTTCCTGCCAGAAATCCAGTACCCCGATACCTTCAAAAGCCTTCGCGATGGCCCGTCTGGTGACCAAGGAGACATAGCTTGGAGGCAGGCCAACATGACGGCAGAGCTGCAAATCACCCGAGAAATACGAAGCCGAGAGCTGCTCGCAACCAAGCTAAGGTCGCAGCTGAAACCTCGCGTGGAGGCTGCACCCGTCGAGCAGACGACTTGGCCCAAGGCCGAGTGCATTGTGCGGCCCGCTGTGCCCGAGGACTTTGAGGCCATTGCGACCATCATGAACATGGAGCGCCAGGCGAAACGCAGTCCGCAGGTATTGGAATGGCAGGAGGTTGTGGCCGCGGACATCCAAAAGATATACGACGGCTGCCGAGATGGCCTACGGCCATTTGTCGTCGCCACCACGGCCAACGACGCCCTGCTCGACCGTTCCAATTGGCCAGAGCACGCCACGACGGCATATCAGAGCTACCTCTCGTTCCGCTCATCTCAGGCTCAGCTCCCACGGGAGGTATACGGCTTTGCCTTTGTGGCCGAGGCGAGAGTTGGGATTCTCGGGACCGCATGCCCCGGATCCAGGCATTCCGGTCACGTCAAAGTCATCGTCCATCCCGACCACCGAGGGAAGCTGTACGGCTCTGCCTTGCTGGACAGGATTCTCCTTTGCATCGCGCCATTCCACCGAACCTTGGTGGATTACGAATGGCAATGTCAAGATCCCGCAGGGATGTACGAGGCAATCTCATATCAGAATCGTCGAAAGTACGCCTGGATCTATGTCGAGACGATCTGCGCCGGCAGGGATGACCGGGCACTGAAGCTGGCCGCCAACTATCTTCAAAAGTTTGAATTCAAAGAGGCGTGCTACCTGCCCAGCGCCGTCAAGACAGACCGTTATTACGACAGCCAATGGCTCGACCTGGTGTTGTGGGCGCGCGAGACGCAGCCTCGCTCTAACATCACGGATCTCGCGCCAGGGGCCCAAGGCGCGTGAAATCATGTTAAAATTCAGGGGGGGGAGACGGATTGGGCGGCGCAGTGGCAGGGTGGAACCTGGAATGACTTACGGGCTCCTCTTCCAGGTTGGCCCACGTAGAATCATCATTTGAAGAGGCATCTATGTTGACTCGATCAAGCAGCTAGAATTTGAGGACTGAGCAGAACTTTGAAATCATGCCCTTTTGTAGGAACAATCTAGGATGACCTGCGGACGGTGTTGGTAAGGTACTAAGGTAACTACAGGTAGTTTAAGTACGTACAGTATGTAGATGAGATGCTAGGTACCTACAGGTAAGGCAGTACCTATAAAAAAAAACTTCGATTATACCTAGGGGATGGATAATGCGCTCAACATCACGTGTACGTACACTGTGCCTTTTAGGTTTTACAGCACAAAGAAGGTTACCTACAGGTACTACTAGGTACTACCTACTAGTACTACTCCAACTACCTATTACCCATCAGGCAGACGGATAAACTCGACATTTTGAGCATCACAAACATTGGTGCCTGAAGCGCGATGTTGCGTATTTAAATACTCTCAGTCTCTCTCGCTGGCAAGGCGATCGAAAAGGCCCCCCCTTTTTTTCACACATTTTCACAAGTACCCAGATTTTTTTTTTTTTTGATTTTTTTTTTGCCAGAAGAAAGGTCAAGTCTCGGTTGACATCCCCCGGGGCCGCAACGATGTTGTCGATCTTGCGCAAGGCTCGCCTCAAGGATAAGGAAATGCGGATACTGATGCTGTGTGTATTCAAACGCCCTGACTCGAGCCAGAAGCGTTGATGAGTCTAACCTACCATCAGAGGACTTGACAATGCCGGAAAGACGACCATAGTCAAGAAGATTATGGGTGAAGACGTCAACACGGTGAGCCCGACGCTGGGGTTTATCATCAAGACCATCGACTACGAAGGGTGATTTTTTTTTCTCTCCCGCCCTGCTTTGCCATGCAAGACGGTCCCAAGAAAAAAGAAAAAAAAAGAAAAGAAAAGAAAAGAAAAACTAACCATTACGGGGCAATAGATACAAGTTGAACATTTGTAGGCCGGCCCCGGCAGGTATCCCCAGCTACGGTCGTGATGATGATTAACGCGCACAGGGGACGTGGGCGGCCAGAAGACGTTGCGGTCGTACTGGCGAAATTATTTCGAAAAGACAGACGCCTTGATATGGGTCGTCGACACAACAGACCGGCTACGGATAGACGACTGCAGACAAGAGCTCCACGGCCTGTTGGAAGAAGAGGTTTGGACCCCCCCCCCCCCCCCTTTTGCACTGCAGTTCAGTTCTGCTAACTTGCAGGGTAGCGCCTGGCAGGAGCCTGCTTGTTGATTTTCGCAAACAAGACGGATGTGGACGGGTGCATGGGCGAAGAGGAAATTGTCACGGTGAGAACGCTTCAGGCGGGCCCGAAGACCAACGGAGACTAATGGGGTTTGAACAGCTGCTACGACTTGACGACATACGGACGCATCAATGGCATGTGCTGCAGTGCAGCGCCATTACGGGCAAGAACCTCGAGGAGGGCTTGTCTTGGGTGGTGGAGGACGCCAAGAAGCGGCTTTTCCTGTACTAGGACGGCTGTCCAAAGGGAGCTGCTTCGCGGGCCGGGAAGCCCACGCCATGGTAGGGTTTTTGCTCCTTTGTGGGAAGCCATCCGCATTTTATGTACGGAATAGAGCCGTGGCACCTCAGTATGCATGGCGACGACGACCACCACCACCTTGATCACCGCTCAGCAGGTACGGGGAGTATGTACTCCGTACTGGTAGGCTGTAGCAATGGTTCCAGCATGGTCGGCGATCGGTGATACGGAACACGGAGTCGTAGAAGCCACAGCCATGGGCCTCGTGTGGACCGGGTTGTCAAGGGCGATGGGTGTGGAAACTGTGGACATGTTGCATAGGCTCATCGTATCGGGGACCAAACTCCTCCCTCGCCCCGGCAAGTGTCTTCGCGGGCTTGATTGGTCCTCAGGAGAGTGATGGCATCGACCAGATCCGGTTCCAGAGCACGCACCCCCCCCCCAAAAAAAAATCAAAAAAAAAATCGCAACCTCTTTGCAAAGTAACACGGGGGGATCCGGGAGAGATTTTGGGTCCGTTGACGGCGGACTGGGCACTAGCACTACACTACCTAGTAGCCATCTCGTGTTGTTTTGGCGTCCATGTGTGTTTGTTTATTGTGACCGATCAAAAGCTGAGAAAGTAAACAAGTAGACAAAGAAAAAATAGCGGCCCCCCCGAGCATGGAACGGAGCGTGCCTGAGCGTTTGCCCGCTATTCAGGAGAAGGGCGCTGGGATGCTGCGTCTGGGCGGGTGTGAGGCGATTTCGTCTAAATAAGGAGATGCATGCCCTGTGCTCCCCGTATTACTTGCCTACCTAGTACTTACTTAGTACCTTACAGGTGCTGCCAGCACATGTTTATGTACTATAACTTGTATCATGATCATCTTGCTGGTGCTGCTTGTGCGTGCTGGTGGTTTTGACTCTTGGTGAACAAACCCCCCCCCCCCCCCTCTCTCTCGCAGGAGATCGGTTCGTGTTCCAGAGCACGGAGTAGTGAATCAATCAATCCAACTCCCATCTCTCTGGCACCTCGCAAAAAAAAAAAAAAAGGGATCCCCGGCGCCTTTCTCCTGGGCTGGATTTTTATCAACAAGGGGGGGCTGGCGATGCCCACGTACGAGTATGTATGGGCTTGTTTTTATGCACAGCACATACATACCTGTAGCTAAAGGTACCGACCGTAGCGGGTGTGGATCAAACCCCCAACGAAGAGCCCTGAAAAAGCCCCGATGGCTGTGCGGGCCGCCAATAAAAGGAACGGCGGCGCGCTAAAATAAAAAGGGCGCCCAGCGCAACAGGTGGCTCTGCAGCACCTCCCAGAGCTGCTTCTCCCCCCGTCCGCTGGAAAACCAAAAAGGTTCGGGCAACTACACACACACACACCAGCCAGCAGTGCGAATAACTTTGTCCTGCCGTCAGCGAGGGCGACACACACAGACAGAGACAGACAGAGACAGAGACAGACAGACAGAGAGAGTGAGAGAGAGTGAGAGAGAGAAAGAGAGACAGAGAGAAGGAGAGACGGAGAGACAGCTGCCAACCCCACCGCCAGAACGCCGACATCCAGACGGCAGCGTCGTTTTTCTCCTTGCACCTCCCCTCTCCCTCCGTGCCATGCCATTGCCAGGGGCTTTTGCGCAACGGTAGAGGCAGTCCTTATTCGTCAAACCAAAAACCCGCCATGTCGGACGAAGTCTCCCAGTTTCTCGAGCAGGTCGAGCGCCTGCGCGGGCAGCAGATTGAGGATGACGAGATGCGAGCCCGAGAGCGGGAGGAGTTTCTCGCCGCCAAACGAGAGCGCCAGGCCCGGAGAGAGGGTGAGTTTCTGTCCAACCTCCCCCCCCCCCTCCCGCCTCTTTTCCCCCTTTTTGAGTTTGTCCTTTTGGGTTTGTTGCCGGCATTCTTCATGCCGTTCCCGCGCATGGCGGGCAGCGTCTTGCCCGGGTAGCTTATCCGCCGATGGGCGGTTGTGGCTTTTGGGCGGCGCCTTGTTGCTGTGGTGTTCGTCTGCCGAAGCTCTCCGAGGGGTTGCCCTCCGAGCAATAGCTTATTTACCCTTTTTATTATTATTATTATGATTATGATTATTTTTGCCCTCTTCTTTGTTGTTTTCTTACGGAAGAAATGCGATCTCCCCCAGATGCTGCTATGGAGACCCTGGACGGCAAAGCAGTATATGGATTTTGGAACCTGGCCTGCTGATGGAAGAATGCTGACCCGCCCCATCCAAAGAACGCGCCAGATCAATCTCACCGCAGAAATCGTCGCCTGCCAACACCCCGTCTCCACGCACGAACCGGCGAACCGTCAACCTCTCCGAATCGCTGAGGCTCGACTCTCCCGCCGGCGAGTCCCTGGACAAGCTGCGTGAGCGATTAGCCGGACCAGAGACACCCCTAGAGGCGGATGCACAGCTCGATGCGATGCCGTACTCCGCCTCGCCGACGAAAGAGTTCGAGGCCTCGGAGGATCCGGACGCCAAGCGGGGCGACGCCGCATCTGCCTCGAGAGCATCACCACTTTCGTGGCAGCGACGGCCGACCCGGTCCAACAGCCGCCCTCTGAGTGTCGTCGCAGCGCAGAACGCCGCCCAGGGTGCGACGCACAAGTCGTTTGCCGAGGCCCAGGAGCAGCCGCTGGAGCCTCCGTCCCCCACGCAGCCTCTCTCCAAGGACCACCAGATTGGCAAGAGCCTCGGGTCCAAGGATGCCTCGTGGCTCCGCCAAACCGCGGAGAGAGGCCTAGACTCGGCGCCGCCTAGACGAAGCCAAGTCGTCGAAGACCAGGACCGGCTCGACATGTCGTCCCTCGGCACCCAGCTGCCTCCCATGACCGGCGAAGATTCCGCAGAACGCCCCGTTTCGCGGTCTGGCGAGGGCGCTTTTGGCAAGCTCGTGTCTCATTTCGGCCTGAACCCTCCCAGCTTCGACAATCCCGCCGATGAGAAGCCTCTGGCGGAGCCGATTGCTCCAGCCGCGGCCGGGCGCACGTCCCCCGTGCGCACAGCCTCTCCGACCAAGGGGATGGGCGGGTTCGTGCAGAGCGCAATGATGAAGAGGAGTGACAGCGTGAAGCGGTGGTCCGTCGCCAGCCCTCCTGGGTTGACGCGCCCCGATAACATGTCTTCGCATCGTGGTTCGATCGACAGGGGCCCGCCGTCAAGGCCGCAGAGCATGTTTGTCCGTGACCCGACGGCCGCGATGACGCCGGCCGTAAGCAGGCCGGCTTCTCGGCCGAGTTCCCGCCCAACCTCTCGACACGGCGAAAAGGAAAAGGATTCCAAATCATCCGAGTCGAGCCCTCGTGAGAGGCGTCCCAAGACGCCATCGTCGACGAGCCCGCCTCATCCCCAAAAGCACGAGCTGCCCCTTGACGACGCATCCCTTCCCATCAGCCCGTCCAAGACGATGGAGCCCAGGCGCTGGAGCCCGACCAAGTCGAGCTGGCTCGAGAGCGCCCTCAACAAACCGGACTCTCCAAAACCACCCCCGAAGCCGCTGTCCTCGCAGCAACCGGCGTGGATGGTCGAGCTCAACAAGAACAAGGCAGAGCGCGCCAGCAACCCCAACGCGGAACCGAGCCGACCCGCCGCCTCCCACAGGCACCAAGTTAGTATCGATGGGCTTATGAGGTCCACGCCAATGGGCTCGCGGCTGAACCTCAACACCACTGGTCTCGGCGGCATCTATTCACCCCCCGGCGCGCAAGCTACAACCCCTCGCGCGTCCGTCCAGGGTTTCCCGGCGGCGACCGCGTCGTCGACCGCGTCGTCGACCGCCGGGCCGGAACGGCCGAGGTCGAAGTCGAGGGGCGCTCTCGACCAGGTGAGGGAGAGGCGATCCGAATCTCTCAGCTCCATTGCCAACCCGCTGGCCGCCAAGGCCAAACCGGACGCTCCGCCCAAGAAGGATTTGGATTTCCGCTCCAACCTAAAGCCGCGGGCTGCCGAGGCCCCGGTCCCAAAGGCCCAGGAGCCAGAGTTCAAGGCCGTCTTTGGCACCCTTCGCAGGACCAAAACGCAAAACTTCAAAGCCCCCGACGAGCTGAAGGACAACATCCTCCGTGGCAAGGCAGCCCTCAACACGACTGACGGGCCGCAGAGGTCTACGATTAGGGACGATTTCAAGGACGCCATACAGAAGAAGAGAGACGATTTCAAGAAGGCCCAAGCAGAGGGCAAGGGAACCGCCGGCAACGCGATGGCGGGCATTGAAAAGCCGAAGCCCCTTGTCCCCGAAGCGCTCGCCGTGAGGGCCGAGCTGGGTAAGCCAACCGCCGCGCTCCAGCGAGACGCGCCTCTAGAGACAACAACTCCATCCGGTCAGTCGAAGAAGCCCGATTCACCAAAGCCAACTCCTCCAAAGAGAAAGTCAAGTCAAGTGAACTTGGCTAGGCAGTCTAGCCCATCACTGACTCCCACGAAGAGCACCTTAGCTGAGAAACCCAGATTAGAGAATGCGGAACCCGATACGCCAACGCGGACCGAAACGTCGCCGCGCTCCCTGCCCGGCCTCTTGAAGAAGAAGAGCGCCCCGTCAAAGCTTGGCGGCCTGGCCGGACGATTCAACCCTGCCCTTGCCGGCATGATAGCGCGAGGACCGCCTCCGGCATCTTCCAACGGCGGCAGCCGGGCCGAAGAGGCGGGGCAGGCTGGCGGAGATGCCCAGCCTTCGCAGCCGGGCCCTCAGTTGACACACATGACTAAGAATCGAGCGCGTGGCCCCAGGAGAAAGGCCCCGTCCGGTGTGAGCAACCTTGCGGCCGGTGACGCGGATCCCCAGGCAGGCCCGTCCCCGTCCCCGGCAAGCCGGCAAGCCAACGTTTTTGGGGAGAGGAAGCCAGCACCGCCATCTGTTCAGGATCGTGCCGCCACGAAGCCCAACGTGCCAAGTAAACCAAAGCCCACCGAGCCGAGGAAGATGGAGGTCGACAGCCGACCCGTGGAGCACGTGGCCCCCCTGAATCTTCGCAGGCGGCTCACGCAGCCTGACATCCCTGTCAGCGAAATACCGTCACAGCCTGAGCCATCTCAGGAGCCGGAGCCGGGATCGCCCAAGAAGCTTAACATGAAGCGCATGTCAAAGTTTTTTGAACAGGGCAATAACGCCGCGACGGCTGAGCCTCCCAAGCAGCCGGGCAAGCTCTCGCCCCAAAAGACTGGCACGTGGTCGCCCGTCAAGACGGCATCTCCCCTGCCCGAGCCCGAGCCTGCAAGAGAGCCGGCGAAGCCGACTCAGCCAATGACCGGCTCATGGCCCCCGGCTCAGAAAGCCGAGCGGTCGCTGCCTGATCCGCGGTCGCCTGTCATGAACCTGCTCGGCGAATCGAAGCCACCTGCTGCGGACGCTGCACCGGAGCCTGTCTCTGCTGCCGCGAAAGCTCCCCTGCCAGGACCCAAGCCATCCTACAATGGGCTCCCGAGGGAGGTCGAGACTCGTCCGGCATCGCCACCGCCTGCCGCGGCCTCGCCCCGCCCGCTTCCTCGGCCACCGGCGGAGCCGGCGGCCTCGCAATCACCTACGCGACCCCAAACAGGCCACGGCAGCGACGTGTCAGCCATACTTCACGACTTCTTTGGCCCCCCGTACGAGAGGATCATGTGCGATATGGACCCTGCCGACATCCTCGCAAACTACCCAAAGTTCGGTGCAAAGATCAAGACGTTGTCATTCCACATGTTTCAGATTGACGGAGAGGGCAAGCAGACGATAGTCCCCGCCCACCGTGAACAGATGCTGTTCGAACGGGAGATGTACATTGCCGGGCACAACTTCACCAACGAAGCGGGGTGGAAAGTGCGGGAGGTCTACTTTTGGATCGGCGATGAGGTTGCGGATGCCGACGAGGACGTGGCAGAGGCCGTGGCGCAGCAAGAGGCAAGACAGCTGGGCGGCAAGCTCATCAAGCTCAGGCAAGGCAAGGAAACGTCGGAATTCCTGCAGGCCCTCGGCGGCGTGGTCATTGTCCGAAGGGGCGCAAGCACCAGATACGACTCCCTTGCGCCGTCGATGCTGTGCGGTCGGCGGTATCAGGGCCAGGTGGCATTTGACGAGGTTGACTTTACGACGGCCAGCCTCTGTGCCGGCTTTGCCTACCTGATCACCCACTCCGGCAACTGCTATCTGTGGAAGGGCAAGGGCAGCGACGTGGACGAGCTCGGCTGCGCACGCCTCGTCGGTATGGACTTGACGGTGACTGGGCGGCTGATTGAGTACGACGAGGGCGACGAGCCTGCTTCCTTCTGGGCCATGCTGGGGGGCGAGTCGAAGCCTCACTCGGCGGACCACTGGAGACTGAAGCCTGGCTACGGCAAGTACAACAGCAGACTCTTTTGCTCCGATGTAGAGTCTAGGCAGCAGGTAAGCGTGGAAACGACGAGGACACCGCAATGTCCTCTTGACCGCCGAGCATGGTTTGATCAAAGTTCGCTGACCGTCACCAGATCTACGAGATCAGCCCGTTCAACCAGGCCGACATGTCGACGTTCAACATTTACATCCTCGACGCCTTCTTTGAGATGTACATCATTGTCGGCTCACAGGCCCAGTCTCAGTACGCATCCTTCCGCAACGCCCTCGACTTTGCTCAGGAATACGCCGTCCTGGCGGCCAGCATGGAGGACCGCCCCTTTATCCCCATCTCGACCGTTGTCCTCGAGGGCGTACCTCGTGATCTGAAGCGGGTGTTCCGCAAGTGGACTGACGAGCGGTGCCCGACCCTCCTGCATGTGCCTTCTGCAGAGGCGGGTCTCAAGAGAGGGCGCAGTCTCAGAGTCGTGCCCCTTACTCAGGCTATCTTGGCTTTGAAGGAGTAGAGTATAAGATTCTCCTCCCCCCCTCTCCTCTCTCTCTCTCTCTCTCTCTCTCTCTCTCTCTCTTTTCCCCTTCTTTTTTTTTTGTCTTGGTAGGGTAACCAGCGGCGGCCTTGTCCTATTTTTTATGGCGGGGTTTGGGTCGTCTAACTTGTGATGTTTTTATGAGAACAAGACATGGGGATCTCATGGTAATATCAGTGTGTGCGGAATTGGGGAGGCGGGGGGGGGGGGGAAGAGAGAGAGACACATACATACATACACACGCGAAAAAAGAGTCGGTGGCATTTGGAGTTTGGCAGCTTCGTGTTTTAAGAGGCGTACGGGAAAGCGCATGTAGAGCGTTTAGATGTGTATACTTTTTGCCAGCTGGAAAGTTGAATGTAGATGATGATGATGATGATTGGGGGGAGGGGGAAGGGAAGGGAAAGGAAAAGGGGATGAATTGAAATAAAATAAAATACAAAAGTGTCGTACAGAACGGTGTGCTTTATTCTTGAAAATAGGGAAAGATTGTGATGAGACCAGCGCCCCAACGGAAAAAAAAAGAAAAAAAAAAGAAAAGAAGAAAGAAAAAAGAAGAAAGAAAAGAAGAAGAAAAAAGAAAAAAGAAAAAAGAATCATGATGCAATTGAATAAGCAAAGTGCCATGTGAGGGAGGGTTTCTACATCTAAATGGGTATCAATTGGAAATTGACCTCTCTGCATGTCAAACCCTCCGCGCCCCGTTCCTGATTCGCCATTTGAACCGCCGCCCGCCTGCCCGTTTTTATTCTAACTTGACCATGCCGTTCTGTTTTTGTGCATCTTCTTTCAAAAATTTGTTTCAATTTCCGCGTCTTCTAAGCTCTTTTTCTTTTTCTTTTTTTTTCCTATTTTTTTTCTTTTTTTTTTGAAATTTTTGTAGTAGGTAGGTAGGGAGGAGGCTGTCGCTATACGCATTCTCTCTTCTCGCTGGCTGATTGATGCCCTATCTATATGTGGTGATGGATGGATCGTAGTCTAATCGGCACAAAAGAAAACAAATTAAAAAAACTCATTTGCTGCCGTCGACGGCGGTGCTCTTGGCCGTGGAGCTGCCGTTCAGGGAGGCGGCAACGGCGATTGGCTGGCCGCGAGCCTTTTCCGTCAGGCTGAAGAGTTCCTGGAGCATGAGTTCGCGGGTGGATTGGGTGAGTGCGTCGACATCGGCGGAAGTGAGGTTGGCGGTGGGGATGGGGGCCAAGACTGTGAGGGCGCGGCATTAGTGCGTTTTTTTTTTCTTTTTCTCTTTTTCTTTTCTTCTTCTTCTTTTTTTTTTTTTTTTTTGGTTTCGACTTGGTACATGTAAGAGGGGTGTTTGTTGCCATACCTTTGATGGGAATCTTGCCCGAGTTGAAGACGAGGCCCTTGATGTAGAGGACGTGGCTGTAGTTGGCCACGACCACGGGAACGATTGGGACGCCGGACTGGACGGCAAGGTGGAAGGCGCCCTTCTTAAAGGGCAGCAGCGTAGGCTCTTTGGTGTAGCTCCGGGTGCCCTCGGGGAACATGTAGACGCTCTGCTTCTTGGTCCTGATCTCGTGGGCGGCGCCGTCCATGGCGGAGCGAGCGTCCTTGCTGTTCTTGCGGTCGATGAAGATGGTGCCGCTGAGGCTCATGAACCAGCCGAGGAAGGGCACGCGCTTCAGCTGGGCCTTTGCCGTGACGCTGCAGTACTTGGGGAAGATGGCGCCCAGCATGAGGACGTCGAGCTCGGTCTGGTGGTTGCCGATGAAGACGGCGGGGCGGGTCGTGCCGAGGACGTCGCCGGCGTCTTGGACGACGAACTCGACGCCGGTGGTGTACCGCATGGAGTAGTGGAAGGCCCGCGCGACGGCCCATTGCGCGATCTGCTGCTGGCCGATGAGGGTGAGGAAGATGGAGGCGAAGACGCCGTAGAGCGCGCAGGCTACGAGCGTGATGTAGGCGGCCAGGACGCGGGCCGCAAAGGCCGCCTTGGGGACGACGAGGGACAGCATGTACAAGGAGATTGTCAGGGCGGCGTAGCCGACGAGGAACTTGGCGACGTAGCCAAGCAACAAGACCATCTTTTCTTTTTTTTTCTTTTTCTTTTCCGGAGGCGGTTCGCGGTGGCGGTGTTTCGTATCTATGGAATCGCGGCTCCTCTCGTCGTTTTAAAATAGGAGGTTTGGTGGAAATATCGAGGAGGGCGGAGGAGTGAGGAGAATGGAGGGGGAGAGAAAGAGGGGGGGGGGGGGGAAGGAAAGTCGAAGACCTGGTGGTGTTAGAGTCCCCGTTCCATGCTCCTCCTGTTCGGGCTCTTTTGTGCCGACAAAGATAATGTGACCGGGTCAGGTCGGACGGACTCGGGCCCAAGGGGGAAATAAAAAAATAAAAAAATAAAAATAAAAAATAAAAAATTGAGGGAAAAAGAAGGAGGAGGATGAATGAGAGTTGAATGAGGGAGAATCACAAGCACAAAAAGAACGAAAAAAAAAAAAAAGCCCGTCTGGTGTGTGGCCACGGGAACTAACCAAATATAACTTACCAGGCACGCAAGTAACGAACGTATTTTATAGTAAAGAGTTGTTGTTGGAGAAGTGGATACTTGAGTTGTTGGGGAGGTCGATGTACCGGTGACCTGTGGGGAAGTTGCCGCAGGGTGTGTGTCGGAGGTAGCGAGGACGGGACCGAGACGCTGGTGATGGTACCTCGCATCTGGTGGTTTTTTTTTTTTTTTTTTTTTTTGCCAAAAGCCTTTACCCCCCTCCCCCGTTTCACCGAAGCCTCGGTGGTTACAATCCAAATGACGTTGGGGGGGGGGGGGGTATTTGTTGGAGGAGGGGGGGTATCGAAACAGAGCGAGCTGGCGCTGTGATTGGCTGGATTTGAGGGTGGGGGATGGGGTGGGGATTATTTCCTGATTCATTTTCGAACATGTGGTGGGGGGGGGGCTTTTCATTGTTATTTTATTTTATTTTATTTTATTTTGTTATTTTTTATTTTTATTTTTAAAATTTTTTATAAAAAACAGTTCCTTTTTCTACAACAACAGCCCCCCAGTAAAGAAAATGAACAAAAAAAAAAAGAAAAAGAAAAGAAAAAGAAAAAGAAAAAGAGGCCAAAGTACTATTAGACACATGAATAAATCAAAATCAACCTTTCTTTTGCTGGGGCCCGCCATTCCATTCTTGGCCAAAAAAAAAAAAAAAAAAAAAAAAAAAACCGGAGCATGTTTTCTCCGACGCAATGGGGCTGCCAAGAAAAAAAAAAAAGAGCCAAATGTCCATCACGTGATAAAACACACCCCCTCCTCTCCGCCCTTTTTCTGCTTTGCCGTTTTGATCTGTGCTCGGCTCGACTTGCTGCAGGGGAAATAAAAAGGAAACAAAAAAAAAAAAATTTAAAAAAAAAATTAAAAAGAAAAACACGCCATGCGAGCCGCATCCCTGTCGCCCGATCACCATGGCAAAGACTCTCTGCTTCTGAGTCCAATTGCCTGCCCGCTTGTGGGAGCTTCGACGACAGCCGCCGCTGCGCCGCTCTGCGCCTGGGAAAATTCGCCGCCGGCAGCAGCTACTCCATACGCCAGCGCCCTATTGCCGCGTGCCTGTGCCTGTGCCTCTGCCCGTGCCCGTGCCCGTGCCGCCTCTCCCGCTGGAACTGGACACCGTTCCATCCGATTCTTGTGAGCCTCCCGTTCCGTCGAGCTCAACCGTCAAAAATCAAAACTCCCGTCACCATCAAAAGAACCGCGCCGTTGCCGCTTTTGCGTGTGTCCGCTCCCGTGTCGAGGCTCCGTCCTGCCGCATTGCAGTGCATCGCTATCGATTGCGCGCGCCTTGTGCTTGTGCGCTGCTCCGTCCGCCCGTCTATCAAGATCCCCGGCTTTTCTTTTCTTTTCTTTTCTCTTTTCTCTTTTTTTTTTTTTTTTGTTTTGGCCTCTCGCGTGAGCTCCTGTGGCTGCGAAGCTCTCTCTCCCTCTCTCTTCTCTCCCTCTGTGCTCCGTGCCTCGGATCCGTATCATGCTCTGATCACGCAGCGACAAATCGACGACGAATCGCCATGGCCCCGGCTCGCCGAGGCCAGCCCTCTTCCCTCTCCGTCCCCCCTCCCGTCCCTGCTGCCGCGCTCGTCCATCTTCCTCCCATCTCTGCTCTGTTCCTCATCGACTTCGACGTCAAGGCCGGCTACACCATTGTCTGGAAGCAGGCCGCCCCGGGCCTTGAACTCGAGGGCCTCGTCGAGTACAAGTCGCTGCCCTCCGGCCTGCATACCGTCTCTGATGACCTCATCTACTTTGTTCACGATGGCGCGCATGCCGGCTTGAGCGCATTCGTCAATGAGCCGTGCGAAGAGGAAGAGGCACGCCATGCCCGCATGATTGCCGTCGGCATTCTTGTCCCCCTCAGCTACGGAAGGCTGGGGCGGGCATGGAGACATGCCGAAAACCTGAAGCAGATGGCGGCGTGAGTACTGCCCTCCCGGAACAAAGAAAAGAAAAAAAAATTCCAAAAAAAAATTAAAAAAAAATTCAAATAAAAGGCTAGATAGAGCACGACTGACAAAGTCGTCAACAAAAAAAAAAAGGATCCTCGCCAAGAATCGCAACCAGACCGAAATACTAGAAAAATACTGGGACTCGAACAGGGCTAGAGAAGGAGAGGCATTTTCCACCGTCAACACGCCCGTTTCTCCGGTGCAAGATCAGTCGCGCACAACCCACGGCAGAAACTCGTCTCTCGCCGATGGCGTGTCCTTGTTCCAGCCTGAGCACAAACTCTCCCCCTACCACCCCGCCTGGAGCCTGGCCGAGCTGCTGGACAGATTCGGTCCCTTGATCTTCCCCATCCACCGCGCCGCCTTGCTTCGACAGCGCATATTGATTTCCTGCCATGCTCCGGTGCATGAGATTTGCAACTTTGGTACGTGACCGGCTTCTCGACGACACACCCCCCCCCTCCCCTAGAGATTCACGGGCACTGATGAGGCCCACCCTTCCGCAGTATATGACATATCCATCTTGTCCAACATCCCACTCTCCATCACGGACTCGCTGCCTACGCCCTCTCCGCCCCAGCGTCTTCGACCTTTGTTCAACATTGGCGTGCATGACATCTCGTTCCTCATGGATGATCTCAAGGCGTCAAAGCGTGACCGCCGCGATGAGAGCGCCATCGACGATGCCGACGAAGCAGGCTCCGGGTGGATTGCCTGCACCACGGACAGCATCCTCGCCACCAAGGACGCGCTGTGGGATGTGCTCATTACCATGCCCCCAGACTACTCGGCCAATGCCAGCGAGAAAGCTTGGCCGGCGGTTGAGTGTCCCGGCGGGAAACCCGTCAAAGCCACTCAACGTGATCTTCGTCGTTTCAACGCGCTGCGGACCGGCCTCGCACGCCTGGCCGCGCCGGCGCCCGCCACTGCCCCAGGCCATGACCCTCGATCCCCCGAATCCGAGACCTCGGCAGTGAGGCTTTCGACCAGCCACTCTGCTCGCGTGGTCAAGGACGAGCCTTACGGCGCCACCGACAAACTCATCGAGCCTGTCACCTGGGCGGCCTTTGCCTACAACGGCTTCATGTGGTGGGCGAGCGCGGGCGAGCAGATCCGCTCGGAAGAACAGGAGGAGTCGGCGCGCGATGCCGCCCTCCTCGCCGATCTGTCATCTCCAGCCGGCCTCGATGCCGCATCCATGTCGATTCCGCCGCCCGCCTCGCCCCCCCCGCAGGCACAGCCTGAGCCCCTGCCCCTCAGCAGCTCAATCGCCTCCCTCGCCGGCCGCCATTCAAGCGTTGACGGCGAAGCCAACACCGAGCTGGCCATCATCACCTACTTCCACCGCCTCACCACGCAGATGCTCTCCGTCGTGGTGGACATCGTCGACGCCGCCGACGAAGCATACCGGGACGGCGAGGGCGAAGACGCGGATGGGGACGACGAAAACGCGGGCCTGATTCGCAATGGCGGGCATGACTCCGATCTCTCCATCGTCGCCGTCGATAGCCGGTCCATAGAGAACATGGGCTTGGACGTCTGGAGCGCTGGCGACGCCGCGTTTGTGCAGGAGCTCGTCGCGGTGTATTTTGGCAGGCAGGCCGTCATTGAAGGGAAAGGGGTTGAAGTCTGTGGCGTGCGGGTATGCTGAGCCCCGCTGCTCTGCGTTTTCTTGTCTTGCTCTTTTTTTTTCTCTCTCCCTCTCTCTCTCTCTCTCTCTCTCTCTCTCTCTCTCTCTCTCTCTCTCTCTCTCTCTCTCTCTCTCTCTCTCCTCTCCCTTCTCTTCTTTCTGTAACGTTTGGTTGGCGAGATGGTCGGAGTTGTATCATCATGATTACCACGTTGGGGGGGGGGGGGGGGGTTGAATTGCCGCGGGGAATAATTTCCGATGATAGTTAGTATTCATGCGTGCATAGAGTAAGTAGTTTGTTTTATACAACAACTGTGTTCACACACACACACACACACACACACACACCTCTCACAAATGCAACGAAACACGATGTTGAATTTTTTTTTTTTTTTCAAAATCTTTTTTTTTTCCCACTTTGTATTGTTCCGTAAGGGGATTCTAGGTAGTAAAACTAGGTAATACAGGTTAAACTAACAACCCAACATGATTAAATCCTTATGCCGCTGAGAGAGAGAGAGAGAGAGAGAGAGAGAGAGAGAGAGAGAGAAAAGGAGGGGGGAAAAAACGAAAAAAAAAAAAAAAAAAAAAAAACTCCAACGCCGTCAGATACGGCTAACCCAGTCAGTTAGTTAGTTGCCCCTTTCAACAACACACATTTGAAAAAAAAAAAATTCACATGGCAAAATGAACTCGCGCTTTCACTGTCCAATTACATGTGCTTGAGTCGAATTTCTTTTCTTTTTCCTTTTTTTTTTGCCCTTTGCACTCCCTTCTTCAGCCTGACATTTGGAGTCTTATTTAATTTGTGGTTTGTGGTTTGTGTTTTGTGATTTGTGTTTTCTGTTTTTTTTTTTGTCAAGTCTAATGAAAACATGCTCCATGACAACCCCTTCTCTTGTCAAGGAGGACCTCAGCTCTCATCTTCCGTGTCGGTATTCGTGTCGCTCGCGTCATCCTCTTCTTCATCTGTGCCCGACTCCTCATCTGAGCTATCCTGGTTCCGTTTGGGCTTGGGGGCCTGGCCGACGGCCTGGCCGGTCTTGAGAGCTAGCATTTGTCCGGCAATAGAATCTACATCATGCACCATGTTAGCTCATTGATCCTTGACGTATACTTGATCGGTAGGGCGGGCAAACGGGCTCACCTTCTTCGGGCTCACTAATGTCATCCTCGGCTTCCATCTGAGCAGCCTTGCTGGCATCTTCCACCACAAGGGTAACCTCCATCTTAGTATCGAAGCCGACGTAGGAGTCGCAGATGACGTGCATGCAGAAGGTGTAGTGACCAGGTTGAGGAGGAGCAGCGAATTGGGCCTTGAGGGTCTGCATGTTGAAGGTGGGCTTGCCCTCCTCGTCAAAGATTGGCTGGTCAAACTTGTCAAAGGTGAAGGGGGGAACGGCCATCTTGTCCTGCTTAGAGTCGCTGAGGAACGCGTACCACTTGGGGGAGTGGTCCCGAGCGTAGTGGGGGGCAAAGGTCAGAGGCGGCAGGACGGAATCCTCTTCGACGATGAAGGGCTTTCCGTCGGGGCCCTTGACGGTCTTCTTCTTACGGCCCATGAGCGCATCCAGATCATCTTCGGCGGGGTCGATGTCTTCCAGGGATAGCTCATCGATAGCCGGAACCTTCTCGGTGCCGGGGGGGATGAAGCGGCCCTTGATGACGAGGGTGACGAGGGATGAAGGGATGATGACTTTTTCGCCCGTCACCTTGAAGAAGGCCTTGGCGACGCGGAGGTAGGGAAGCTGCTTGCCGACGCCAATGGCCGTCTTGTACTGCTCTTCGCTGAGGAGATGCTTGCCGACGGCAAGCCGTCTCCGCTCGGCGTCGGGGAGGTCCATGAACTGCTGCACGGTCAGGTGGGATTTCGAATCGCCCTCGATGGCGGCGGCAACCTTGTCGTTGACGTGAGGGAGCTGGAGGAGAGGAGAAGACTTGGGGGATACGGCTTGGATGAGGTGTTGGTTGGCTTTGAAGGATCCCGCGATTGGGCCAATGCTGCCGAATGCCAATGCGATCGCGGCGAAGGACTGGTTCAGCGTCCGGGCAACCGCGCCGACCTCGAGCTTCGCCTTGGTCAACGCGGGGTCGTCCAGCTCGACCCGGCCAAGATAGGCCCACAGTAAGGCAAGCACCTTGCGCCGCACGCCGCTGTCGAGGTCCTCCAGCTTCTCCTTGTCCCTAACAGAGAAACCGCAGGCAAACGGCGAGCTCTCGCCCTTGGCCGAGATCCGGGATTCGATCTTGGAGAGGCCGGACTCGGCCTGGTCTCCCTTGAGGATGGCCTCGAATTCCTTGCCGGTGCTAAGGGCAGTGATGATGCCGCCCTCGTCAATCTCCTCACTGTAGTGTCTGAACAGACGGTTGGCGCTTTCCATCAAGACGCCTTCCTTTGACATCCGCTTTGCGCCGTACCACCACGAGCCAACCATGTAAGGGAGCAAGACGCCCATGAGCACGGTGTAGAGCAAGATCAGGTACTTTCCGTTGCCCTCCGCGATGATGAACTGAGGCAGCGCAATGCCAATGCTGAAGCTCTGCTTGCCATCCGGATGGCCGTATTGGATGTAGTTGTTTCGCACCTCTTCGTCCGTCAGGGCTTGGTAGGCTTTTGTGAGTTCAACGTATCGATCGTTGAGCATCTCCAGCGTCTCGTTCTTGGAGGGGTCGGGCTTGACCTTGTCCGGGTGGAACTTGACGGATAGCCTCTTGTAATGAGACTTGATTTGTTTTTCCGTAGCCGACTGTGTGCGTGTGTATGGTTTTTTTTTTCATTCCCCTTGTTAGCTCTGAAGCGCAGGTTGATGAAGGGCCATGTTGCCTGGTTCTTTTTTTTTTCTTTCTTTTTTCTTTCCTTCCCCAGTCCGACGTCGAAGTCGGTGGTGTTGCTTACCTCTGAGATGCCCAGAATATCATAAGGATTCCAGATCTTGGGAATGACCTTTTGGGTCACAATGATGAGATAGACCATGCCCGCCATGAGCGCCCACCCCAAGACGACGAAGATGGCCCTCTTGATCTTCCTCTGCTTCCTCTTCTGCGCCGCACGCAGCGACGCTACGACATCGCCGTGTTTGGTTTTGTAATCTGCCGAGATGCGCGGCGCAAGCGCATCGTTGTCGGTGCTTCGACGGAAAAGACTGTATGTGAGAGGGAGAGTGACGAGGCCGGTGACGGTCAAGATGAAGAAAGGGAAGAACTGGGCCTATACGGAGACGGAAAAAAAGCATCGCCGTTAGCATCGTCGTCCGAAGCCGCATGGCTCTCAAGCCCAATTCGACGAGGCGAAAGCCGGAAGGGGGGGGGGGGGGGAAGCGATAGAATGCCGCAGAAGAAACAAGGCGGCACACACAATAGGAAAAAAGAAAACATACCTGTTCGTCGTAAGAGTAGTCTGAGCTCATTGTGACGGCCTTGGAGAGCTCAGGCTGCTCAAGAGAAGGGTAGAGGGGGAAAAGAAAGAAAGAAAGAAGAAGAAGAAGAAGAAGAAGAAGAAAAGAAAAGAAAAGAAAAGAAGAAGAAAAAAAAAAACTAACACACGAAAGAATTATGGCCAACGGTGTCAAAGTTGGAGCGCTCTTTCAGGAAAATAAGGTTGTTGTTGTTGTCCTGAAAAATGATTGGTATAAGCGCCAGAAGGGCCCGGCGCCGCAGATTATCCGGGGAAAACAATACAACACCGTGTCCTTGCTCTCACATGGGAGGGCGGAAGAAGAAGAAGAAGGAAAAAAAAAAAAGAATAAAAGAATAAAAAAAGAAAAAAGAAGAAGGAAAAAAAAAAGGACAGAGGGGGGTACCTTGTTGCGCTAAGCCAATCTTGATGCCTTACAGTAGCTGAGGTACCTAAAGTACTATAGTCGGTGGTGACTATAACAGGTAACCAGCGCCTGATAAGGTACTACCTAGGTAGGTATAGTAGTAGAGGTAGTAGTAAGTACCTAGTAGCAGCACTAATGCACATATCGAGTGTTCTTGTTGTTATTGATTTCTGCAGAGTGTATGTATATAATACATCATCTGATTATAATGTCGGTTCTCGAGACAAAACGCGTCCTCATCGCCGGCACGGAAAGCTGCGTGCCTTGTACTGTACGGCCAATGCCAAGGTGCCTTAATCACTACTACCTAATGCTCCCGTATATTTATTTAACCTTCTAAACATGCTGAATGCCGCCTCCTATATTCAAGTGCTAATGTCAGTCGCCGTTTCCGTCTCGTTTGGTCGTCTCGCCATCTTGATCCGAATCGTCTTCTGTTGCCGACGAAGCCGCCGCCATCTCTCCCAGCAGAATGCTCCTCAGGTCGTCGTCGCTGTAAATCGTCTGCATGCTCCCCCTCCTGGCCCACGGCCTGGTCTCTCGCCTCCCTTGCTCTATCAGCCTCTCCACCTTGAGTCGGTTGGATATGAAGTTGAGCTTGGGAAATGCGCTCTGCCGTCCCTCGTGTATCATCCGGGCCAGCCGCTCCGCGTCCGGGTCCGTCAGGAGGTGCCAGTAGTCCGACGGGACGGACTTGGGCCAGATGGTGATGGTGCCGCCAAACTCCTGCAGCCAGAGCTGGCTCCAGTCCTGCCCCAGGGGGCGGGGCAGCAGCTCCGCGTGCCGGACGAACCTGAGCCACTTGTTCATGTCGAGCTTGAGGTAATGCTCAATCGCCGACATGAGGTACCCGCCACGCCAGCCACGCCCTTTGCGGTGGGTGACGGGGTGGCCGACGGTGCCTCTCGACGAAAAGAAGAAGAGGTTGATGTGCGGGTTCACCTGGCTCACGACGGTGAAGTTGACGTTGAAGTGCGTGTTCAGCGCCTTGATGGGAATGTCCGTTCTCAGGCTGCCATCCTTCCACTTGTGGCCAAAGGAGTACGGCGCAAGGGTGCCGTCGCGCATCTTCATCATGAGGACGACGGGGTTGAGAATGCCGGGGACGGCGGCGGACGCCAGCACGGCCGACCAGATGACGCAGTCGGGGCTCGTCAGGTAGTTGCAGAGGATGGTCGGCGAGTGAGGGTCCGCCGGCACGCAGCTGACGTTGAGGATGCGCCCGGTTCGCTCGTAGGCTTCCCTAAACGTCGTGGAGCCCCTCGTGAACCACGAGCACCGCTCGGCCCAGTCGACCGAGTCGAAGCGGGCCCCGGTCCTCCACCACCTCGGGAACCAGGTCGCCATCGATTCGCCACAGGCGGTGATGCGATGCGCGAGCGCCGGCACCAGAAGCCGCTTCAGCTCGTCGTTTGTGTGGGTGGCGACGAGGCCCGCTATCAGGGCACCTCCGCTGGTTCCGGTGATGACGTCGGGCAGCAGGTCGGCATCGAGCATCGCCTTCACGACTCCAATGTGGTAGTAGGCGAACGTAGCCCCTCCCGACAAGCAGAGGGCGGTTCGTCCGTAGTTGGCGTGCATGTGCTTGAACAGTATTCGCTTCTCGTCGGCGTCGAGGTGTCCCGTCCTGAGGAGGAACAGGAGGCTCTTTTCCACTGTAAAAAAAAAATTTACAAATCAACACTTTGATCTGGAACTCGTTTGATTTTCTTTCTCTTTTTTGGTTTTTTAACAAAAAAAAAAGAAGAAGAAGAAGGGGGGGGGGGAAGAGTGGTTTTTTTTTACCGTCATCGACAAAATTCTGGACCAGATTCTTGGTCCCGTAGTAGGTTTGGCTGTAGAGCCTGGGATTCTCCACGCCGACAAAGTTATTCTTGACGCAGGCCTCCAGCAGCGCCCTCAAATCATCGACAGCCTTCTTCAGCTCCTGCTGGTCGCCGCCGGCTCCGAGCGCCTCGGCCCTGGCCCGCGCCCTGCGGATTTGGCTCCACACTCGCTTTACCGTCTTGGAGTCGTAGTAGGCGAAATCGTCCACCTCCCTCCAATTCTTGCGGCCCAGGAAGTCGTCCAACTCCTTTGCGGCCGAAACCCAGCCCTCGTAGCTGGATGTTCTGCGCATGTTCCTGCGCAAGATCTCGCGTCGGCCCCGCCATGTGAAGAAGTGTTCGTAGAACCAAATGTACCACCTCGTGGAGAGATAGGCGATGCTCAGGCCGACGAGCCACGCGAAAACGAACAAGAGGAGAGGCCACTTGGAGAGCAAGTAGAGGTATCCTTCCCTCGTCTCGTCCTTTGTCCGGGTGCCGAGCAGCCCTTCCACCGCCCCGGCGCCCTTTCTCCTCTTCTTCGTCCCTCGTTTGCCGCGGTACAGGTTGGGGCTGACGGGTGCCCAGTCGTTTTGCGCCGTGACAAAGGTCCCCAGAGCCGGCGTCGGCGGCACAGCCGGATCCCCCCCAGCGGCGCCGGCCGCTGCTGCTGCTGCTGCTGCTGCTGCGACGGCGGCGACGTCGTCTTCCAGGACGCTGCCGGCCAGCGAATCTCTCTTGGTCAGGTTGACGGAACTGACGCTCCTCGGCGACTTTGGGCCGGAGGCGTCGTCCGCGGGGCCCTGCAAGGGGTCGGGCGCTTGCAACGCCATCTCGAATGCCACCAGGTCTTGCGAATCGAGATACCGGCGGTCGATGTCTGGCAGCGCGGACGGATCAAACGCATCGCGAGGGAACCCGTACGACTCCTCGTAGGGCGCAAGCTCGGGAAGAGGCTTCGCCATGGCGCTGGCCGAACAAAAACTGTGACGCAGGTTGAGGTTCACCGTGAGCCCTGTCGAAGCTCATACATTGTTCCCAAGGAAGGCCCCGAGAAGCAAGTTATATAGGTGGCGCTGCGGCTCCATGTGATTGCCACGAGGAGAAAGTCGTAAGATTGCAGAAACGGGACGGGTTTTTTTTTGGCAAACCCAAGACCATTTGCGCCCTCTCGAGCCGGGGCGGCACCATGACGTCTTCGGTGGCTGATCCCAGGCGGGCCCTTTTTATTATTATTATTATTATTTTATTCTATCTTAATTCTTTTTTTAATTCTTTTTTTGTTTTGTTGGGACGGGAAGTGAAGTGGAGAGACTTTGGACCCTGAGACTCCCTAATAAGACTCCCCTAATTTTTTTTTTTTTAGCGGGGGGCTTCAATTAAGCCCAGATGCAAGCCAAAATGAATTAGCCGGGGGGGCCCCACATGGAAAAAAACTGCCAGAACCGGTAGGTCGGATCTCCGGGCTGCTTGATTTTCGTTCGTTTCTTTTTCTCTCTCTGCCTTGCCCTCAAAGATGTGGCGTTTCAGCATTGGGGGCTTGTCAACTTAACTTGTATACTGGAACGCCACCCGGTGCTTTTCCGGCTTTCCAAGGCCCGATGGAGTTGATTTGACCTCCGTGGCTGGTACCCAAAAAGGGTTGCTCATTTCTGCTTCAACTTCAACTTTGCAGCCTCTCTCTCTCCCTTGAATGGATATCAAACCCTTGCCAATCCTGTAGACCAGCCAAAAAAAAAAAAAAAAAAAAAGTAATTCAGGTGACTCGAGCGGCAGCCGAGAAATGAAACACCGTCAAGACCCATGGGCATTTTTGCACTCCTGGCAAGTGCCGTATTGATATTATGATGAATTAGAAGAAAATGGCAAGTATTCCTCCTTTCTCGGTCTTCTCCTTTTTTTTTTATGTGTGTGTGTGTTGTTGTTGGTTACGGTGTATGTAGCCTTGATTTGATAGATTACTCGAGTATTGTTTAACGGACACGACAATTTAATTTAATTTTTTTTTCTTTTTCTTAAAATAAGCACTTGGGAGGCACTTACACATTTTGCCATTTTAATCTATACTCGGATCTGCTGAGTGAAGAATTGTTGACTTTTTTTTCTTTTCTTTTCTTTTTTCTTCTTCTCTCTTTCTTTCTTTCTTTCTTTTTTTTTCCCCAAAATTTATCGTGTGAGTACTGAGTACGTAGTAGTATGGAGTGATACTTTTCTAAATGCATCTATACGTGTAAATGCATATATACCATTGTTGTATGTGAACCAACCAGCAAAGCAAAGCAGCCAACTAACTCCATCTGTAGATGAACCTTGAGAACGAAGGCCATTTCTAGCCTCCATCTCCTGTTTTTTTTTTTTTTGGTAAAACAGGATGAAAAAAAAAAAAAAAAAAAAAAAAAAGAAGCTCGCCACGGTTGATGGAGCGCTCCGTCATTCCACCGGCATCCAACAGTCAGGCCTACCATGAATCGATGCGATGCAAGGCCCCATTTTTTTTGCGCCTGCCTCCAAGAGATGCTCAAAACGCACCAATAGAGAGGCAATGAATGATTGATTGACGCGCAAGCTTGCAAGAATACTCGTGGGGTCCAGCTTGAGTAGATTGACTCGATGATGTAGACTGAAAGACATGAACTTTATTTTTTCTGTAGTTTTTTTTCCCCCCTACTTTTCTTTCTTTCCTTCTTCTTTTCTCTCTCTTTTTTTTCTCTTGATTTTTTTATTCTTTATTTTTTTTTATTCTTTTTTACAATTTGTTTTTAATTTTTTCTCTTTTTTTTTTAAAAAATTTTTTTGGTCTTTTTATATTTGGTCTTTTTTTCTTTCTTTCATCTGTTCTCCTTTCTTCTTCTTTTTTTTCCCCACCTTATTTTGGGTTCGTGCCCTCGAAACATAAGAAATGTTTGCGTCAAATTATATATATATACAAAGTCTCTTCCCATCTATAAATTCAACTTCTTTCAGGCCGTGGCCCCTCGGGATGTTTAGATCGAAATTTTCATACTCGTACAAAAACGATTTCGCATCAAAGGCTCCTCGCTTCCTGATTGGCCCGGCAAACTTGCGTCTCGTTCTTGCAGCGATTTTTTTTACAAAGCAGGACGTCGTGATTCGTTGCACAGGGGATTAGTTGCAGAGAGAGAGAGAGAGAAGGGGGGGGGGGGGGGTTTGGTTTAGCTAGCCGCAGTGGGGCGCATCATACCAAATCGCCGTGAAAAAGATCGGAACTTGTGCCAATAGGGAATATCATGCATATTACCTTGGTAGTACGTACTACTATAGATACCTAGTAGTACCTAGATACTAATACAGGTAGTTAGTAGCCATAGTAATAGCAGTTAGTAGCAGCAGTAGTAATAACAGTGATGGTAGTAATAGTAGGTACCAGTAGTAGTAGTAATAGCGCAGTAACGTCGGTTCTGTGCTGAGTTGCTGAGCCACACACAACGCCGGAATCGGTCCGTGTCTTGACCGAGTCGATACAGGCGCGCCTTTGTATCAAGAAAGCAAACCCAAAAGCCCATTTTCTTTTCATCTCCATTTCATTTCATTTCATCTCATCTCATTTCATCTCATTTTCATTCCATTTCATCCACTCATTCATTCACTTCTTTTTGCGCGGGCCTGATTTTGGTCAAGCATCTCGCGCACAGCCTCGTGGTTCGGAGCTTGTTTTTGCTTGCTCCTGCATGAAAGGGGGCGCCCATTGTGCGGATGAACCGGACGGAGTACAGAGTACATAATAAGCCTCCCGCTGCAGAAACGTTTTTCCTTTGACCAATGTCATGGCCGCTTTTCCCTCTTTGGCCCTCCCTTGGACGTAAGAACCTTGATGAGCGCCAACGCGCCACCGCCCACAGCCATGACGGAGAGAACCTGGATGGCCCTGAGGCTCATGGGCGATAATGTAGTCCGTACTCGTAGGTGCGTGACCTGGGTTTTGTCATCATCGCCTTTTCGCGCGCCAGGTTCAAAAACCACGGGCGCTGCCGGTGCAGAACGTCTCTCTCCGGCCGCAGGGGAACATCCATCCCGTTGGATCGCATAATAGAGATCGTTGGCGAGCTTCGGCTTCGGCAGACGAATCGGTTTTTTCTGCCACTGCGGCGCTTATCGATCTTATCCATCGAAAAAACAAAAATTTCCCTTCCTATCCAGAAGAAGCCTTTCCCCCAAACGTTGTACTATTATTAGGGGACCTTCTCCGGGGAAGCTCCGCTGTTGCCTCGCCACCAAAAAGGCCCCCCTCCCCTTGCAAGTCCCCTCCTATGTGCGTCAGCGGACCGCTAAAATCCAGAAAGCTTTGCGGCAACCTCCAGAGTTTCTTGCATGGCAGCGCGGCTCCGATACTGACGATATCTCCAGACGCGCGCCAACTCATTTGCTCCGGACCGCAAAAAAGGAACGAATCTGCGGCCGCCAACCGCCCCGTCCCGTTCGAGGCTCTGCCAAAAGAAAAAAAGGGAAAAGGGGGGGAAAAAAAAGAAGACGAAGAAAAAAACCTGCCCGCGCCCGAACATTCCGCAGCGCCGCCGTGGCCCAGTCGACATTGTGCGCGGAGAGAGACAGGGGAGAGGCCAAGCGACGGGCTTCGCCATGGAGTTGACGGCGAGGGGCGTCGACAACGACACCCGTGGGTGGATATTGTGCATAGTGAGCGGCATAGGTATGTGACGGCCTGCTCTGTTGGCGGTCTTTTGCGCGCTCTGACGAATCCTTCCTTCTTTTGGCGAAAGCTTGCGTCTTTGGCGCGTCCGTCATATGCGTCGACGCCTTCGTGCGCCTCGTCCCGGGCAAGGCCGACTTCCGCATCCAAGACAGCAATGTCTTTCTTGCGTGCTCGCTGAGCCTCAGCTTTGGCGTCATGGTGAGCATTACCTTGGTTTCCCCCGACCCGTCATCACCATCATCAACATCATCACGATGCATCCGTGCCGTGCTGGAACCCTTCCCTCTGACCGCCGCCGCCCCAGCTCTTCTCCTCGCTCTACAGCATGCTGCCCGAGTCCAAGGAATACTTCAAGCAAGAGGGTTGGTCCGACCAGGCTGCTGGGCTCGTCATGATGGGCTTCTTTGCCGGGGGCTTCGTCGGCATCCAGGTCGTCTCGCGAATCGTCCACCAGTTCATGCCCTCGCACGTCGTCGACTGCGATCATAGCCACGACGACGCCACGTCGTACTCGGGCCACTCCTCCCACCATGCCCATACCGACCGAGCGCATTCGCGATCGAGCCTCGCCAGGCGGCGATCCTCTCGACACCCCGATACCAAAATCTCCGACGTTGCCGAGAATGACCATGACCAGCAGCCCCTCACCAGCGAGTCCACCCCTTTGCTCGGCTCGGAGCCCCGTGTTGCCAGCGCGCCGCCGGCTCACCGCGCTTCGGCGGGGGACGAGATGATGCAGCGGCCCGGCAGCCCTCGGCCGCATTCCCGCAGCCGGGCCGCCACCGGAGGGGGCGACGCCGCGCCTCTCAGCAGGCGCCCTTCCATATACGACGTCCAGAAGCGGGTCATGTCCTTTGTCAAGGACACAAAGTGCAACTGCGACGAGTCTGGGTCCTGTTACGGATACACCGATCCTTGCGGCCAGGAGTGCTTCAAGCACCTCAGCAGCCGCGCGGCCAGCAATGCGCGCCAGCCATCGCTCCTGCGCACGACCACCGGACACTTCCACGCCCATCACTCCTTTCACGCCACCCACGACCACACCCATGCGGGCGCCGACGACGCACCCATCAGCCCCAGCCGGGTGGCGTCCCGCGACTCCCTGACCCTGACGGACGAGGCGGCCAGCGACGACGGCTATCCCTGTTCGCAGATGGACGAGGGAGACATTGAAGCGCAGCATCACCACCACGTCCCCGCCAACGCCTTCCTCTCCATAGGGCTGCAGACGTCCATTGCCATAGCCCTGCACAAGTTCCCCGAGGGCTTCATCACCTATGCGACGAACCACGCCAACCCGGCCCTGGGATTCAACGTCTTCATGGCGCTCTTCGTCCACAACATCTCCGAAGGCTTCGCCATGGCCTTGCCTCTGTACATGGCCCTCGGGTCCCGCTGGCGGGCCATGGCCTGGTCGGCCTTGCTCGGCGGGCTGTCTCAGCCGCTCGGGGCCGCCGTCGCGGCTCTGTGGTTCAAGCTCGCCAACAGGACGCACATGACCCCCAACGCAGTCGCGTATGCGTGCCTCTTCGCGCTGACCTCGGGCATCATGGTCAGCGTCGGGCTGCAGCTCTTTGTCGAGAGCCTCAGCCTCAATCACAACCGTAACCTGTGCATGTTCTTTGCCTTCCTGGGCATGTCTTTGCTGGGTCTGAGCAACGCCCTGTTTGCGGAGCACTGATGGCACGGACGCGCATGTAAACCAAGCAATGCATGCACGCGTTTTTGTATAAGATGCAAGTTGAAGGAAGAGGGGGAAAGAAGAAGAAGGGGGAAAAAAAAAAAAAGTGCCGTGTGGTGGACGTACGTGGATTCCTCGTGGGCTTTGAATAGTGGCCTTTTTTTTTTTTTTTTTTTGCCATATGTTGTTACTGATGGGGGGTTTCTCTCTCTCTCTCTCTCTCTCTCTCTCTCTCTCTCTCATAACACATTGGGGGGGGTTCTTTCTTTCTTTCTTTTTTTTGGTTTCTTTCTTTTTTTTGGTTTCTTTCTTTTTTCTTTTTGGTTTGGGAGGGGGGAATACTAGACTATGGATCAAGGAGCACTTGGGACCCTGTGGATATTCTTGTCTTTCTTTGGGGTTTTTTTCTTTCTTTCTTCTTCTCTGGATTTTGTTCTCTGTTTTTTTTTTTGGTTTGTTTTTGTTCCCTCTCTCTCAACGGCGGCTCGGATGAAACCGACATGGGCGTCATTGGATGACTGATATGGATACCGTACGCGGAGCAAATAGACGCAGTGTGTGAAAGCATGTTTTTTCTTTTCTTTTTTCCTTTTTTATCAACGGCTGGTTCAACGTTTAGGATAGCGTCCTGTGTGAAATCAATTACTGTTTGTATTGGGTATAATAAATCCGGTGGCTTCATTGCTTTTAGTATCTCGTCATTGTCTCATCAAACGTCGAGCCCACCTCGTCGACGGCATTCCATCTGCATCATGGCTGGTTTGATTTATTTTTTATTTTTTATTTTTATTTTTATTTAATTTTTCTTCATGTCTACGTACCTTGGAAAAACTGCCCGACTGCTTGTACCGCAGCATTGTAGATACAACAAAAATAGACCAGCTTTATTCATGCTTCCCACAGCATCTTATTAATGCCCGTTCACCACATCAGGTCTAGAAGCTCCCCAAGATAGGGTCGATATTGCCATCTAGGCTCGTCTTTCCGCGAGCCAACATCAAAATATTCGCCTCGTCGTCGATCCAGCCATCCGAGGCCCCATACGTCATCTGCGAGGAGAAGATGTCCTCCTGAGAAAAGCCATCCGGCCAGGTAGGCTGCGCAACGGCATCCCCGCCGCCGCCGCCGCCGCCATCAAAGACGGCGGGGTCGGTGAAGGGGGCTGCGTCGACGGCGGCATTCGGGGTGTGCGCGAATTCGATGTGCGCATTGAGTTCAAAGTACCGAATGAAGCCTTGGTTACACTGGGAGCAGCGCATGGTTTGCTTCCTGACGTTGGTGACGCCGGAGAGTTCGTCAATGAGGTCTGTCGGAGATGGTTTTTCCGTCCTGGATAGCTTGGGTCGTTCTTGGCCTAGGTGGATGAAGCGGATGTGGTCCTCTAGCCGGACCTTTGTGCTGAATTTGTCGCCGCAGCCTTGGTCGTTGGTCCAGGCCTCGAGGCCGGGGCCGGTTAGTTCGATCTCGCCACAGATAAAGCGGAACCCTTCGTGCGCCGTGCGAACGTGCACGTTGAGGTTCGACTTCTTGGTAAATCTCTTGCCGCAGCCGGCGTGGGGGCACGCAACCGTCTTGCGATCCTCGACTGTCTTCCCGGAGTGGTGAATTTCAATATGCGTCTCCAGCTCCCACAGCGAACTGGATTTGTACTCGCAGAAGAGGCAGTTTTGGTGTTGCTGCCGCATATGCGACTGCAGCTGCGAATCTGTCGTGAACCCAACCCGCCGCGCTGTGCCGTCTTCTTGCGTCTGGGGGGCACATTCCATGCACCAATACTTGAGCGGCCCATGCTCCCTCTCCCGATGCCTATTGAGCGCTCCCTTGGAGTCAAATGCGGATGAGCATGTCGGCTCTGGGCACTGGTGCGCCGGGAGGCCTTGGTGCTCCTTTCGCACATGCTTGTTGAGGGTTTCCTTCTTCCTGAAGCTTTGGCCGCAGTCCCGACAACGGAATCGGTCGGCTCCTTCGTGGACGAGCTGATGACGTTTTAACCTCGTCCCCGTCACAAAACTTTTCCCGCAGCCCTCTCTCTGGCAGACGTATTTGCGATCGTTTGTGTGCACTGCCTTGATGTGCTGTTTCAGGTGCTTGTCTTCGATGTAATCCTTGGTACAGCCGTCATAGGGGCATTGATGAGGTCGAGAATTGGTATGAGAGTTCATGTGGTCTCTCAGTCGAGCTGGACGGTTGAAGCTTTTGGTGCATCCCGGCCAGGAGCACGCCAGCGTCTTGTAATCCGACGGGAACTTGGTCCGAGGCGTCGTCGCAGCCGTAACAGTAGAATCGGCTTCTGCGCTTGAGCTTGGGCTAGAGGTCGGAGTGTAATCGTCATCGTCATCAATGTCTAAAAACTTGACGTTTTAGCCTGTTTCCTTTTCGGGACTCTGTATGAAGCCAAACTCGTACATGGGATTCCAATGCCGCCGATATCCAGCCTCTTGGAAGGAGACGCATCAGGCGCCTCCTCCGCAGCCACTCGTTTGCTCATAGTGGCCCGTCAATTTGTTGCAAAGTTGTGGCAAGTCGTCGAGTTTGGAACAAACGGCAGAAATTGGGAACTTTTTGGGTGGGTCACGGGACGATAAGATAAGAGTGCGCTATCAGCGACGGACCCACCCCATGCTGCTATCAAATAAGGCAACCCAGGTACGGAGTAGTAGTAGTACGTACCTGTCAATTGTCGGGGAAACTACGGAAAAACCTTTGAAGAACTTCCCGTCGTTGGAACTTTTTTTTTTTTTTTTTTTTTTTTTTTTTTGTTGCGCGAGGCTGAAAGATTGACACGGCCAGCAAAACTCGCCCTCATCACAGATTTCGTATCAAAGCACCAAAGGCTTCCCCACCACTCAAGTGCTCTCGAGATGTCTGACTTTGGCGATGACGACGTCAGCGTTGGCGGGTAAGTACAGCGAAGCACCTGAACAACGGCGCAAAAAAAAGCGATAGATACATCTGAACCCCCCTTTCGCGCAGCGATGAGCCCGTGTTGGAAGAGGAGGAAGTGACCGAATTCTACGATCCCGAGGTAGCCGACGACGAAGACGCCGAACACGCCAACGGCGACGACCAAGACAACGTGGTCATCTCTGGAGATCCTTCTGCTGCTGCGAATGCCTCCAAAGACAAGACAGTCAAAGACAAGAAGATTCCCGACGACCAGCGCACGACGACGCCATATATGACCAAGTACGAGAGAGCACGCATTCTGGGCACGCGCGCCTTGCAGATCAGGTTGGTTTTTTTTTTTCTTTTCTTTTTTTTTCTTCTTTTTTTTTTTCTTCTTTTTTTTTTTTTGGGGGGGAAGGAATGGGAATATGGCCTGTGGATGTCGTGGATGTGGATGTGGATGTGCTGACTCGCCAGTGCAGCATGAACGCGCCGGTGCTGGTAGACCTCGAGGGCGAGACCGATCCTTTGCAAATTGCGATCAAGGAGTTGCGCGAAAAGAAGATTCCTCTCATCGTGCGAAGATATATGCCTGATGGGTAGTAAGTTTTCCTGTGGCTGGACCAAGATGATCGCGTGGAGGTGGTCTAACGCCCTTTAAGCTACGAGGACTGGACCTGCGAAGAGCTTCTCCAATAAACGAAGCTTGACCTAACAAAGGCGAAAGGCGGCCAATTGAGAGACGATGCTCGATTCGTGTCGGCTCTTTCCCAACTCTGCACATGAGAACCTGACGAATGCGAAGCTGCGATTCATCCATCTTGCTTCATCTCTCCCAAGAAGAGAAACTTGTTCATCAGCGCGGCGTTTTTGCGACTCGGTTGATTTCAGCGCTCGGCCAAGGTAAAAAAAAAAAATTAAAAATGAAAAAAATAAATAAAAAAGACGGCATATTTTTTTTTTGACCCAACATTGCGCCATTCCGTCTTTGGTGCGGCACCCGAACCGAAGTTTGGTCAAAAGGTTCAGGATGCGTTCCCAGCCACTTAACCTGGAACTTTCTGGCGCATGTACCCATCCATATTGACGGTCTCTGCATAGCCGGAGAGATTGCAGCGAGAGATGGGCGAGAAATAGGAAAGGAGGGAAATGCGGAATCTATGTAGGTAGATTTGCTTGGAAATGGGTCTCGGTCCAAACCTGTACAATGACATGGCAAGAGGCTTATATTTATATTATATGGATGACTGCAAAGTATGTAAAACAACACAATAATAGATTAACGAAAAGCAAAAGAGAGAGAGAGAGAGAAAAAAGGAGGGGGGGGAACATTTTGGCTGATTTCAAGCCCGTTTAAACAAGGTGTCTGCGCGAGAATGAAGGGTTATTTTCTACCCAAACATAAACAATTAACTGATATACCAAGTGGTCATGGTTACCAAAAGCAGCCATTTGATTGCTCGCCATGGACCGGAGAGGAGATCGGAGGAATCGGAGGAATCGGAGCGGGTGCATAAAATCCCCGATTTTAATAGCGATCCGGCCCAATTTGCAGCCCCCGTAACCGGGCCGCACCAGCAAGCGCTAACCCGCTAAACCCGAACCCTAAAAATGGCCAGTTGAGAACCATCATCAAGTCCAATAGCAAGTGCGATGAAGACGCTGAAGCTCTCTATTGTTCCTCTGATTCCTGTGTGTTTTTCTCCGTTCTCGATGTTTTCCAAGGCAATACGATCAAATCAGCCATTTTTTTTTGTTTTTGAACGGTTGTGAGAGATGCATGTCCGGCACGCGCAGTGAGAGGGGACGGTATGTGGTATCATTGTCACCACCTGTCAGTCAGTCAGCCTTTTTTTCCTGTGTATTTATTATGTATTTGTTTGTTTTTGGCGTTTTTGTTTGTTTGCTGGGCGGCTGTGCAAAAGGGGGGGGACGAGGCACGGCAACGGCAGCCAAGGCATGAAAATGTTTCCAGGAGGCGGGTTTTGCTTATTAGCCGTCAAGGTTTCTCTCTCTCTCTCTCTCTGTGTCTCTTTTTTTTTTTTTCCCACTTTGCTTTGTTGTGTTTTGTTTGGTATCATCACATGATTGTGCAAAAATCGAGCAAACTTGACGTCGACAGGGCATCACAACCCATCACCACCTCTCTCTCTCTCTCTCTTTCTCCCTCTTTCTACGGGCTCGATTGGTTCCACGAGGGAGGGAGGGGGGGTGACTCGAGACAAACAGATCCCGTCAGCTCACCGCAATCTAGGTGCCTATCCCGTGTATCCCTCCCTGCCCTTTTTTTTTTTTTGCCATCTTTTCTATAAAGACACTGGTGGTTTTGCGTCTGCTCCGTGGCCCTTTTATTTTCATGCCTCTCTACCCCAAAGTTCAAACCTCTCTATTCCAGACTGCCTGGCGTCTTGGGCTTCAACACCAACACCAAAAAAAACTTGGACTCCCATCGTCAACAAGCCTCTCGACAATGACAATGAAGCTCACCGTCTTGGCCACGGCAGCCGTAGCTTCAGCCGCAGCCGTGTCCGGAACCCCGATCCACAAGCGCGAGATTGGCGGCGTACGTGTTGAAGATCCTCCTCGTCCTTCTCCTTTCCAGTCTTCGTTTGATCCAACGACCTGAAAAAAGAAAAAAAAAATCCCCAACAGGTCCTCTTGTGCACCGGCGCCAACGCAACCGGCACCTGCAGCCACGCCGTCTACAAGCTCAAGACGTGCCACCAGCTTCGCGCGCCCTTCTACCGCAACACGAGCACCTTTGCGCCCGACGGCGAGGCCTTTCAGTGCTTCCCTCGCGTCGGCGACTGCGGCTCCATCTGCACCAGTCCCACGGGCTGCACGTTTGGCGGCGTCGACTTTGGCTACGCCCACAAGTTTGATCTGGGGGCCATCAAGTGGAATACCTTGATCTCCAGCTTTGACTGCGCGATGAAGCAGCCGAGATTGACCGAGTAATGAATGAATGAATCAATCAATCATCGTCATCGAACCCTCCTTTACACTACTTACTGGTGCTTTTTTTTTTTAGATTATAATCATTGTACGTTGTCCATTCAATTCACACGAGTTAGTCCAAAAGGAGGACCATCTCTGCCCCGTACGCATGATTCACAAATTGAGCTCTATAAAAAAAACAAAAAAACAAAACAAAGAAAAAAAAAAAAGACGAGCAAAGGAGGGGCAGGGCAGGACATGAGGCAAAAAGGTCAAGTTAAACGGATATTTGTTTCCAACATCAACCATTGAACTAGAGATTGCGAGGGATTTGGAACTTCGTTTATACTTTTACCCGATGCCCTTGTAGAAGCGCATGGCTGTTTTCGGACATTTAATTCGGGCGTCATGATGATGGAAATTGGTGATTATTATTATTATTATTATTATTATTATTTGGAGGGGGGGGAACGTTCACCTTTGGTGGGGTAAAAACAAGACGAGGTGACTTTTATTACTTCGATGACTTCTAATATGTAGATGCCCGTAGTTTTTGTCCACCTCAAAAATGACCCAGCATCCGCCATTCTTCTTCTACTTCTTCTGCTTCTTTGTTCTCTAGCCTTTATTATTATTATTTTTTACCTTCTGCTGCTGTTCTCGCCTGGTGGGCAATATCCAGCCTCCAATAGAGAGAAAAAAAAAAAACACCATCATGGCGAGCATCACCACCAACGCCTCCATCGCCTCCTTTGGCGGCCGCTTCCTCAAGCTGACGCACCACTCGGCGGCCACCGGCGGCCCCATGAACTTCACCCTGTTCCTGCCCGCCGGCGTCTCCGCCGCCGAGCCCGCGCCTCTGCTCATATACCTGTCGGGCCTGACCTGCACCCCCGACAACGTCACCGAGAAGGGCTTCCTGCACGCCCACGCCGCGCCGCTCAAGCTCGCCCTCCTCTACCCGGACACGTCGCCGCGCGGGTCGGACCACCCCGGCGAGCACGACTCGTGGGACTTTGGCAGCGCGGCCTCCTTCTACGTCGACGCCACGCAGCAGCCGTGGGCGCGCAACTACCGCATGGAGACGTACATCGCCCGCGAGCTCCCGGACCTCGTCTTCTCCCGCTTTGACCAGCTGGACCCGCGCCGCGTGTCCATCGCCGGCCACTCCATGGGCGGCCACGGCGCCCTGACGCTGTACCTCAAGAACCCCGGCAAGTACCGCAGCGTCAGCGCCTGGGCGCCCGTCGCGAACCCGGCGGCCTGTCCCTGGGGCGAGAAGGCCTTTGCGCACTATCTCGGCGCGGACAGGGACGAGTGGAAGAAGCACGATGCCACGGAGCTGGTCAAGCACTGGAAGGGGCACCTCAACGCCCTGTTGGACGTGGTACGTTGCCTCGCCCGGACCACGGTCGTCGAGGGCCGTCTCCGCGGCTGCGCTTCTTGATTGCTGATGGGCTTTGCCTCGGCCGGGAATCGCAGGGCACCGCCGATGGGTTTTACAAGCAGAGGCAGCTTCTCCCCGAGAACTTTGCAGATGCCGCCAAGGCGGCGGGCATCCAGGGCCTGAATCTGCGATACCAAGACGTATGTCGTTGCCGAAGCTGTGTTTCTTAGCAGCTTCTGCCTCCTTTTTTTGTGTGTGTGTGTGTGTGTGTGTGTGTGTGCAATATGCTGACTTTGCATCCCCCCCCCCCCTTTTTTTTTGTCATGGTTAAATTTCATCACAGGGTTACGATCATTCGTACTTCTTCATCTCGACCTTTGCCGAGGATCATATCAAGCATCACGCCAAGCATTTGGGTCTACTGTAGGTGATGAGTGAGCCACCCTTGTAAAACGTACATGATTGGGAAAGCAGGACCAATACATGTATAAAAGAAAAGCCAAGAAAAAGAAAAAGGGGGCCGCATACTGTGGTGAGATGGCGAGATTTGAACTGGGACCACAAAAGGGGCAACTTCTAGGGCGCTTTAAGAGGAATATACTACACTCTCCCAACATTTGTCATCATCCCAGTTATATATATATATATCGCTCTGTATCTTTTGAGAAAAGGGAGTAAAAAAAAAAAAAACCTCTCCAAAAAAACCTCACCTTAAGAAACCGGAAAAAAACAAAAAAACAAACAAAAAACAAAAGACAAACAAAAAAAAATCTGTTAAACAAAAGGGGGTCTATAACATCCCTCCAAGATCAGTCCCACGAAAAGGAAAAAGAAATGAAAAAAAATTAATGATAATGACAATAATAAAAGAAGAAGAAAAAAACATCCCATCATATCGTATCCATGTCGATTTTCGCTCCGTCTCTCGACAACGCCCTGCCCAAACAACATAAAAAATAGGTAGAAGGAAAAAAGGCACCCGATTAAAGTCATGGTAATAAACAATCCTCCCATCATAGCATCGCCAGCATATGCTCTCGCATCAACGCGCGCCGTTATATGTATCCCAAATAGGTTTCTTCCCTTCCTTCTGTTTCGTCGACAATCTCAGCTCATCATCTTCTCCATGACCGGACTGAGAACCAGACCGTCCTTTTCTAGCTTCGTCTTCATCTCTGCTTCGGCCTCGCGCCGGATGCGTTTGTACGCCAGCTTCTCGAACCGGCTGAGGCTCTTCCACCAGTGCTGTCCGGCCTCGTGCTCGGCAATTCGCTCTAGCAAATCGGCCGTCTTGAGCCGCACTTCGCGATCCTTGTGGAAGAGACCAAGCGCCACGTAGAAGAGCCCGGCGTGGGATTCTGGTGCTACGTCGAGTAGTAGGCAAATCTCTTCGTACGAGTGGATGTTCTTGGATAGTGTGAGATAAATGTCCTTGCTCTGTGCCGGTGTCAGGCGCTGCATGCGAAGACGGTCATGCATGTGAGCCAGGTCCAACCCCTTGAGCGGTCGGGCCGTGTATATTCGTGCGAGATCCTGTAGACAAGAAGAAGAAGAAGAAAAAGAAAAAGAGGCTTCGTCAGTATAGAACGTCGTCTACCGGGGGGAAGGGGGAGGGGGAAGGGGGAGGGGGAACCACTACCCCTCCCTTAAAAAAAAAAAGACACTTGTGCGAAAAAGTCATCTCAAATTCTTCTTACCTGGATATAGCTGTAGTAACTGCGCGTGTTGCGCCACCCTTCAATCCTCGTCACGTTGCCGGCCAGCTCCTTAAACTTTGCAGTGTCATCGGCCCATACGTATCCGTGGCCGCTTGCCCCCGGCAATGCCACGTCTTGGTCCTGGCCCCCAATGTACAGGGCAGATGCGCTGTATACGCTCTCCTCGAACTGGGCGGCGATTCTGGTGAACTTGTTGACCCAGTCGCGCCACTTGGCTCGGATAACCCGCTCGCCGTGCCTTGCGGCGATGCTCCTCAAAATGTCCGACATGAAGGCCGCGTCGCCCGTCAGGTCCTGCGCGTTGTTGGAGACGCCGCTGGCGGTATTGGCGAGGCCGGGATGCTGCTGCTGAAAGTAAACCAACCCCTCTGTGACCGGCGCCATCTCGATCTTGCTGCTGATCTTGACGCGGCCGCTGGGCAAGTCGCACAGCACGTCCCACCACTCCGGATGGAGCTCAAAGGTGGGGTTGGTAACGCCGGCTATGAAGCCCGGCACGTTGAGCAGATCGTCGACTTTGGTCAGGTCGGTGTAGGGAAAGGCGTGCCTGGTGAACCCCCGGAGGATGCCGCCGGACACGAGGGCGCATGCCGCGAGGACCGCCTCGGCCACGTCCCCCGAAGGCATGTTGTAGCCCATGAAGATGACCCTCTTTTGCGTGAGGAGCCCGTTGATCAGCACAATGATTGGATGCGTGTTGACGCCGTTCGTCGTCAGGTGAGGGTGCAGCGCAAACGGCTGCGGCGACTTGGCGTGGGCCTCCGAAAAGTTTTGTATCAACTTGATGAGCGAGAAGTCGCCCACAGTCTCCGGCATGACGGCCGTGGGCACTTTGATGGGGATGGGGATGCCCTTGTACATGACCTTGCTCTCAAACTCGTGCGTGTCTCTGGCCACGGAGTACGTCGACTGGCCGCCGCCCTCGACGTGCGCCTTGGTGCCGGCCCTCGAGATGCCGCCGGCGAACTGCGGGCTCTGGCTCCTCTCGCCGGATCCCTCGGTGGCGGTATCGGCCCTGTCTTCCGCCATGCGCATCTGGATTATGCGCTCAAACTTTTCCACGAACAAATCCTTGTTGTCGCTCGCCAGTAGCAGGTTTCTCTCCAGCAAGCTTAGCCTAGGCATAAGAGACAGGTCCATCGCATTGACCGAGTCGTACAGCATGGAAAGGGTCTCGGGCACCGGCGACTTGAAGTACTCTTCCAATGCGAGGAGCAAAAGCGGCTGGAACGAGAAAGGGCGGTAAAGTAGCAAAATGTGTCAGTCCCACGGCAGCCTAATGAATCCACTCCTGACGCATGTCATCGCGTACCTTGTAAATGTGCAAGAAGGGATGCCTCGTGCAGATTGCCATTGCCTTGACGATGGCTCCTCGCTTCACGGATTTGTCGTGCTTGGTGTTGACCAGATTGAGCACGTAGATTAGCGGAGGGCCCTCTTTTCCGTCGGGCTCGCCATCCGAGGACCCGTCGTCATCGCAGTCGTCATCCAGATCGTCTTCCTCCCCCTCCCCGTCCCCGTCGCTGTCATCTTGTCCTTCCCCGTCAGCTCCGCCTACTGCGTCATCCTCGGGGGCCAGCCCCGCGGCTCTATCCCGCCTCCTCTGCCTTCGAGCCTTCCTCCTAGCCTTGGCCTTGCGTTCTTCGTCTTCGTCTTCCGGCGACGTATCCTTGTGCAGGAAGAACATGGTCCAATCCTGGTTCCGCGCGTGGGCCTGATCCGGAAGCATCAATTCGGCCAACATGTTCTCGTCTCCGGTGATGGCGACGGGATACTGGTGCTCCATGACCGGACCGCGGTCAATATCAAACGATGCCACCAAGATGTACTCGACATGGTTGGCGTCGGATCCACGAGGGTATTGGGACCGCAGCCGCTTCTGCGGATACGAGTCCCCATTCCCTCGGCGCGCTGCCGACAGAGACGAGTGCTGTGAAGATGGGCCGATGGAGGAGGCCTTGGACTTTGTGCTCGGATCCGAAGTCCGGTCTGTTTCGGCCATGGGGGGTTGCGGTGACCTTGACGGGCGCGAGTGCATAGACATTTGCGACGGAGAGCGAGAGGGGGGAAACGAAGAGAGAGAGGTTCGGCGGTGGTGAGGCAGCGAAACATTGGAGCTGCTGGCGCCGTTGGAGCGAGAGCCATAGGGGAGAGCCGCCGCCATGTTCAAACGCCTCCCCGCAGGTTCAATGCAATGTGAGACGCCGGAAGCCAGCTACCTATACACACCAGCTCGCCCGTCTCTGCTCTGTGTAGCTCGACGGCCGTCTGGTTCGAGGCCTCGAATTCGATGCAGCCTCGGCTTTACAGTCGGTTATCGCACATGGACAGCCCTAGGACTGCTATCCGGCTCGAGCGGTCTATGTTTGTCGTCCTTGCCAGGGGTCCTGCCCGTAGTGGTACTTTTTCTCTTTTTCTCTTTTTCTTTTTCCTTTTTTTCTTTTTTTTTTCTTTTTCTTTTTCTTTTTGTTTCCCTCGTTTTTCCCTCAGTAGTAGTGGTTCTCGAACCGCGCACGCAGCTGCTGCGTCGCAAGTGTGGCACGCCAGCGCCGGTTGGCCAGCAGCGGCAGATGAAGAGGCCAATGGACGGAGGCTTCAGCGTGAGGGCATTCGAGGCATCGTGTGCAGCGTTTTGCGACGAGTCTTCCTGGGAGAAAGCCGAGACAGGGGCTTGGTGGTGTGTGTGTGTGTGTGTGTGTGTGCGCTCCGTATTTTACCTTTAGTGTCACATCCAAAAGGGGAAATGTGGTGTAGGGACCTCGGTGGGGTCCTCCTCGGCCGGTGTGAATGAGGTTCCCCTGAAGCCTCTTGAGGCGGTTTCCTGTTACAGCGCTGTTTCTTGGAGCGCTTGGGCCCCCCCTCTTCTGGTGGGTGAGGTGTGCGTCAGCACCCGAAAAATAACGTAAAGGGTTGAGACAAAAAAGAAACTTTGTGACGCCACAGCAAGCGGAAAGGCACGGCGAAATGGCACGGCGAAATAGCAGCGCCACACGTCACTAGCCACACCAGCGACCCCGTTCTGCAAGGCGCGCGCGCGCGCCCCAACCACCCCGGTTGTCAGGGCCACTTTGATTTGTTTACTTTGGATCCCCAAATCCTGGATACCATTTGTGCATAACCTCTCCCCGCAGTCGATGCTGAGCCAGACCACTGACGGCACATCTCTGACGCAGCCTCCAAGATTATCTGCACCCTGCACCAGCCAAGCAATCAGCAGCAACTCGTGTGTGCATAGTGGGAAAGCTCCGCCTGCCGCTTGCTGGCCAACCGATTACGGACACATTCCCAAGCACGGGGTCCCCTCGCCGATTGCATCATGGTAGGTAGCAGCAAGAGCTGCGGCCCCCGTTCATCCGTTTCGCTTATCTGCTAATCACTCTCTCCTCGCTATGCCAGTCCGTGTCGACAACGTTCAAGCCCTCTCCCCTGGGCTACGGATCACCACCCAGCGTTCGCAATTCGCCTTTCCGAAGGGGGGACTCTCCGGCGTCGCCTTCGCCTCTCCGCCGCACAACGCCAACAAGCTCGCCCACCAAAGCCGGCACGCCCAACGGAACGTCAAGGTTTGCGAGACCAACGACACCAACCGCCACGACCGACGATCTACAGGAGAGCAGAGAGCGAGAGAAGACACCGGCCATGACCACTCCGACAAGGGCCTCGCCGCCCTCGTGGAAGACTACGCCAAAGCCAACGGTGGGCGGCTCTCTGGGCGGCAGCAATGCTCTCTCGCAGCTTCAGCCTACTCAAGTTAGGACACTGAGGGATGGGTTCCAGATCCTAGACCGAGACTGCGACGGAGTTGTCAATAGAGAAGATGTCGCCGACATGCTCGGCCAGCTTGGTGCGTTCCACTCTGGCCGCTTCCCGGCGCTTGCCGCTCAGCTCCCCCCCCCCCCCACCCGTCATGGTTCTAACTCGCGACAAGGTCTCCCTTCGGGCTCCTCCGACATAGGACGCTTCTTCCCGCCGTCAAAGCCGCAAACCATCACGCTAGCCGCCTTTCTCAACTCGCTGGCAGAATCCTTGGCTTTGCTGTCACCAAGCACGGAGCTCCTATCTGCGTTTTCGGCATTCGACGAAGACGACAGCGGTCAGATAGACTGGGCGGAGCTGAGGGACGCTCTGCTCAACACACCGCCAGAAGCCGGGCAGTCAGCGCTGAGCGCTGCAGAGGTCGACAAGGTGGTCGAGGGGTTCACGGGCCGTCGAGCATTCAACCGCAACATGAATGCACACCTCTCGGCAAGGCGGGGCGAAGTGTTTAAATACCAGGAATTTGTCCATTCCATCATGGGCTCCAACGGCGGGTCCGAGGGAGGGTCACATGAAAGAGCCGAGGAGTAGTTGATGAGCTGATTGGTCTTTGGCCGCCCTTTTCTATTTGCGCCCATTGGTGTTTTTCGTTTTTTTTTTTCCGGGGTTTCGTTTCTGGTTGACACGAGTGACACGATACATTTACTACGGGTACCTAGCAGGTACTAGGAGTACCTAGCAGTATGACAGGTGCAGGTACGTAAGTTCAAGGCTGGGTCTCGATACGGGTCTGCCCGTGCCTGGTAGCATCAAGGAGGGTTCAAGCAACCAACCGGGCCTGCATAACTCGTCGTTGTTTTCCTTGTTTTTCTTTCTTCCTCGGTGTCTTGTTTTGGGTAGCCTGCACATGTTGTACGAAAATAGATGGATAAGTCACGATCAAGCGCTTGCATAAGTGATATGCGCCTCGCTCGGGCACACGTAAACGTCGCGCACGGCGGAGGACGTGTCTGCTCCGCCGCATGAGCAACTTGCATCGTTCCCTGGAGGAGATGATCTGTCCCCCCCCCCCCCCCTCTCTCTCTCTCATCAACGCGTACACGTACCTGCCTGGAGACCTTGATGCCTTGGCTGTGCTGATATGGGGTATGTGCATGTATGTGCTCCTGGCAATTGGGTGAGATAAGCCAGCCATTGATGTTCGCCGAGGGGTGAGAGCACATAATATGCATGGGCCAGTGGCAGATTGCAGTCCCAGGATGGCCACATGCTGGGCCAATGGCCGCCTGCACAAGGCACAGGATGCTGGGTCTTGGTGGCTGGAAGATACGGAGAAGGAATTGAAGCCAAAAAAAAAAAGAATAGGCAAGAAATTTATTTTCATTTTTTATTTTTACTTTAGCAGCAGTACAGTAGACGGGATGCGACTGACTGCAGCGCGCGGAGTTACTCTGCATCGTGATGTGAGACCTGTGGTAGTCCGTAGTTGTACGCGATGGTCTTGAAGCGCAACGGTTTAAGCATAATATTGGTACCTCGGCAGGTTGGTACTAGGTACCTAAACGACCAGAGCGCCACTGCCAGACAACTACCTATAGTACCCAAGGTAGTAAGTATAGTAGTATTACTGCTACTATTACGGTGCCTTATTTGCAGAGGGCAATGTAGGTAGTACTGCGTCCGTACCTGTACTAGCTTGCCGCCGCGACAACAGCTCATTGGCAAGCCCGAAGGCATGTGATGTGCAATATATAAACCTGGCCTATTCAAACTTGACCAACAGCCACGGCGCCCGTCACTCGCCCGTGGCTGTTCTGGTCACAATTATTAATAGCTCAGCTGCGTTTTTGACACAGGAGCTGACAGCGCGCGTCCCTCCCGTGTCCGAGCACGCAGGGTGTCAGGGCAAAAAGGGAATCCGAGACAATCCAGGACGACACGACGACGTCTCTGATGCTTCCAAGTTTTCCAGCTAGCAAAATTCCTTAGCAGTAAGGTACCTCCCTAGTACGTAGTGCCTTGGGTACCTTTACTAGCACGACCAAGGTAGGTAAGGCACCGTATTAGGTACTCCGTGCTCCGTGCTAGGTATACTGGTAGGTACTCCGTACTAGGTAGTTACTAGTTGGGCATATGAAACTCTTGCTCCGAGCACCGCCAGGACGGGCGCCCCACTGAATCTTCTAGAACTGCGAGCAACCCGCGTCCCCGTAGTTGCAAGTCCCCGATAACTGACTCAGCGAGCCCTCCAGCGGGCGTCCGCCCGCACAACACAGCGCAATGCGATGCCCCCCCCCCGGAAAAAGCCATGTCGCCCGAAGTTACACAATGGATGGATGGCTGGACTCGAAGCCGGCGGCTGGAAACCGGGGGTTGCAGCTCTGGCCTCCGCGGCAAGTAAACAAACAACCTGACACGGTACCCTCAACGGCGAGAAGCGATAGCAACGGGCGGCGCAAGCCAATGGCCCACGGGCTCTGCTGGGTGCGTAGAGAAGGGCTCGTCGACTCCCTGCAGCGCCCACCAACTACCTACCTGCACATCCTTTATAGCGGGGGGGGGGGGACAGCGGCCCGCTTCCGGGGCACCGCTCGCCGCCAGTTTTTTTTTTTTTTTTTTTTATAATTAATTAATTAGTATTACTAGTATTATTTATTTATTTATTTCCCACACTTGAAATTTCTGACGTGCCCCCCCCCCCCCCCTTCCCCTCCCCCAGCTCCCGCCAGCTCAGCACTTTTTTTGCTCATGATTTCGAGGCCTGGCGAACCGGGTTGGACTGCTAGTAAAGTAGCCCTTTGAACGGTGCAGCTGATAAATCGAGGGCTGGCAAGCTGCTCCTCCCGAGCCGACGTCGTCGTATCGCATCGCATCGCCTTCTTTTCCACTTTCCCTCCACCTCAACGGCCAGCCATCAAGTGACCCCCCTCAGCCGTCCCTCCACAGTGCAACGTTGGCGCCAGCCCCCTAGAGCGGCCTTGTGGCACTTGGACTTTTTTTTTTTTAATGCCCGTTTATTGCCTAGACCTCCGTGCAGTTCTCTGCCGTTCCAAATATCCGGCATAACCTTGTGTCGGGACAGGCCTTTTTTTTTTTTTTTCCCTTTTCCCCCCTCCCCCCTCAAAAAAAAAAAAAAAAAAAAAAAAGATTCCAGAGCCTTGGCCCCAATGAAGTTCTTCGGGAAACCGGCCGCGAAGAAGAACGCTTCTGCTTCCAGTGCCAGTGTTGATGAGAGCGAGATTGCTCAGAGCCCCAACGTTCACACCGAGCCCTCGGCGCCCACCCCAAAGCCGCCGCCGCCGCCGCCGCCGCCTTCTTCTTCTTCTTCCTCCACCTCTCCAGCCAAGAAGTCTTCGCGACCAGCCTCCCACCACAAGGACGCAAAGTCGTCGTCGGCCTCGAGGTCCTCCCGCCTTTCGCGACACTCGACTGACGCAGGCTTCTCCCCGTCTTCGCGCCGCGGCAGCAAGTACGACCCCGACACGCATCCGTTGAATCTGCCCCCTGAGGAGCGAGAGCGAAAGCGGCTTTCTGCCATGTCCAGCGCCTCTCTCAACCGGAACTCCATGGATGTCGACCCGCAGCCCGTCAACGGCGCGGCATCACCGCCGCCTCCGCCCAAGTCATCGTCGAACCCGTCTGCTCAGAAGAACTTTGCGGTGCCCATCCCCAACGGCAGCATGACGCCGAATGGCAGCATGGACAATGATGAGGCCCCGACGCCGCCGCCGCACAAGTCCAACCCATCCAGCCCCATCCCCACGCCTGTCGAGGATGCGGAGTCATACAAGACGGCGGGAAACCGGTTTTTCAAGGAGAAAAACTATTCCAAGGCCATTGAGCAGTATAGCAAAGGTATGCGCTGATGCATGATGAGAGTTTTCTCCTATCCTTTTTTTTTCTTCTCTCTTTGTCTTGACTTTTCGTCCCTTTTCGTCCCTTTTCTTTCCTTTTTTTTTTTTTTTTGCCATCACTTGGGTGAAAAAAAAAATCAATAAATAAAATCAGGAAATTCATGGGCTAACTCTACTTTCTTTCTTTCTTTCTTTCTTTTTTTTTTTTTGCCTTTCCGTCGTGCAGCTGTGGATCTGTTCCCCAACTCGGCAACTTATCTGAGCAACCGAGCGGCTGCCTACATGTCAAACGGCCAGTATGAGGCCGCCTTGGATGATTGCAGCCGTGCCGCTGACCTCGACCCCAACAATGCAAAGGTCCTATTGCGCCTAGCAAGGATCTACACCGGTCTGGGAAGGCCCGAGGAGGCCATGACAACATTTTCCCGCATCATCCCACAGCCGGCTGCCAAGGACATGGCCCCCACCAGGGAGATGCTGCACCACATCAAATCGGCCAAGGACACTCTCCAGCGAGGCTCGGCCATGTCCATGGTGCTACACGCCCTGGACCTGGCCGAGCGTGGCCTCGGCCACGGCGTCCCCAAGCCTCGCAAGTGGCAGCTGATGCGAGGTGAGGCGTACTTGAAGATGGGCCGCGAAAACTCGCTAGGAGAGGCCCAGGGCGTCGCCATGTCCCTGCTGCGTAACAATAACCAGGACCCGGAAGCCCTGGTTCTTCGAGGCCGCGTTCTCTACGGCCAAGGCGAAAACGAAAAGGCCATCCAGTACTTCAGGATGGCCTGCAACTGCGACCCCGACTTCCGGGATGCCGTCAAGTGGCTGAGGATCGTCCAGAAGCTTGACCGCATGAAGGAGGAGGGCAATGCAAAGTTCAAGGCTGGTCAATGGCAAGCAGCCATCCAAAAGTACAGCGACGCCTTGGACATTGACCCTTTCAACAAGAGCATGAACGCCAAGCTTCTGCAGAACCGTGCCCAGTGCAAGATTAAGCTGCACAAATACGAGGAAGCCATCGCAGATTCGGACAGGGCCGTCAGCCTTGATCCAAGCTACACCAAGGCGCGCAAGACAAAGGCGAATGCCCTCGGAAAGACTGGCAACTGGGAGGAATCCATTCGCGAATGGAAGGCCATTCAAGACCTCGACCCGGCGGATAACTCCATTCGCCAGGAGATTCGCAGGGCGGAGCTGGAGCTGAAGAAGAGCCAGCGGAAAGACTATTACCAGATCATGGGCCTGGAGAAGGATGCCGATGCCAACGACATCAAGAGGGCATACCGCAAGATGGCCGTCAAGCTGCACCCTGACAAGAACCCTGGCGATGCCGAAGCTGAAGCCAAATTCAAGGACATGCAGGAGGCCTATGAGACGCTGAGCGATCCCCAGTAAGTTTGACCCATTTTGGCCAGGCATTTGCGAAAGAAAAAAAAAATCCGTTTCTGACATGCACCGCAGAAAGAGAGCTCGCTACGACAATGGCGACGACCTCATTGACCCGGCTGACATGTTCAGCGCCGGCGGCATGGGAGGCGGAATGGGTGGCATCGACCCAGAGATCCTCTTCAGCATGATGGGCAACCAGGGCGGCGGCTTCGGAGGAGGCGGATTCCGCGCCGGAGGCTTCCCCGGTGGTGCTGGAGGTTTTCCCGGAGGTGCCAGCTTCAACTACGGCGGCGCCGGCTCCGGTGGTCGACAGCGAGGCGGCTTTCCCGGGGCCGGTGCTGGATTCCCGTTCTCGTGACCAGCCGGCCAAGAAGAAGCAGGAACGGGGGAGGGCGAGGACGAGGATGAGGATGATGATGATGACGATGGTGACGATGGCGATGACGATGGCGATGACGAGGGCGATGACGAGGGTGCCGACCCTCGACGTTGCTTCGCTCGTGCTTGGCCGCATGAAGCACCAGAGAGCAAGCTGCAAGACGACTTGCAACGTCGCCGAGAGACTCGCAATGAAATGGTTGAAACCTTACGACGATACGGGATGTGGCTTTTGGGGGCGGTTGTCCTTCTGCCGCCGCAACTGGTTGCACTGGGCTTGGTGATGACGGCATTCGTATACTTGTGCGCGAGACGAGACGGCCAACAGCGCCGTCACGGCAGACATGACACTGCAGGATAGACATTTGGGATTTTATTTTATCTTTATTTTCTTTTTTCTGTTCAAAGTCTTTTTGATTTTGAGGGGTTTTTATTTTTTATTTTTCCCCCACAATTTTTTATATTTTTTTTTTTCCTCTTTAAACCAGAAAAAGACGCGCACCCTCATTGCTATGGCGTTTTTGGGACATTTTAGAAAGAGAACGGAGAAAGACAGCACAGTCGATCTTTCGGTTTCATTTGCACAAACCAACTACTGTCTCACGGAGGAGCAAAAGAAAAATCTTTAATTTTTTTTTTATTCACGGTGTGGGAGCCGGATGGAAAAGAAAGAAAGGGAGAGAGGGGAGGGAGGGTGGTGGGCCGGCTTCACCCTTTTTTTCTTTTTTTCTTTTCCTTTTTCTTCTTCTTCTTCTTCTTCTCATTTCTTTCTTTCCTTCTTATTTAGACTGACTGGACGACACGCTTGATGTTGGAAATGGCAAGCGTCTTTTGTCAGAAGAGGTCGGGGGTGGGATGAACGTAGTCGCAAAGGCTTTATATAGATGAATGCGGGTGACCCGTCTTTTCCACAATCCATTGTCAGATACCCCTTGTGTCTTTTTTAAATTTCTCAACCCAAAAAACACCCTCCCCCCATCTTTTTTTCTATTTTCTCCCACCCTTTCTTTAAATATTTTAGTTCAATTTACTGGGCTAATGCCCGCGACTGTTGCTCTGAAGAGAGAAAGTAATGGGGAAGAAGAAATAACAAAGCCGTAGAGCAAAAACGCCTAGTGCTTTTTGGTTAACATTTGGGTATCATGTTACGCCCTCTTAACGCCAAATTACAAAAAAAGAAAGAAGAAAGAAGAAAGAAGAAAGAAGAAAGAAAAAAAAAGAAAAAAGAAAAACTCCTCCACGACTAGACATCGTATATTCCGTATAACCTGCCCATGACAAGTCTTCGCCGCGTCTTTTTTTTTTTCTTTTTTGATCTCCCTACTGACTGCTCGTCGGCCCACCCTGTCCAGTCGGCGCAGGCCGTGCTGGAAGACTGTTCCTACTCCCGCCCTGCCCTGCCGCCGCACTGCCGGACGCAATGGCCGGATTGCCACCAGTGGCCTCCAGCACACGCGCCACGTCCTCGCGCAGCTCCGGCATGGCGGAGCACATCTGCTCTGCCAGAACATCCCGGAGGGAGCCAAAGGCGTTCATCTTGCCGCGCATCAGCTGGTTTCCCCGACGGACAAGCTCGACGAATTCACGCGTATAAATGTCCGGATTACGACCATTTTCGACATATTCTAGGAGCTCGGGGGGGACGGAGGGGAGGAGGTGAGGGGGGGAGGCGGCCGTGTGGACGTTTTGCAGGGAGGTGGAGAGGGTTTTGCTGTTTTTTTTTTTTTTTTTTTGGTATGCGAGTCAGCTGTCGGAACGAGAAAATATTGCGGGCGGGCGATGAAGAGAAGAGCCGCGGGATGGAGGTTTAAAGGGGGAGGAAGGGGCGTGGGGATTTTGCACACATTTCGTTGGAGAGGACTTCTTTGCTCGAGCGGCCCATGGAGTCGTATGTCGAGACCTGGACCATAATACGGTAAAAGTCTTGGATGACGTCCTTGAGCTGTTCTGCTTGAGGGTTAGCCATCCATGCCTTTTTTTTTTTTCCCCCGGACGGCAAAAAAAATTTGCGCGGGATAGCAGATTTTCGTACGCTCGATTCCATCGTGGTCTATTAAGTCGACGGGCGCCATGGGTTTTATAAAGGGGGGGGGGGCCAAGGCACGCGGAGTGTGGTGAAGTTTTGGCTTGGTGGCCTGTGTAAAGTTGGGAAATTCAGAGAAAGTTGATGATGCTCTATAGAAGTTGCTTTGCGGCTATAACGCACGTTATGTCATCCGGGGGTTATCTTATCGTTCAAAGTGGGGGCTTTTTATGTACATACCTTATTTGTGTGTTACTCCGTACATATAGTAGTAGCTTTGAGCTGCTACAGGTGTATTGCTGGTGGCGAACGACACTGTATGCGACAGCGGCAGGGGGTTTTTTTTTTCGGTTATTTTATTTTATTTTCTTGGTTATTTTTTCCTCTTCTTCTATGGACTAGACATGAGTATTTTTATCCAGTTGTTGCTGAAAGGCGAAGCTTTTGTCGACTTTGTCGTGCTTCCGCTTTACATGCGTGTCCGGCATGTTTGTAGCACGTGAAAGAGGAAATGTAATGGAAAACACTGGGAAGGAGCAACATCGCCTCTCACACCGCCTGGTTCGGCTTCTATTTCGTGACAAAAAGTTTCAGTTTCTGACATGAGAAGCGACATCTTGCAAGAATCGGAAATTGTTCTCATCACGACCAGGCGCTGAATTTTTTTTTTGTGCCCTTGTTGAGCTTGAAAACCTTACATCACTGATATCTTGCGTCGTCCCCATCTAATCTAATCTTTGGCTGCCGCGAAAGGCTTTGGGACTTCTTTGTCGATGCTACATGCTCAGCTGGATGTACTCCATCTTTTTGCCGAAAAAAGAAAGAAAGAAACGAAAAGAAAAGAAGAAGAAAGGAGAGACAGAGAGAGACAGAGAGACAGAGAGAGAGAGAAAGCCGACGAGAAAAGTAACATCATAAACATGTACTAGAATATGGCTCGCATGGAGTGACACCTTGTTCGGAAGGGATTAGAAATATAATGAGGCTGACGACGCATAGGTATAGCGGGATAATCGGTTAGTCCCTCCATGTCAGAAGAGAGCCAACTATAACTTGAGGCAACGGCACCCATCAGAGGCATGACAATAATGATGAGCTTGAATCATCAGATGGGAAGTGCGACTTGAGATGTATAAAGATGAGGTATTTGAGTTGAAGCCGTGTCACAAGATCAGCATCCATCGGGTTCTCGTGCTCAGTACTCCGTACAACATCCACGATGGCCAAACGTAACACAGCCGCACATCTCATCTAGCCCGATCCCAACAACCCTGGGGCATGCTCTTTCCATCTCCGCCGATAACACCTACAACACCCTCCCTTACCGAATTGTTCGGGAAGCATCCCACGAGCGGCGCCCTCGGCTGTAAAGGTTTCACTGGTTGGATTCGACCCTGGTTGTTGCAGCGTATCCTTGCGGAACTGGCCTTGCTTGACAGCCTGATCATTCATATGCTTGCCACGTCAAAATGGATGGAAAGGATAAAAAAAAAAAACTAACTGCATCGGAGCGATTCATTTGGACAAACAGACTTGGATACTTGCCCACAAATCCACGACAGTAAATTGCTCAACAGGACTAGGAATCCTTATTTATCCCGCCTCCTTGACGGGACTTGATGGGATATGACAAGCCTGGCAGTGGCAGGCATTGTTACCATGTACAGCCGGAGCTAGTATGTGGGTCGTGGTTCACAAACTGGAGGACGTCAACGCCAAACCTGATGGCTGGTTAGTCAAATCTAGTGCCCATGGCCAAGACCAAGAAGACGAAGAAAAGAGGCACAGCGACAGGGTCAAATGGCAGGCATCACGTCGTGTCACAAGACGCAAGAAAAGAAAGAAAGGGCCGCTAATGGCATGAGCCGAACTAGCAGGGACCGATCCCATTTTCCCCGGCATGGCTAGGCACGATCCGCGCACACCGCGTCGTTTAGGCCATTGTCCTCGCCTAGGAGGCTAGCTCAACGGGATTAATATCAAGATGCATTATTGGCGTCAAGGCTGAACCAATGGCCTTGCCTGCCAAGGATGGAGTGTGTGTAAGAAAAGAGATGAGGTGGGAGCCGAGCTGAAAGATGCATGCAACCCACCCACCATTAGGATTCGGATCCGTACGGTACTTCGCCCGAGTACACGTTAATGGCCTGTCTCGGAAAAAAAAAACCAATGGGTTTGTTGGCATGGTTGATGGTATAACCATGGCCTCCCTTTGCCAGCCTGGTTTGCCAAACTCTCCCCTCTTTCTCGACATTCTTTCCACCTCTTGCTACGCGCCAGGCATCGTCTTCAGCCTATTACGTGTGTATATATATATATATATATATATATAACATATCCGGGCACGCGCAAGCCAAGCATACGTATGTACGTACGTGCCAGTGGGCGACGAGCCATCAAGTCCAAGGCAGCTTCATTTGCCCTATATTATATCATTATACTACACGGCACGCGCTATTACAGGGTTTCCTCGCCTCCGACCGTTGGCGGCGGTAGCGGCTAGGTAGAACGCTGCCAATGGCTACATCAAAGGCAATCCTGCCAGCAGCTCCCACAGCCCTTGCAACGAACTTTGAGTTTGTTGTTGGAGACCGTCCAGAACAACTCAAAGCCGGGTCCAGTAAGAAGCTACGGTCGTACCTCTCCAAGCGGGGCTGGCAAGTCTACTTGCTGCAGAACAACTCGTCGCCGTCGTCCTCTACCGCGGTTGATGGATCGGCTAAGCAGCGCGACGACAAGACTAGGCGAAAGAGGCGCAGGCCAATCCAGCACACCATCGCTTGGGATGTTCGAGGACCTGATGATCCAGCATACCCGGGAACATCGGGCGCTTATGGGAGCAGCAATGGGCCGTTGCAAGCCCCCATCCGGGGCAGCCCTGTGAGAGTTGCGAGAATTCGGCCTGTGCAGACGACACTTTCCATTGATTACCAGCTCGGAGGCGGACGCGTCGATCCTTTCAGATCGTACCCTGCGCCGTGGAAGCCGTACATACCTCATTTAGTTGACCACTGTGCGTTGACTCCCCCTTTTGTCCTGTCCGCTGAAGAAATAAGCACACTTTGACCAATCGCACAACCGCGCTGCTCGCTGCGAATAAACGAAGAAGCGCTGCTAACGCCTTGATACAGATATCGTCCACATGGCCGTCGACATCCCCGAGCTTGATGAGCCCGGCAACAAGGGCCTCCTTCGTAGTCGCTGGTTCCGTCTCGCCACGACGGAAATCTCCACCTTCCAAGTGGTCCTGCTCCTCTCTGCGGGCAACTATATCACCGTCAAGGGCGGCATCGCCGCGGAGCAGGGATTTGAGATGGAGCAGCTCAGGATCGATGCCCTCAAGTCCATCAACCTTGCCATGAGCGAGCAATCCAAGGCTCTCAGCGACTCCGTCATCGGTGCCGTGGCTAAGATGGCGAGCTTCGAGGCCATGCACGGGGACGAGATGTGCTTCAGGGTGCACATGAACGCTGTGAGGAGGCTGGTGGCTATGAGGGGCGGGCTACAAAACCTGGGCCTGGGGGGACTCTTGCGAAGAATGCTCATTTGGATCGACTTGAACGGCGGGTTCCTGCTGAACACGCCTCGATATTGGCCAGGGCAGACCTTTGCCGGGAACGAAGAGGAGATTGTCGAGCCCAACCCGGAGCGATTCATTGCCATTTGAAAGATTTTATGGGCCGTCTTTTTTTTTCTTCTTCTTCTTTTGTTTTTCATGTTCCATTCCGTTCCTTTCTGGTGGATTTTGAGCGTATGATGAAAGCGATTTGTGGTTAAAAAAAAAAGAAAAAGAAAAAAAAAAAAGATTAATGGTGATTTACAAACGTGTTACTAGGAATAGAACCGTTACCTTGGGTAGCAAAATAAGAGTGTATTTATCGTATTCTGACGCGCTCAATCTTTTAACCAAAAAGAAAAAAAGAAAAAAAGAAAAAAAGAAACAATTGAAATCCCGCTTACAAAAAGGCTAGTCAATGGGGAAGTAAAAAGGAAGAAGAAGAAGAAGAAGAAACAAACTGCATTATATACACAAACGTAAAAAGAGCATCGAATAAGAGAAAAAAGGGGGGGGAATCGGGCATGTAAAAAGGCACTCCAAACAGAGAAGAAAAGACAAAATGGTATCCATCAAGACTCAAACGCTGCATCGCTTCTTTTCTCTTTCTCTCTCTCTTTTTTCTTTCTTTTTCTTTACGACAAAACCCATCACAACCCAACACTCGCTTCTTCTTCTTTTTTTTTTTTTTTTTTTTTCCGTCTCACACACTGCATCCATATACCCTTCTTTCTCATCCATCACGCAACTTTCGCCCTATTATCAATTCGATCCACCGAGACACAACCCGTCAATGCCTCGAAAACGTCTGCGACGCGTCGACCAGCAACGTTGCCGTCAGCAAAGCCGCATTGAACCCGGCCATCATATAAAACGGCGTCCCGTTGGACACCACGTCGAACAAAAGCCCGCCCAGCTTCGTAAGAACCAAGATCGCCGCGCCGCCGCACAGAGAATACACGCCCGCAATGGATCCCTTGAGCCGCAGCCGCGACACAAACTCTTCTTCCGTGGCGATGCGGATCAGGGGCTCCGACTCGGTGGACTCGTCCTCGCCGGGGGCGATGGAGTGCTGGCGGCGGGCCGTCCGGGGGATCTCGACGGCGAGGATGCCTTTGCCGAGGGAGCCTAAGCTGCATACGATGGAGCCGATTTGGCTGATGCCGATGAGGGACACGACGAGGAAGATGGCGGGAGTGCCGCCCCGACCGTCAACGTCGCTGATCTCCGGGCTCGAGAGCCGTGGGAAGACGACGTAGCCCACGATGCCAAAGATGGTGGCCACGACGACCGGGTAATTGACCCTGCCGGGACGGCGAGATAGATAGCCGAATACGGGAGCGCAGACCAAGCCCATGAGCTGCGCCACGCCGGTCAGGATGGAGGACAGGACGTACGCCTGGCGGCATTCCTTCTTCAGCTCCGGAGAAGGGTCGCTCGGCGAGCCCTGGCAGAATCCGTTGCTGATGAAGAAGGTGTTGATGTAAAGCGGGACGAAGAGCGAGATGGCGACGGTAGATGCCCGGGCGACGAAGCCGCCAAGATAGCCCAGCGCAATCCGGGAGTCCGTGAACCCGAGAAGGACGGAGTCTTTCATGAGGTGAAGATATGGAACGACCTTGGGGTGATTGTCAGTGAGAGAGCCTTGAGATTCGTCGCGTTTGCGCTTGATATATATTTTCGGGATTATCACCTTGCTTTGCGGCCTCGCAGGATCATCAACGTCGACGGGATCGCCGCCCGGTCCCTTGAGCCCGAGAAGCAGCCTCCACCCCTTGCCTTGCTCTCCTTGGATGCCGCGCAACCCAAAGGACACCGCGACGGCGACAAGCAGCGCAACAGCGCCGACGACGTAGAAGCTATAAGACACGGCCTCTCCCGGGGTGACCTTGTCCACCTCTCCAAACTTGGCCGGCAACGGCAAGAAGCACGACAGCGCCAGCAGCGCGCCGCAGCCAGTGAAAAGGCCGACATAGCCCGCCAGCACGGACGACTTGCCCGACCTTGCCTGCGGATCGACGGCGGCCGAAACGGGTCTTCCGTCGCTGGAGAGCGATCGCGAGTACACCTCTGGCGTGATGGTGGCCTCGGACTCGACGGAAAAAGCGGCGCTCAAGCGCGCGACAGAGTGGCGATTCCGAGAGGCGGCCTTGGCCCTTGCAAGGGCGCTGTTGCGCAGGTCCTCGTCCTCGTCGGTCAGCGAAGGGAGGATGGCAGTGACCATTGTCGCCCTGGGATTCCGCGTCGCGCGTCAGCAGACAGACAGACAGACAAGACAAGACAAGACAAAACACGCCGACACCTTCAGGGCACGCATACGTAGCCGACGCTCCCACCGCAAAGAAGATCCTCGCCAGCAGCAGCTGCGGGTAGACATTCCTGGCCTGCACAAACACCAGCAGCGCCGATCCCACAATCGTGTACCCAATCACGGCAACCCACCGCACGCCCAAGCGATCCGACACGAGGCCCCAGGCGGGACACGCCACGAGAGCGACAATCTCGTCTGCGAAGCCCAGCGTGCCGACGACGTCGCCCACGTCCTTCTTCTGCCCGAGCAGGTCGGTGATGACAAAGGAGACGGAGCTGTTGAGGAAGACGAGGAACGAGATGGAGAAGAGCGAGATGCCGAGCAGGTACGTCGCAGCCTGCGTCGGCGTCGTCGAGGCCGCAAAGGGCAGCAAGCGTTGGATAGAGGACGGCATTTTTTTTTCCTCTTGGGCGATCCGCGCCGCCTTGCGATCTCTCTCTGTCTCTCGCTCTCTCTCAGTCCTCGCTATAGCTCTGCTCTTGCAAGTGTTACGGCTGCTTCTGCCTCGTCTCTTTTGTCGATGCTATCGCGAGCGGAGCTGGGCGAAAACGTGACGGAATGCGATTTGGTAAAAAGGCCTCTCTCTCTCTCTCTCTCTCTCTCTCTCTCTCTCTCTATAAGAAGGGAAGCAGCCCCGGAAAGTCACATGGCGATGTGAATGCGCAAAACTAAAAAAAAATTAAATAAAAATAAAAATAAAAATAAAAAATAAAATAATTTTTTTTTAAAAAAAAATTTCAATAAATAAAAAATTTAAAATAAATTAAATTAAAATAAAGACGACGAGCAAGAAAAAGCTAGAGATGAAGACTTTAAAAGATGTGAAAAGTGCCTGCTTTTTATTTTTATTTTATTTTATTTTATTTTTCCTTTTATTTTTCTCTTTTCTCTCTCTCTCTCTCTCTCTCTCTCTTTTTTCTTTTTTCTTCTTTTTTTTTCTCTCGTTTTATTTCCGCATTCATTATTTAAACTTATTTATTTATTTATTTATTTTTCTCCAAATTCTTGCCATGACAAGTCGGCCAATCAGCGCATTGCCAGGTACGTATTTTTTTTAAAATCCCTTTCACGTGCCTGCAGCGACAATTTGGGCTCCTTTTCTTGCTGATGCTTCAGAGCTTAGAATAAATCTCGTCAGCTTCTTACCAACAGGTCTGCACAACACGCATTCATCCTTGGATCTCAGGCTCTATTTGAATGAATATAGTACCTAATAGTTGTTATTCTTGTTCCTTTTTTTTTTTCCCTGTCTCTATTATTGAGGTTTTTTGCTGATCAGCAACCATGATACTACCTAATTTACAAATATCTCATTCCTCCTATACCATTGATATATTAACACCAATAAATAAATAAATAAATAAAAACCAAAACAAGAAACAAACCAAAGAAAAAAAAAACTCCAATGCTCCCTCTTATTCCTGTGCCCGCTCCTTTCGTGCCCCAGACATGCTCTGTGCAGAGCCGTCTATATATGTGTTACCCTCATCTACCAAGCCCAGAGCACCTTGTGGTGGAGCGTACGGGCGCCCAGCCTCTCAAACTCAAACGGCGTGATCCACGAGTCGTTGGTCGGCAGCTTGGCAAAGACGCTCGCTCCCTTCCAAGTCACCACCTGTTCGTCCATATCCCTCGCGCTTCTGCTGACGAGGATCCTATCGTTGAGGTCGGGCTTCAGCGCCTTCAGCCTCTCTTCTAGAACCACGGTGAACTGTGGGATCTTGGCGCCGCCGCCGACCACCATGATGCTGCCCAGCAGGTCGCGCACTTTCTTCTCGTCGCCTTTGGCAGCATTGTGAATGCTTGTGAGGATGGCAATGTCCAGCGGCGCCAAAGGCAGCACTTCGTCTCTTTCGGTTGCCAAATCTTTGGCTCCGCGCGCTGCCGCGTCCACAAACATTCCCGGGGGCGGCTGGGCGGTTTGCGACTGACCCGGGACCGGTGTGCCGGCCGCCCGAACGCTGCCCGGCGCGGGGCTATCGCCATTGGCGCCGTCCTTGTTGGCTCCAAAGATGTAGGGGGCCGGCACCGGAGTGCTGCCGCCCTCGGGCGCCGGCGACCCGGCATGCGACGCCATGGGGGTCCCGCTCGCCCCCTCGCCTTTGGAAGAGAGGAAATTGAACGGCTGCGACTTCTCTTTGGTCGGCGTCGACGCTTCGGGCTGCGACTGGGGGAAGCCGTTCGCGTTGGACATGAGCGACGGCTTCACCAGCGCCAGGATCGCGAGCTGCGCGGCGGAGGTTGGGTCGTCGGGGATATCCACGTCGTAGGCGTTGTAGGAACGCTCCACCAGTTTTCGGCGTCCCCTGAGCTTCGTGCTGTTGTCGAAAATCGATGGCTCAAACACCCCCATCGCCGCGAGGATCACTTCGTCGTACGTCTTGAAGGCGTACTTGCGCGTGGGCTGGTTGGGCGCTCGGACGTGGAAGTTGAAGAGCTGCACCGAGATGCTGGCCTGAGACATGGTGCAGTGCTTCGCCTTGAGCTCTTCGGCCAGGAGGAAATCATATCTCCTCCGTAGGTTGATTTCCTGATAGGGGAAGTTGTCGTAGAGCAGCATCTTGACGAACGTTTCCGTAATGTCATATCCTCCGTACTTGAGGTTGATCCTCGAGTCCTCGATGCACAGCCCGTCTTCCACGCAGGCCACCGAAGTCTTCTGGGCGCCAACGTCCACGACGCAGGCCTGCGTGTAGCCGGCGCCGAAAGTCGCCGCCATGCTTTCCTGGATGAAGCACACTCTATTGAACTCGAACCAGGTCATGCAGGACCGCAAGACCTGCTCCACATACTTCTTGTCGTACAGGTCGGGAATGACAAAAACGCAGCTGTACTGCTGCCACTCGCTGTTCGTCTTCAGGCCCAGCTCCTGCCGCAGGGCCTTGTCCAGGAGGGTTTCAAAGTCGTCAAAGAGGTGCTCTTGGCTCGTATATCCATCCTCGTTCCAGTATCCGTGCTGCATAGGCCACCACAGCTTGAATTTCGGGCTGGAGTCGTCGGGGACTCTCAACGCTTCGGTCCCGATGAAGCAGGACGCCAGCGACTCCGGGTCATCCAGCTTCTCAACGTCCGTCCATTCCACCTCCAGCACGTCGTTGTGCCTCTGTATGATCTCGGCCTCTGTGCGGCGATTGAAGGTCTGGACCAGCTCCTTTGAGTTGGGCAGCACCTTTCGCTTGTTTGCGCGCATCTCGACTTTCAGGTCGTTGCCCATCTTTTGATACTTCTTGGACCACTCCTCCCCGTATTGCTGGTCCGTCGTCTTGGCCTCAAACTGGCGTCGGGGCAGGGCCTCGTACATCTCCGACTCGGTCTGGGGGAATTTGGTGGCCAGCGTGGTCGGGATGGTCTTGGGGAGTGCATCGCTCGCAAACCCGATGCGCAGGTTTTGGCTGCCGGGATGAATGACAATCACCCTAGAAGGGTCCATTCCGGCCGAGGGAGTTGCGACTCCATCGTCATCGCCGAGGTCTGGCAGCGGTAGGGGCAGCTCGCCGTTTGCAGGCTTTGAGAGAGCGCGGTCCCGGTCTCGGGCACTCTGCACCAGTCGATCGCGAGTTGCATCGCTTTGGAGTCGGAGAGCGAGGACCTGGTCATCCCGCTTCATGTAATCCCTGCCTCCCCCCCAAGAGTTAGTCGGCTCGTGCCAGCCACTCGAGTCGCCGGCTAGAATCTCACGTATAATAATTCTTCTGGTTGATGGGGGTAACGTCGGGCCATGATGTCAGCTTCATGCCATTGTCGGTTCTCTCCAGCCCTGCGCAGTTTTTTTTTTTTTTTTTTTTTTGAGCGTCAGCATATGAGCGACCACAGAAGAGAGCCGGGAAATGCGAAATCGAAGTTGGGGGAGTTCACGTACCCTCTCTGAGGAGCACCCTCTCCGAGACCTTTCCAACCATCTTGACGAGTGCAGCCCGTGGTCGTGTCGGGAACAGAATACCAGAGGGCGCTGCGCGGTGTTGTATAAGGGATTTTACAGTGCGCTCGTCATCTTGTCCTTGCTTTTCAAGACGCGCATTTGACACGCCAATGCGCATCAACCTAAAATAATTGTTCTGCGATCTATTGTATGTATGCAGGAGTGCGCCGATAAGATAAGGCAGCTGGCGGCTGGAATTGTCGGATCTTAGATGATCCGGTGAGCACAAAACTTTGACTACCTACGTATTGCCGATATAACCTTTACCTGACCTCAGTATCTTACCTACTAGGTACCTAGTAGTACCTAGTAGTTACTAAGGCAAGGAAGTACAAGGTATTTAACAAGGAATTTTTGGTTGGTGCTTTGGCGGGACTCGTTTGCGCCAGGATATTTCCTTCATAGAAGTTTTGTCGGGAATTCATTTGTTGTTCCTATTCATTCTTTTGTGCTGCCTTACGTGCTGCGGCATCACATGCCATTTCTGAATCTGTCCCCAAGTATCGCGGGCTACATTTCTAAAAAAGGAATTCCTCCAAAAGGACTCTATTCCAAAATTCCCCATCCACAAGCGTTGATATTATTATGATTAAAATGAAAGATGTCAATCGTACAAGGTATTCTTTAGTTGAATAATAATGATAATAATAATAATAATTACCAACCTCGGAATGTCTTTTAAAATGACAAAGGAACCCCCGTATGGGCGATTCCTACCATACCCTAGAGCTCGACAACGCCAGTCGGGTTGTTTTATATACGGCCGTGGAATTTCTCGATGGTGACATCTCGGTAGCCCCGGTTTCACCGAATCCCACACAAACAGAATCATATGAAGAGAGTCCATGTCTTGGCAATCAAGAGGGGAGACAGAACAATCTACCTCGGCTCCTCCGTGTTGCTCACGGATAGTCGCTAGAAACTCCTATGACGTGGGAGCCCACGACAAAGCAAGTTGTATTCGCCGGGGATTCGAGGATAGGCCGACTCCTCTGGGCGAATGGAAAGCCCGCACAGTCCGGAGCACGACAAGGACCATTCTCCTCGTAAGAATGGCTAGCGTAATGCTGGAGAAGAGGTGTTGAAAACATTAAAGGTACTGCTACAGTGCTCTATTGCCCGAGTGTACTCTAGTGGTCGCCTTATATGCAAGGTAGCTAAAAGGAAGTAGATACAATCTGCAGACTTGGCTCGGGCTAATGACGACGAGATGATGAAGACGAAGGATTTTGCTCTGGATGGGATGCGTTGCCTTGCAAGCTGTGAGCTTCCATTTAGCCCATTGGCCACTGGCATGCGTATCACTTGACAAAAACTCGCTTGAATCAGGACATGCCAGCATGCTGCTACATGGAAAGGGTGCTTGACCCCATCCCGCTCCATTGCATTTGCATCGCATCGTCTTCCCGTATATCTTCCGTCGTGCGGTCATGCCTGGTGCTACTACTCTCTTGCTGGGCATAACACGTACCGGATAAATGGACACTTGGTAGTAAGTACGAGGTAATACAAGCCATCCCTTCTCCAAAAGTACCTTGTGCTCGAGAGTCCAAGTATTTAACCCGCTTGTGAAGTTCTAACCTTAATTCAGGCTCAAGTTCTCATGGAATCTTTCTTTCGCCCCCCCTTTTTTTTTTTCGAAGCAAATCACGTCATAAAGTTGTGTTGCCGACGGCTCCCGAGCTTCCTTTTGCTTGGCCGATGACCTGTAGCTTTTTATTTTTATTTATAATTTTTTCCCCCTAAAAGAACCTTATGTGGAAAAACCATACATGAACGCCCACGCATAGTCGTCAGGAAGCTTTTACATATATATATACCTTATATATATATATATATATATATATAGTACAGTCCCCTCAATCAGCCCAACGAACTCTCTACACTTGTCATTTTCTCCATCTGTGACCCCCTTGGCTGCTGGCCGCCCGCCTGACATCGTGGAGCCTCTCGCATCCGGAAGTAGTTTCGCAAGCCCGATGGGGATGAGCCCGTGGCTGCTTTGCTTAGTCGCCGGCTTGATTGCTTGCTATGCCGTCCTCTGTTCCTCTGTGCGATTTCGGAGACTCAACACGATGCGCAAGCGCCTCAATTTTCCGGACCGGGAGTCGCTGTCCCGCATGACGAATGAGGATGCGCAGAAGATTGTGCACAATCTCGCCGTCTATGAGTTTCCTCTTCTTTACGACTTCTCTCTTAGATATGCCATCTTCAAGGCGGGTTCTAGGATCTCTCGGTACAAGAGTATGTATTGGCCATACCCGGCTAACCTCGCAGACCTAGACTTATGCTATCGACAACGTTGGAAATCTCCTGTACAAAGTCAGCGACCTTGCCAAGCCGTCAGAAGCATCCAAACGGTATGTACCATCGCTTCCCCCAGATGGAGGCCAATGAGAAGTAAAGGCGGGCTGAACATCCGATGACAAGGTACGACGATACTCAAGTCTTATATGCCAGGCAAGCTGCCCACCCGCACCCGCAAGCCGACGGTAGCGAGGCTTTCCCACGCTGACCATTTCCTCTCAGTTACGCGACATTCCCTCCAGGATCCGAGGCCTTGGCCAAGAGCGTGGCTCGCACAAATTTTTTGCATAAGCCCTACAGGCAGTCTGGCAGCATTCGCAATGAGGACTTGCTATACGTCCTCTTTGCCTCCATGTATGAGCCGGTTCGCTTCATGCGCCTCTACGAGTGGAGGGAGCTGGCAGACATGGAGCTGGCAGGGATTGCTACGTTCTGGAAATACATTGGCGAGATGATGGAGATTGACTACAAATCCGAGCTTGGCAAAGATCGGTGGAAAGATGGCATCGAGTTCCTGGCCGATCTAGCCGAATGGGCCGCCAGGTATGAGAACAAGCATCTCAGCCCTTCGCCAGACACCGCCAAGCTCGGCCGAGTCCTGGTCGATTTGCTCCTGTCGGCCTATCCCAAGTTTTTGCGAGAGCCTGGCTACAAGATCCTCATGGTCCTCATGGGCGAACGCACGCGACATGCCTTTGGGTAAGCGTTTGACCGAGACAGCTTTGGCCTGTTTTCTTCTTCTTCTTCTTCCTTTCTGTTTGTCTGATGCGGTATTGACACCACCACAGCTTCCCCGAACCCGGGGTGCCGGAATCTGCACTTGCCTACACTCTTCTTCTCGCCCGAAAGTTGCTTGTACGCCATCTATGTCTGCCTCGTCTATCCCCCGCCAAATTCATAGACCAGCCGGATCCCGTGACGGGCCGCATCAAGCATCATCACTTTCTGAAGGATCCTTGGTACACTCCCGTCACTTTCTGGTCTCGCTGGGGTCCCGAAGCCCTGTTCCGACGAGCATTGGGCCTGAAGGTGGCCGGAGACGGCGGCGAGGCGATGCTGCCGGAGGGGTTCCTGTTCGAGGATCTTGGGCCGCGAGACAGGGCGGGCAAAGGCGTCGAGGAGACTGCCCGCCTGGCGAGGGTTGCGCAGACGAAGGTGTCGGCTTCGGCTTGCCCCTTTGCACTGCCTAGGAAGGCCTAACCTCAGGCGGCGGCGAAATGCCCTCTGTGTCAATTAGTCGTGACTTCTTTACGCGCCGGTTGCGGCACCGCAAGCAAGCGATTAGAGCACCTAAAATGAAATGTCCCCGATGCTGCCAATTGGATGGAATGTTATCGATCCCCCGCTCTGATGCCTCCTCCCTCCTCCTGTACCTCCGTAGCCCGAGCCGAAAGGGGGGAATTGGCAATGGGCCAGAGAGCAGCTACTTCCCCGCAGGCGTGCTTGAAGAGCCGGCGCATGTAGCCGCGGTCACCTGATGCGTGTCACTCGGATGACGTAGCCGAGCCTCCCCCTTGCGCTGCCACTTCGCTGGAGGCGAAACTTTCAAAAACAAACCTGATCGCCCTCGTTGCCGCATTGAAAACCACGAATAACCCGCCGCTCGTTACCGAAGCATCTTCGCCCATAGCTTGACGGAGCTACGAAACGCAACCGACTCACCGCCCAACACTGACAGCAGCTCTCATTAGGGTTGGACTTCTTCGGTTCAGCAGCATGCCCGTACAAGTGTACGCTTCCAGCCCCATCAGTGCGGCCAAGGCGTCGGGAATCACTCCAAGGACAGCACCTCCGGAGGAAGAGGAGCCTCGTGCACGGCCGCCGCCATCGACAACAGCGCTGGGAAGCCCAACGGCATATCCTCGTGCACAGCCAGGCGCCGGGCCATCACTGCCCGTGCAGACTGGGGCTGGGGTGCCGCAGCCATTTGGCGGGCACAAGCCAACTTCGACCCAAGACGCCGACGGAAGCCCTCCGCCTCCACAGCCCGGTGCCCTGCCGTCGCCGCCAGGAGGGAAAGGCCATTTGCCACCTCCGCCAAAGGCTGGGGAGTCCATGAAACAACAGCCCGCGCCTCAGACGTCTTACCCACTGCCGGCAACGGCGTATCCAACCCGGGGTGGCTCGTCAACATCTGCGTCCACAGCGTATTCGCCAAATGTGCCGCAGCCAGCATTCGTGCAAGGCCGCGAAACAACCGAGCCGGACTTTTCACATCCCCCGGGCTACCAGCAAAACGTCCATGCGGCAGATTTTACACACGACCAGCGGGAGGCTCACAGCGCCTCCTTTGCCCAAACTCACTATCAAGGCTATGAAGAGGAGAGCATGTGGGACACGGCAAAGAAGTGGGCGGCAGCTGCGGGAGACAGTCTTGCAGCAGCAGAGCATGAAGTCTGGAAGAGAATCAATAAGGACTAATGCTTCCTTCCTGGACGAGGCTGTTTACGGGGATGGCTGTAGACACGCAGCGAACCTGAGAGAGAGATGGCCAATCTTACAAATCTTGCGCTAGCAACCTTTGGGGTTGGCAAAAAGAAAAGAAAAAAAGGAAAAGAAAAGAAGAAAAAAAAAAGGGGGGGGGGGGGGGGGGGAAGAAAGAAGGAAAGAAGGAAGGGAAAACAAAAAAAAAAGAAAGGGTAATGCCGTCCGTCGTGCGAGAGAGCCGTCTTTGACACCAATTCATGATGAGGCAAAAGAAAGATCTCAACCCAGACAGATGCTGACGCAATTGTTAGCCGTACAGATCCGTGACAAGGGTGGTTTACGAGATCGACACTAGGCACTTTTAGCAGGAGTTAGCACTTCATGTAACGTCCTGCTGCCATTATGTACATATTCTGTCTGCTGTCAGAGGTATAAATAATAAATATAGCCAGTGTGAGCTTGGGATCTGTGCCTGGCGCGGAAACACGTACGCCGTCATTTCGCCTCTACAAACCACCAGCTGTTTGAGGGGCGCCACGAAAATTGTTTCGCGCTGGGCCGGCTCGCGGCATTCCTCCTCGCCCAATCTCGTATTTTTTTTTTAATTATCATTATCATTATTATTGCTATTATTATTATCATTATCATTATTATTGCTATTATTATTATCATTATCATTATTATTGCTATTATTATTATTATTATTATTATTATTATTATTATTATTATTGCCTAGCAGCAGCGCCCAGAATCTTTCAAACTCGTTTCTGCGTCTGGATGACCCTTCCATCTTGTGCCAGAAAGGTTAAAAAAAAAAAAAAAAAGTGGCATGAGGATTTTCTTGATTCAGGTTTAGCTGGGGAGGGGTGGGGGGTCGCTCTGTTACTGTAACAAATCTGAAACGCGTTGCAAGATCCTGGCCGGCCGGGAAGCCCTGGGGCTGCGCGGCCCGCAGCGCTACCAGAGGCTACAGGCGGTTTTGCCGTGAGCCCGCGGGGCGCGCCATGTACCTCCCGGTAGGCCCGCCGTAGGGCTGCCGCACTCCCAGTGTTCATTAAACTGAGACACACCCCGGGCGCGGCCGCCTCAGAAATCAGGCAAATCACAGCGTGGACAGCGTTGCGTCTTTGCCCACTTCAGGGCAACTTCAAAACAACAAAGCTCCACCCGGGCGTTGCGGCCCCCCCCCCCCCCCCCGTCTGTCCCATCTCCATCTCTCGAGGCGAAGACAATCCCTCGTTGCTTCGGCCTTTTGGGATCAGAGCGAAGAGGACAAGAGACGAGATGCGCCCCCCCCCCCCTCAACAAAAAAGAAAGAAAGAAAAAAGAAAAAAAAAGCTGGTTGACGCCGAAGCGGATGCGCAGTTAACACCCGTGGGGGAGGCCATTGCTGGGGCCGTTGGGCGCTCGAGAGAGCTCTTGTGCCACACCCGTTTGGATAGAATTTCTGCCCCGCTTGTCAATGGCCACTGGCCGGACGGCGTCTCTGGTTCCTGTGATGGGTTTTACCGGCCGTCTGTGTCCTCCTTAATCTATCACCGGGGGTCTGGGCCTCTCTGGTTTTGCGGCCAAGCGTTTTACCTCTATTTTTTTTTTTCGCATACGGCTCTTGACACGCGCTTGGCCGGGGGGGGGGGCGGCGAGCTCGTGATCGGCTTCGAGTCCGACTCGGTCATCTCCTCTTGCAGCGGCGACACCGTTGCTCTGCAGGCGTGATCTTGCATCCAGGCATCTCGCATGCGCGTATTGTGTGCGCGCCGCGCTGGACCGGCGATGTCTCACGGGCTGGTCGGAGAATAGCCGCTTGGTTGGGCCGCAGGTGCGGAGCATGCCGCCGCCGCCTTGGACGCCCATCGAGGACGTCATATTGGCCCTTTTTCCATTCCATTCCAGCCAGCCGCCCCCCCGGGGGGGAGGGGGGGGGCCTTCCGCTCGAATTGTGAAGCACCGGGCTTTGGTGATGTTGTGCTACGCACGATTGGGGTTGGTTCGCTACTGGGCTTGATACCGACAGGAGCGTAGGAGTGAGATGACCGGAGCCGTCATGATCTGATTGTCAAATCATCCGTCTTCGAGCAGGTTTCTATTTTTCTGTCCCCCCCCTTCCGGCACTAGGGATTGACTTGCTGCCCCTCTCCGTACCCAACGGCGGCCTTCCCGATGCCTCTGATGCATCCCGCTCCGCACTTGGTGTGGACACCTTTGTCTGTCTACTGGAGATTACCGTGTGGTGGCATTTCGCATCCCGCCGTCGTTTTTTTTTTCTCTTACTTTTCTTTTGGTGCGGGTCTCCGTGGCCTGGATGTTCTCCCGTTGCTTCTAGCCTCGTTTTGGTTGATGTGGCATTTTCCCAAGTGCCCCCGTGCCGGTGGCCCTCAAAACCCTGGGCTGCATGTGCAGCCTGTGGCGTTATGTATGTAGCCCTTGAAATCGTGACTTTTTTGCCGTGTTGACTGTTTTGCATTATGCATCCGGCTAACTAGGGGGGGAGTGGGCTATCAGGTTACTTTCGCCAGGTGAAATCCGGGGATCCAATGCGGATGGGCACTCGAGTCGTCGACGAGGCGGGATCAACTCGCTCGGATGGGTTCCAAAACAAAAAAGAAAAGAAAAGAAAAGAAAAAAGACGGCGGGTTTGAGCATGGGGCACCTGACAGGGCTCTCTCTGTCTGTCTGTCTCTCTCTCTCTCTCTCTCTCTCTCTCTCTCTCTCTCTCCCCCCCTACCTTGGCTGATCTCTCTGGGTCTCGGCTTTCTAGATGGCACGTCTTATGTGACGCATGCTACCTTTGCTGATACTCGCGATATATCTCCTACTTTGCTCTCAGGCACCAACAGGCCCCTCGTGACTTTGTTCTGCTGGAGATGGCCGACACTTAATTTTCCGAAAGGAGTTTCTTTTTTTAGTTGGACTAATCCTAATCCACCCAAGCCGTGCGGCGCCCAATTATGACACCAACTTCTAGCCAGGAATGGCAAAGGGCGTTTTTCTACGCTTGTTTTTTTTTCTTCTTCTCCCGTTGCAAGATCAGGTTATGTCTGGGGTCTGAATCTTTTAATTTTCTTTTCTTTTCTTTTCTTTTCTTTTTTTTTTTTTTTAATTTTTTTTTCTTTTTAATTTTTTTTAAAAAAATTTTTCTTTCTTTTTTCGGTCGGTCTCAACTCGGGGCTGCCCTGACTAGCCGTTATTAAACGATTATTTTTACCCGGCATGTTGGTCCGTGCTCGGACATGGATGCCTCTTGCCAATATCGAGCCAAGAAGAAAAAATAAATAAAAAATGTAAAATAAAAAAAAGAAAGAAAAAAAAAAAGAAAAGAAAAAGAAAAGAAAAAAAGAAGAAAAAAAAGATAAAATTACATCGCTTAGATGTTCTGCTTAGTGAAAGTGGCGTCATTTTCTTCTTTCTTTTCTTTTTTTTTTCGCACCTGCCCTTGTCGAGCCTTTTGGAAATGCGTTTCTGATCTGAGCATGGATATGTATTGGGAAAAGCTGGTGCGGTGACTGTGGAGAGGGAAAGAGAGAAAAAAAAAAAAAAAAAAAAAAAAAAAAAAAACAACCTCTTTGGCGCTTCTCGGGGACTAGCCTAACTAGCAGCTGATCCTGTCTCTCGCCCCCGGATATACATGGAGCTGCACCATCAGGGGGCCACGGGTCCAGGCGGCCAGGCGGGTGATGGGCGCTGTCTGCTTTGTCGAACACAGCTTCTCGATGCTTCCGTTTTCAGCCCTCTTTTCTCTTTCACTCTCTTTCACTCCATCTTTCACACACACACACACACACTCTCTCTCTCCCCCCCCTTCTCGCCTCTCCCTCTCCGTGTGGCGTGCGGAATCGAGGCCAATTCGGTAGACGCGACAGGCCCTTTGACTCTCTCGTCGTCTTACGTGTTTATTAGCAGCGAAATTCTTGATCAAACTTGACGAGAAGGGGCGTTTTATTGCCTTGATTGGTTTCACTCGCCCTCTTGAACCGTTTCAGTGGCACCATTTTGGCCTAACTCGAGCAATAGAGGCGTCGCGGCCGATCTTCAACGGCTGAAAGCCGATATCTTGATTGGCCCAGCAGCTCCTTGAAACCCCCAGCCTGCTTACCCCTGCCGCCCGACCCTCTCTTCTCTCTCTTCTCTCTCTCTCTTCTCTCTCTCTCTTCTCTCTCTCTCTCTCTCTCTTTCTCTCCCCCCTACCATGCCCACTTTCTTGACTGGTACCTTGCGGGTACGCCAATGCAGAGAGCCGACGACCGTTCGCGCATGTGCGCACGCACACGCCGCCAGCCTGCCTGCACCCCATATGGCTTTCTGGGATCTTGAGAAGCACCGGGGGGCCAAACGGTGCCGGCGTCCAGGTCTTCTGGGCATGACCCCGTCAGTTTGGCTCAAACTACGGAGCACGGAGTAGGACCGCAATGGCATGGTGGTATTTTTCGCTGGGGGTGGATGCCAGTCCCGGCTGTTCAGGGTGCGGCTTGTCAACGACTTATACACAGTCCCCTGCCCGAGGGCCTCGCTCTCTCCGGTAGGCCACCACCATTCAGTCAATTCGTCCACCTGGCCAATTTCTGGAATCTTTCATCTTACCACGATCTGAGTTTCCGTCTGTTCGCATCTATGCCCCGTCACTCTTAATCTTCCTCTTCCCCCCCCCTCCCCCCCCCCCTTCCCCGTTCCCCCCCCTCCTTCCCCCCTCCCCTCCTCTCTCTTTCTGTCTCTTCCGGTGCTGATTGAGAGCCGGTTCTCTGTCCGTTCATTCATCAGTTGCCTGGGGGCCGCTCACGATCTTTACGATTCTTCGCATCTACATAATCTTACATCACATTACCACATGCCTACTCATTAGTTGGCCTGCTTCTTACTGTCGTCCCTCCTTGTTCCCCTTTTCTCTTTTCTCTTCGCCTTCCCCCCCTCTTCCGCCTTCCTCCCTCCTTTGTCGTGGGCCCGGAAGATAACCCTCATTGCCCAGACAATCCTTTTCTCTCAGACTCACTCTCACTCTCACTCTCACTCACACACTCCTTTTCTCTCCTTCTATCTTTCTTTCTCTGCCCCTCTTTCTATAGAGTGACTTGGACGCTCATTCCTCTCTGCTGGTCTCCGGAAATCCGACGATAATAAACGATACTTTGACACCATCACGCATTGGTGTAAGTAAGAACCACTTATAGGAGAAGGAGCCCTTGTTGTGCCATTGGCAGCACAGTCTCTGTTAACCCCGGGGTTGCCTTGCCTAAACGGCGGTGTTGCATGACCGTCTCCAATGGCGCCGCTAATCAGCGAATAGGGACCTAGTCCTCACTCAACCGTTTGAGATTATTAAGAAAAACATTCGAGTGCCGAGCCCGTCGACTCGACTTGTCTATAATTAGCAATGGAGCCTAGTCACAATGGATTGTATGTCCTCGCCTCCCCTCTATCCTCGTCTATCGATACTTACTTGCCGTGTGCCCCCCCCCCTGTAAAAGTCGACAGCATTTCCAAAAGTACTTCTTCCATCACTCGAGAGGCGCCAACAGCAAAGACGCTTCCGATGCTGCCCTACAAGAGCCGCCAATCAATACACTGAGCATCAGCGACATCCCTCAGAGCGAGCCAATGCAGCCGTCGGGGATGTCCTGGATGCCGCCGGCGACCCAGTCGCAACAGGTGCCGACACCCGTTCCGGAAAGCCTTTCATACTACATCAAGGATGGAAGCCAAGCCGTAAACGCATGGGAGCACCCGCTGCCGCCGCTGCCGCCGCCGCCGCCGTCCGTTCATCAACAGCGATCCGCGGAGGCGGTGGCTTCGCCTGTCTCGCTGGCCCAGGGGCTGTACTCCATCAATGCCATGATGACTGCCGAAGTCTCCAGAGGTGCAGGCGCTTTTGGCCTGTCCGACGCGCCGAGCCGGTGGGCTCAAAAGCCGCCGGGGGAGAACTTCGACCTCCCCGTGTTGGATGCAGACGCGCCCATCGGCCAAGCCTATACTACCGACGATACCGTGCCCATTCTGGATCTAAGGTACACAACCCCGTCGCAAGACAACTCGGATCGGTTGAATTTGGACGGCGGCGCCGCCAGCCACCGCATGTCTGGCTCGTCGTTTGCCATGTCGACAACCGGGGGGCTGTCCGACATGCCGTCGTATGAGGACTTCTCTGCCGCCCTCTCCGAGGTTCGATCGCTCAACTCTGACTACCCCCCTCCCTCAAACAGGACCTCCCTCATGTCGTCCACGCAACTGTCCCCCGTGGCCTCTCCTCGCCTGACACCGCAGTCTCGCCCCGAGCAGGTCAGAACCCAAAGCCGCGGCTGCGCCTCGCCGTCCCCGCGGCCGAGCATGAGGACCGCCCCCTACGACATCACTCGAGGGAACAAGCAGCGCTGGTCTACCGGGTCCTATGGCGTGACCCAACGGAGACCCTCCCCCGCGCTCTACCATTCGCCCCCCAGCGTTCCCCAGAGATACTCTTACCAATCCTTGCCCGCGCCCGCGGTCTCGGCCGTGTTTCCCAACCCCCAGTCGGTCAACGCGAGCAATCCCCTCGCCGCGAGGCCGCCTTTCATGATGACGGGTCCTTCGGCTTTCCACAGGAACAACTTGGTTCTTCCCTCTCAGTCTCAGCTACCGCCGCAGCTGCCGAACCAGGTGCCCTCGTATTTCTATAGCCACAACGAGGCGCACGGGGTTGTTGCCACGCCGCCGACCCTGCCCTCGCATGGCCTCCTACGAGTCCTCCAAAGCAACGGCGAGCCGCACCCACTGACGGGCCTCTACGCGGACCTCTCGGACCCCCCGGACTTGTTTGGCTGCCTCCACGAAGAGCAGGCCCCCCCGCCGCCCGAGGACATGAACCCTTCGGATCCCGAAATGGTGCCTTATGAGCAGGAGCTGCGATTCGAAAACGACCTGTACACCCCCCGCTGGGTCCGAGGGCACGGCAACAAGAGGGAGGGGTGGTGCGGCATCTGCAAGCCCGGGCGCTGGCTGGTGTTGAAGAACTCTGCTTTCTGGTACGACAAGTCCTTCTCGCACGGCATCAGCGCGGCAACCGGCACTCCCTTTCAGGAGCCTCTGGATTCGAGACGTATGAATGGCAACCCAGACATTTGGGAGGGCCTCTGCGGCAGCTGCAACGAGTGGATCCCCCTCGTCAGCAGCAAGAAGAAGGGAACCACCTGGTTCAGACACGCATACAAGGTAAGCGGTGGTGTGCCTCGAAAGAGGGGGGGGGGGGGGGGGGCCTTTGGCGTTGATTGCTGCTAACGGGAGGAACTCTAGTGCCATACGCACCCAAAAGCCAAGGATGCCCATAAACGCCGCCGAGACAACAGCCAAAGCCAAAGCCAAGCTGGCGTCCAGATGCCAGCCATGCCCGACTCACGTCCGGATTCGCACAGGCCCATGACGCCCCAAATGTCTTCTCCAGGCTCTGGAGTTGATGCACCGAACCTGTCCATGGCAACTTCGATGGCCATCATGCCCACGCAGCCCATGGATTCTCGATCATACATGCCGCTTCAGCAGCAGATGCAGACCCAAGCACAGGCGCAAGCGCATGCCGGTGCGATGCCGCAGAGATCCAGCTCTGTTCGATCGCAGGGGGCCACGGCCATGGAGTCGTCGTACACAGGCATGATCTGATTTTTTTTTTTGCTTGCTTGCCTTTCTCTCTCTCTCTCTCTCTCTCTCTCTCTTTTTAATAATCTCTGCTACTGCACGCCACACTGCTGCTTTCTATTTCCTTTGCCCTGAAGTCCCTTTTCCCTTTCTTTTTGTCTTTTTTTTTCCCTTTCTTTTTCTTCATTTTCTCTTTGCTCTGCGATATTTCCTTCATTTTGGTTTCGATATTCATGCGTCACGGTTTGGAAAGTCTTAATGCCCATAGAGACGCATGAAGTTTAGATTACGCGGCACGAAAAGAAAAAAAAAAGTTCAACACCCACTCCTCCCCCCCCCCTCCCCCCCCCTTTTTTTTTGGAGGGGGGGGGGGAGGGTTTCCTTGCTCCTCATCACGCCACTCTTTACGCTCATCTCCTATCCTGTTTATTCTCTTTTCCCTATTCTCTTTTTCCTATTTCTTTTTTTTCTTTTCTTTTTTTTCTTTTCTTTTTTTTTTTACCACCTTTACATCTTATTCCTCGCCTTCTTGATCACCCTTTTTACGTACCTTTCTTCGCTTCTCATATTCTCTTATTTAGAACTTTCCCTTCCCAGCCAGCGTCTCCCTCCGCACGTCGTTTATTCTCATGCAAAAAAAAAAAAATTGTTTATAACAAGACTACGATTACGGGATACCACCAATCCTTGATACCTTTTTTTTTCTTTTTCTTTTTCTTCTTAAACACGCTTTCTCACGCTTTATATAGATAGATATAGATGGAAACACACACGAGTAAAGGGTTATAGCTTTGGGATTAATCATTGGATACGATCTCACGAGAAGGGAACCAGGGGGGGGAGCAGACTGGGACATGAGCGCTGCAGGTCAGCAGAGAGAAGAGGGGAGGGGGATATACCACTGGATATATATAGAGGCTTTTGATTATAAATGGAGGATATATTTTATATAGTGTTGGATTTGGTTCTTTTTTTTTCTCTTTTTCTCTTTTTTTTTTATCATTTTATTCTTATTTTATTCATCCTTCTTTTATTCTTGACTCATTCTTTTCATTCATTGTTTCTTTCTTTCTTTCTTTCTTTTTTTTTTGCCCTCCCTCTTCCTTTCCTCCTTCTCTACAATAATCATTGAAAACATTCTCCTCCTCCTCCTTCTCCTCCTCCTTCTCCTTCTCCTTCTTCTTCTTCTTCTTCTCCTTCTCCCTCCTTTTGTAGATGCACTTTGATGGGTTTTGTGAATGCAGTGAAACGGCCTTGGTGCCGCTGTGCTCTTTCTTCAGGGCTCCGGTTTTATACGAGAGGATTTACTCCACCGGTCCACACGACCTGGATGCAGATAAATCGGGGACCCCTGGCCGGCATCCCCCTTCGAAAAGGGTAAGTCTAATATCAAGCTGTTTATGCGCTCCTTTGCCGGTAGGGCCATATACCGGGCAGCCTCGGAGGCTGATGCTTCTGGCTCTGGCTCTGGCTCTGGCTCTGGTTCTGGTTCTGGTTCCTTTGAGGCATGTCGGAAGCGCCCGTGTTTCTTCCTGCAGCGAGCCCGCATGGTTTCTATCAGTAGCCAGCCAAAAAGGCGCCCCCCCCCCCCCCCCCTCTCTCTCTCTCTCTGTGTGTGTGTTTTTTTTTTCTGTCATCTGCTCACGAGCCATGTGTAATCCAAGTACTGTAGCACTAGGACTTAGGTATTCGGCCGCTTGTGCTCCAAACCATAAGTCCTATGTATGGGGAAGCAGCGCTGATATGATACTATAATAATAATATACGTACATGTTATTGTATCCGTAAACGGGCAGCTTCATCAGGCATTGATGAACCCACCTGTTCGGCAAGCCAAGGGAGTGCGTGCGCACAGACGATATTGGCATTGGGCATGGCATGGGTTGTCTCGTTTGATACCTTATGTGCTAACGCAGGTAATAATACATAGTAGTACTAGTACGTAGTACATATTGAGCGGCGCCTCGATAAGGGACGCATTCGTCGGCAAAAATAAGGCCGTTCAAGGTTGTTTGTTGTAAAAATACAAATATTATTTTGATATTTTTATCTTTATTATTACTATTACTTGTAGGGGGGTTTTTTTTTTTTTTTTGTTTCTCCTTCTCACTAGCTTGCGTATACACATACACATATATACTATACTTATCCTTGGAATATCACAGACAGCTGCTGTCAAAAGGAATGTTCAGCTGTCCGGTGGCAGAAAAAACAATCCATTTTCTTCTTCTTCTTTTTTTTTTCGAGAAGTCGTTCGCCCGAACAAGAGCAGGCCTAGCATTGAATCGAATGCATGCCGTGTGCGGCTCATCCTGGGCCGGCTTCTGCAGAGTACGTTGATTGAGATGCTCGCGGTCCGTTTTACATGGTTGTGCTGGCGAGGTCGCTGGACCAACACGATTCGACCAGAGGCGGGCAGAAGAAGAAGAAGAAGAAGAAGAAGAAGAAAAAAAGCGCCCAGGCGAGAGATTTCCATCAAAGCCTCTTATTAGCTAGGCCGTCCAAGGTGCAGCCATGGACGGGCGTCGAAACCATGCTTCCCCCTTTTTTTGATGGAAAAGGCTGACGATATCGGGTGGGCTGTGGATTCTTTCACCGGAGATGGATGAATGCGAACTAGACTAGGGGGGATGCGTTCGTCGAGAAAACTAGATCAAAACCACTAGCGATCTTTGGGTGCTCGAGCCGAACAGACCAACGACTCATCGATTGGGTCTTGCGTGAATCTGTCACCACACTGCGGTTGCATATGTATGTATGTACGTGTCTGCGTTGTTGAGGATGATTCGATTAGCTTAGATTACATAGATGGGCCGAAAAGAAGTTGGCCCTTATCTCTCTCTCTCTCTCTCTCTCTCTCTTTCTCTCTCTATCTATCTCCCCTTCTGTCCCTCCCCCCTTATGGTCTTGCTGGAAAACGAACCACCGAATGAAGGCTTGTTCGTTTGAAATGCGTCTTGTCTTGAATGCGTTGAACCAAGCGCACACACAGGCATAAGGTATTACCGCTTCCGGACATGGCGTGTCTGCCCTAACCTAGTTGATGAGCCCGAGTCTAGGGAAGATTGAGATGGGGGTTCAACCAGCCCTATTTTTTTAAAAAAAAAAATTGAAATTATAAAAAAAAATTTAAAAATAGAATAAAGACGAAATAAAGTAAAGTAGAGTTGATGTGAAAAAACAAACAAACAATAGAACAAATCTGAGAAATGTTCCTCTTTGGGTCATAAAAGGCGGTAGAGTTCTGCCGGGATTGATGGCGGTAATGTATTAGGTAAGATTATATGAGTCTGTCGTGAGTTGTGGTGCGGTTTTGATAAAGCCAGGGAGGGCGAGGCAAGGGCGAGGCTGATGGAAGAGGCTGATTTTTGGGCAAGTTTTTTTTTTTTTTTTTTTTTTTTTTTCATGTGAGACAACTTTTATTTTTTTTTTTGCCGCCCCTTGACAATTGATTGATTGTGTGATTTTCCGTCGTCTTGAACGCCAACGGGATCCCTCCGCGAACCCCCCGGTGCGTCGGTGTAGGTGCGCATGCATGCGGCGTTATCGGATCTGGGATTGATGGATGAAATAAGATGAGGGTCCAGTTAGCACACAAACAAAGCCCAACACGTTCAGCTCCAAACGACGATTTATTATTTATTATTTGTTATGGTTTTTTTTTTTTTTTTTTTTTTTTTTTTTGGTTATTTTCTTTGTCAATTTTTGTTTTCTTTTTCTTTTTCTTTTTCTTTTTTTCTTTTTTCTTTGTTTATTTAATTTTTTTTTTACACCATCATCGTGTCATTCTGCTTCACTCAACCGCCCCCTGTGGGATATCCGGGGCGGAGAGAGAACAAGATCCCGGATTAGGCAAAACGAGGCTGCTTTGAATCCAACCCCGTCGATGACCAATTTGGTGGCACAAGCGCTTTTTGAGAACGGGGGCGACGCAACCCTGTGTGCAAAGGCCAGCTGGAAAATTTATGTGTCCCGGCGCTTAAGACCAACGTTGTGATGCTCAAGGTGCTGCTTATTTAATATGAGCTTACATATATATATGGTGCCTTATCTCTCCCTCTCTCTCTCCCTCCCTCTCTCTCTCTCTCTGTGTGTGTGTGTGTGTGTGTAGTAATAATAATAATAATAGTAATAATAATAATAATAATAATCGTAATACTAACAACAACAACAATAATAAATACAGCATGTCTTGATGCCGTCGAATCCATTTGCGAGCGCGCAAACGGAGAAACAAACAAAAAGAAAAAGAAAAGAAAAAGAAAAGAACAGCCCCTCTCCCCCCAAGATCCAGCCCAAAATACAGCGTGTGCCGCTGAACCGTTTCTGCCGTTAAAAAAAAAACCCCCCCAGCTGCACGCCCGCTGTAATCCGGCCGCCGCACCGTCCACTGAAGCCCACTGAATCCCACTGAATCCCACTGAAGCCCACTGAAGCGGCCCACCAACCCTCCCATCGGCTTGCGCTGTAAATAAAAACTTTGGTTGCGCGGGCACCGCCATCCCCAAGAATTTTTTTTTTATGCCTGGGGCTTCTTTTTCTTCTGCTTGCTGCTGCCTGGGCAAAGGAAAAAAAAAAAAAAAAAAAAAAAAAAAAAAAAAAAAAACAGGTCAGAAGCATCACCACTTGTTCAGAACATTCCCCCCCCGGGGGATCAACTGCTGCTGATCTCTTCTCTCCGCCTCTCCATCCTCCCTCCCTCCCTCTCTCTCTTTCTCCCTCTATCTCTTTCTCTCTCTCTCTCTCTTTCTTTCTTTCTTTCTTTCTTCCTTCTTCCTTCTTCTTATTTCTTCTTCTTATCGATTCTCCCCCCCCTCCTTCACGGTCCTTTTTCAGTGTCCATCGTCTGCCGTACAACAAACAACCCTCCTGTTTCCGCCCTTGGACAGCAGGTTGATGCTTCTGTGGAGCTCTGGGCCGAGACTTGCCTCCCTTGTTTTTTTTTTTTTTTCCTCCTTCGAATCCGTTCCTCTCCTTTGCTTTTTCTACGTTGCTCTGCTTGTCTCTGTTCCGGTAAGACAACGACCCTCTCTCTCTCTCTCCTTCTCCTTCTCTTTCTCTCTCTCTCTCTCTCTCTCTCTCTCTCTCTCTCTCTCTCTCTCTCCCTTCCTCCCTCCTTCTCCCCTCCATGCACTCCCTTTTCGCTCCCGTCTTTGCGTGGGAGCTCTTTTTCTTTTCCTTTTTTTTTCTTTTTTCGGGAGGGAGCAGTGAGGAGGCTAATTGAATAGACCAGCTTTTTGTTTCTTCTTCTCCTTCTTCGGCCCCCTTTGCATCTGCAGAGCCAGTGCCGCATTTTTTTATACCACCTTTTTCTTCTTCCTCTTCTTCTTCTTCTTTTTTTTTTTCCTTCTTCTCTTTTTTTTCTTTCCCTTTTTGCATTCTTGTCATGACCGTTAACGAGCACTTTGGATAATGAGAAACGAGCCACTGCGATTTTACATCAATTTTTGCCCAAGCAAACACACACCCTCGACCGCCGCCCGCACAGCTTTTCCTGCTCCCTTTGGTCTGCATCTTAATATACCCGAGAAGATCACACGAACGACACACATTGTGGCGAGGGACAAGGGAATTGAAGCCTCCCTTCCGACATTTTCTACAAAGATTTTTTTTTCTTTTTCTTTTTCTTTTCTTTTTCTCTCCCCCCCTTTTCTTGCCTTTTCTTCTTCTTTCTTCTTCTTCTTTTCCCCTTGGACTTTTGCCACGATCCGAATTGGCGGTGCACGCACTGGGATGCTTTGTGTCTGGGTCATCACAGCCAACAGGAATTCGAGCTGATATGAGCGAGGATCAACAACTAGTATCGAGGCATGTTCCTGTCCGCCTTGTCGACCCTCTAACAAAGCACGCCTGCCCTCCGCTCCCTCCAGCACTTGGCTAACCCATCCCTCTTGACTCCGCACAGCAGCAGCAGCAGCAGCAGCAGCTTTGGAGATCCAAACGCTCCTCACCCGCCGCCCACGCCAAAGCAGACTCCCACGTCGGGTGCGTTTCCGAGCCCTGTTTTCGAGACCCCGAAACCCCCCCAGGGATCCTTCGCCGACACCAGCGGCCTGACGCCTCGATTTGCCGAAGAATATTCCGTCTTCAACGCCACACCGGGCAATCTGCGAGGGGCGCAGTTTCCCTTCGCGGACTTTGTGCCCGCCACCCCCTTCGCATCCTCGATCCTGGGGCACAAGCGCCTGCTGTCCGTCGAAGAGCTGGCCGCCGAGATTGCAACGCGAGCCAACATCCCGCCCTCGAACCCCAACCTCCCGCCGCCGCCCGTCGACCCTGCCCGACGCCTGCCTTCCTCCCCGGCCGCATTGATCTTGTCCACGAAGGCTGCGGCCGCCGCTGCCGGCTCCGACGCGCACCTGGGGCCTGCCTTCTCCTCCTCCTCGCACACCAAGTCGCCCAAGAAGGTCCGCCGGGGCACCATTGAGGGTTCCGACCCAGCCCAGCCCCTGTCGCCGCCGCCGTCGGCTCACAAGGGGGGCCAGAAGCTCGGCCCCAAGGCCAGCATGCAAGATGACCAGACCTATGGTCACCCGGACTTCAACGACGGCTTCCACGGCCACCACGACATGGCCGCCATGATGGGCGGCGCCCAAGACATGTTTGTGTACCCAATGTCCGCCCCTCCGGGCCAGGCCAGCTTCTGGGACCCGGCCATGGGCATGGATCTGGACTTTGGCGCCGCCGGCGCCGCCTTCTTCCAGCCCTCGCACCGCCACACCGGATCGTTTGACTGGAACAGCGACATCCAGCTCTTCCAGGACCCGGTCCCCCCGGCGCCGCCGCCGCCGCCGCCCTCGTCGAACCAGGAGAACGTCCAGCCAAGTGCCCAGAACGCGCACCAGCCCGGCCGAAGGGAAAGAATGCTGGCGCCCAAGCCGCCCGTCGCCGGGCACTCTGCTGCCCCCCTGACGGCATCTGCCGCCGCGTTCCAGGCGTCGATGGAAGACTCGTTCGGCTTGATGACTCCCATGGAAGGCGTGGACCCGGGGCTGCTGTACAGCCGGCCCCCGACGTCGTCGATGGATGCCGACTTTGACCCGTCCGCGGGCACAGCGCCCACGGGCGCGGTTGCCGCTGCGGAGGCCGGCGGCAACTCCCGTGCGATGGCCCAGCCTCGCCGGACGAACAGCCTGAAGGAGGCCAAGAGGGGCAAGATGCCGGACCGCTCCTTCACAGCCTCTCCCGTCAAGGCCGCGGCTCGTCCGGAGCTGAATCGCAGCCTGAGCGAGAGCCGAGGCAAGAAGGCCTCGGCACGGGGGGCATTGCCGACAATGGCGTGCGCCGCACGGCCGGCGTCGCAGGCCGGTAGCGTTGGCATAAAACAGGAGTCGGGGAAATCGGGGACACGGCCATCCGGGTCCGGGTCCGGGTCTGGGAGAATGTCACCGCTAAAGAACCAACGGCGCCTGTCCAGTTTGGCGTCCATCCCCGAGTCCGCCTCCCAGCCGCAACTGAGTCGGCCGCGGACGTCGGTAAGATTCACCATTGACGCGCATGGGCGAGCTCGAGCGGAAACGACGGTGGTGGGCGAGGAGGCCGGCGGCGGCATAACTCGCAGTCGAAGCTCCCGAGAACTTTCGTCGACCCGAAGAAGCTGGGAGTCTTCGGACGACGAGTCTTCCACGGACGAAGAACCCATCATCATCCCCAGCCGGGCCAATTCATTCAACGCGTCGTATGCGCTCCCGGACCCGCGCAAGCCGGTAGGCTCGATTTTCCACTCGGGCCGACGGAGCGTCAGTGACCGGAGCAGAAGCGCTTCGACCCCCTCCCTCGTGACGCCAAACGACGGGGATAGCGAGGCGGAGACGATTATGACGGATCGTCACGAAGGGGGAGGGGATGCGGCGAGCGAGCTGCGCAAGGTGGTGGAGGACCGGCAGAAGCGATCGATGCAGATGGAAAATGCCCGGTCACAACACCTACTGCTGCTGCTACAACAACAAGAACAACAAGAACAACAAGAACAACAACAAGAACAACAACGCCTACAGCAGCAGCAACAACAACAACAACAACAACAACAACAACAACAACAACAACAACAACAACAACAACAACAACAACAACAACAACAACAACAACAACAACAACAACAACAACAACAACAACAACAACAACAACAACGCCTACAGCAGCAGCAGCAGCAGCAGCAGCAACATCAACAACAACAACGCCTACAGCAGCAGCAGCAGCAGCAGCAACATCAACAACATCATCAACAACATCATCATCAACTACAACAACTACAACAACAACGCATTCTCAGTACGAGCAACTCGGGAAACTTTAAATCAAGCTCCATATCCTTGGTCAGCATGGCAGACTCGAGCTACGGAACGGATGGACACGGAGTCCGATGTGTATGCAGTAGAAATGAACCCGACGAAGAAAACGGCTACATGCTTCAGTGGTATGTTGTGACCAAAGATTCAAAAGTAATCCCTTGCTTCCCTGTTGCTGTTTGAGTGTGCCGGCTGGATAGGCCCCCGCCCCCCCATCCCTCCTGTGGACGCCTTTTGGAGAGGGGAGAGAGAGAGAGAGAGAGAGAGAGAGAGATTGAGCTCTGCTGACATTGAAGCCGTTTCTTAGTGGATCATGCGAGATGTGGCTGCATGGGAAATGCGTCAACATCAGCAGACGCACCATGACGACCGTGTACATCTGTAGCTACTGCGCCAACACCCCCAACGTTGCGGCGCGGCGAGCGCAACAAAACATTGGGCGGGGAAGCCAGTCGGTGTTGTCCTCTGTGCCGAACAAGACTCTTCGGTCCCTTCGATGACGGCGTAGGAGAAGAGGAAGAGGAAGAAGAAGAAAGAGGGAATGGTGTTGTTATTTTTTTTTAAAGACGGAAAGTTGAAAAAGAACAACAACAACAAAAAAAAAAACCAAGCTTGCAGAGAGCACGGCTGGGCAGGGGCAAAAAGGTTTTTATGCGTTATGTTGAACAAGATTAAACACGGCTCTCTGCCGAATACTACTTATGCTGCTAGGGGCCATGTAGACCCTAATACCTTTGACATATATATATATATATAAATATATATATTATACACAATATACACTCACGCCCTCACGCACTCACGCACGCAAATATATATATATATATATATGTATATATACGGAACAAAGCAGCTTGGGATCTGCGGTGTTGGTTGGCCCAAGAGCTCTCGATGCATCCAAGTTTTTTTTCCCGCTTGTTTTTGCCGTCCCAAATTGTCGAGACTATCGTAGATGCAACTGGAGGAGGCCGTGGGCGTGGATGATGAGACGGCCCAAAGGAAAGGTTGGTACTAGTAGTTGATTTGTGCATATATTTATTTACTTACCGGCCAATTGCTCCCATTCCGTCTATTCTCGGCACTTTCTGGCTTATTTATTTGCCCGGGCCAAATCTGTCCCCCTTTTCTCTTTCTCAATCTTGAAGCCTTTTTTTTTTTTCGTCTATTTTATAATTTAATAATTTTATAATGTTATAATTATATATATATATATATAGTATATATATATAATATATATATTTAGGCTTCTTTGTTGGTTCTGCATGGAAAAAAAAAAAAAAAAACCAAAAAACAAAGGCCGAAAGCGGGAGGAGGGGCGAACCGAACTCTGGCAGAACGAAACGAAGGGGGCTTCTCTGACGGGTCTGGACCGGTTCGGCTTCCGACTTCGGCATCAGCTTTCTTGCCAGCTAAAATTGAAAAAGTTGATGGTTCGCTGGGAAAGTTGCTTATTTAAAACATTTATTTAGGACTCTCGACAAGAGTTTCTCGATTTATGCAAGTTTTATTTTTATTTTATAACATACGATGGCGGAGCATAATATTGTCGTCTTTGCGGGAGACCATGCTGGTCCTGAGGTATTACCATCTCTCTCTCTCTCTCATATCTTTTCGATTGGCGCTCTGTGGGGAAGAGGGAAGTGAGTGAGTGAGTGTGGAAAGGGGTTCGGATGAGCGTGTGCTGACTGGCTGGATTTGTGTTAGGTTGTAGCCGAGGCGATCAAGGTTCGTCCAAGCCGAGTGAAGCCCATACCCGCGGAACGCATCGTCACGTCTCGTCTCGTTTGCATCGCAGCGCTCTGCTCTGCTCTGCTCTGCTCTGCTTCGTTTCCCAAACGCCTCGTGTGAGGCTGGCGGCTTTTTGTGGTGTTGTTGAGACACTGACACTGGCTGCTGCCGCAACGCACAGGTCCTCCAGGCTATCGAGCAGCACAGCCCCGGCGCCGGCAAATTCAACCTGCAACATCATCTCCTGGGAGGCGTAGGTTTCTCTCTGCTCCCTGCTGCGCTCTCTCTCTCTTTCTCTCTCTCTCTCTCCCCGCATAAGCTGACAGCGGCATTCCCCCGACAAAACTCCTCAGTGCTCCATCGACGCGACCGGCTCTCCCCTGACCGACGAGGCTCTCGCCGCCGCCAACGCCGCAGACGCCGTTCTCCTCGGCGCCATCGGAGGCCCCAAATGGGGCACCGGCGCCGTCCGCCCGGAGCAGGGCCTGCTGAGGCTGCGCAAGGAGATGGGCACGTACGGGAACCTGCGCCCCTGCTTCTTCGCCTCCGACGCCCTCGTCGACTACTCGCCCCTCAAGGCAGAGGTGTGCCGCGGCACCGACTTTGTCATCGTCCGCGAGCTGACGGGCGGCATCTACTTTGGCGAGCGCAAGGAGGACGACGGCTCCGGCCACGCCTGGGACACGGAGCCGTATTCCCGGGCCGAGGTCGAGCGCGTGGCTCGGCTGGCCGGCTTCCTGGCCCGCGGCCGCGGAGAGACCAAGGTCTGGTCGCTGGACAAGGCCAACGTTCTCGCCACCAGCCGGCTGTGGCGAAAGGTCATGACGGAGACGTTTGCTAGCGAGTTCCCGGATCTGGCCGTCGAGCACCAGCTCATCGACAGCGCCGCCATGATCATGGTCAAGAACCCTCGCGGCCTGAACGGCGTGGTTGTGACAAGCAACCTGTTTGGCGACATCATCAGCGACGAGGCCAGCGTGATTCCCGGCAGCATTGGCCTGCTGCCCAGCGCCAGCCTGAGCGGCATCCCCGACGGAAAGGGCAAATGCAATGGCATCTACGAGCCCATCCACGGTGCGTGCATTTACATCCTCTCTCTCCCTCTCCCCCTCTTCCCCTCGCCTTTCTTTCTTTCTTTCTTTCTTTCTTTCCTTCCTTCTTTATTTCTTTTTTCTTCTTCTATGGTTCTAGAACGAACGCTGCAAGAGATGGGAGGATAGGAGCTGACCGCGCAAAAAAAAAAAAAAAAAATCTCCCCCAACCAACAGGCTCTGCCCCGGACATCGCTGGCAAGGGCATCGTCAACCCCATTGGCACCATCCTCTCCGTGGCAATGATGCTGCGCTACTCTCTCAACTTGCCCAAGGAGGCCAAGGCTGTCGAGGAGGCTGTCAAGAAGGCCATTGACGCCGGCCTGAGGACGAGGGACATGGGCGGCAACTCCGGCACCGAGGAGGCGGCCGAGAAGATTGTCGAGGAGCTTGTCAAGATTCTCAAGGCATGAACGAGAGAATCCGCCTAGCCTATTCATCAACATTAGCTTTTTTTTGTTTCTTTTTTTTTTTTAAAAAAAAAAGTACAAAGGAAACATACAAAAAAAAAAAGGGGGGGGGGGGAGGAAAGAGAGAAGGGAATAATAAAATAGCCTGGCAGGGTTTTGAGCGGGGATATGCGTATCACGAAACGGGCTGATTGATTTATTGATATTCGAGAATGATCAAGCCAAAGGACATGCTTGCGAAAAGAAAAAGTATGAGGGTTCCGGGGAAAAAAAGAAGGAAAAAAAAAGGGGGGGGAAACGACCGGTTTCTATATAGCAATGGCCGTTTGTAAAAAGTACAAACCCTTAATAAAAAACTACAATTGAAAAGGACAAGAAGAAGAGAATCTACGCCATGGAAATGCCACCAAGGTTAGGTAGGGCCGCATCCACAAACAAGGACATGATTGATATTCTTCTACCTCGCCAATCTCCATTCCCATTCCCATTTCCATTCCCATCTACATCCCACGCCCCAGCACAAATCACCGACACAGAACAGAATATTCAACAAAGGAGGATCGTTGTACGTTTCCAGTCAGTCTTGATCCACTTCATCAGTAAAGAAGGAGAGGAAAATGGAAAAGATGAAGATTTAAAAAAAAAAAAAAAGGAAAGGTTTGGGGGGTGAAAGGTTTGGGGGGCATCAAGAGAACACATTTCCTTACTCTCTGCACCGTCGATTTTTTTTTTCAACCAAAAAAGAGAGAAACAAGAAATAACCCAAGTCATGCACTCTGTATATATATATATATACTAGGTATGTATATATACACAAGCGGGGGGGAGAGGACTCGGGTAAATAGGGGTGAGGAAAAGACACTGCAAAATTCAGCCCGTTTGTAACCATAATAATAATAATAATTTTTGAGTCCCAATCGCCACCAGCGGACGACCACCGTGAATTCATGGCCAAACTTTTTTCTCTCTTTTTTTTTTTTTTTTGGTCAACTATCAAAACATAAAAAGGGCTTCCAAGACCTCCACACACATTGGAAAAGAAAAAAAAACTTTGGTTCTCTAAATGTGGGAAGCAAGGTAAATTTGCCCAATCCATCAGCCAAGGAAAGGGTCTTTGAGGACTTCATGAGTCGCAGGCGGTCTATTTGCCACCGAGGCTGGGGAAGGCAGACTTGTCGCTGGTGTTGATGGAGGCGCCCTGGCCACCACGCGCACCGCGGAAGCTGCCTCCACGGCCTCGCTCGCCACCACCACCACGGCCTCCACGGGGGCCGCCGCGTCCGCCGCGTCCGCCACCTCGGGTTCGCTCAGGCTCGACGAAGCGGGGGTCAAAGTCAACAGTCTGCTTCACCTTGCGCTCACGTTCACGCTGCTTCTTGCCGCCGGAGCCGGCAAAGTAAACATCCTCATCCTTCTCGAGAGGCTTGGCGTTGGCCCACTTCTTGTCGAGCTTGCTCCCCTCGTTGGCGGCTCGGATGTTGAGGTCGGATTCGAGGCTAAGCTTCTTCTCGGCCTGCTGGGCGAGGTAGTCGCTGTACGAGATGCTCTTATCTTCGGGCTCGGCGGGCTCCTCAGCAGCGGCATCCTCGGCCTGGTCATCCTTCTTCTCGGACTCGGCCATGGCATCGCCAGCCTGCTCGTCCTTGAGCTCGGCATTGCCCTCGGTGGCACCCCAAGACTGAGCTGCCTGCTTGTCGGAGCCACTGTGGAAACTGGTCAATACCGGTACAGCAGAAACGGAGGGGACAGCCAAGAGCAGCAACTTACGTGGTGGTGCCGGACTTGTGAGGATGTCTGTCGTCGCGGTCGCGGGGGTATCGTCCGCCACGGCCTTTTCCCCGTGTTAGCATAAATCCTGTTGCCTTTGCTGCAAAAATCACTCGGATAAAGGGCCCCCTCTCTCTCTTCTTCCCAGTGGAATCGCTCACCTCCACGGACACGGGCACCCTGGCCACCACGAGGGCCGTCTCTGGGGGTCTCCTCAGTAGTACGGCCCTGGTTGCGTTCTCGGCCAGCGGCGCGATCACGGAAAGCTGGCATGGCGGCAATTAGCACCGGCATTGTAATCTTTTCACACGTGCCAGACGGGCTGCCGCCCTTGGCATCGCCTTTGAATCAGAGGCGGAGGCAAGACAACTTACCGCCCTCGTTTCCGCCGAAGCCGCCACGGCGGTTGCCGCCAGTCCTCACGGGAGCCTGGGGGGCCTGGGGGGCCTGAGGCTCGACATTGCGCTTAGTAGTGCGAGTTGTTGCCTTGTCGACCGTCTTCACGGGGACAACGGGCTTCTCCTCGCCGTCGGAGTCGTTGCCTGCAAGGGTGAAACTTGGTCAGTGTCCTGCGCTGAAAGACTCAAAAGACTGTCCCATCGCGGCGGGGGTTCGCTGGAGAAGGAGGGGTGAAGGAGGGCCAAAGCAAAGGTTGCGGGCGGCGGAGGGGCGGCAGTACCAAGATAGGCGAACCGGTTCTATGTGAGGCGACAGTCAGCACCAACAGGACAGACAAGAGCGAAATATTCAAGACGACGGCACCACGACGGGCGACGGCAACGGCAACGGCAACGACGACGACGACGACGACGACGACGACGACGACGTCTCTGCCCATGCGGGCAAGGCAGCGTAGCCACCCGGCGCGATTGCGAATAGCGAGGACGCAACGCCAGGCCGAAAAAAAAAAAGGACAAGCGAATTGCAAAAAAAGAACGACATGGGCCGCGCTGCTGGAGAATGATGCCATACCTGGGAGGCGACTTGTGACATATTGGTCGCTTTGGGGGGCTTGTCGCCTACCGGGAGGAGGGAGGGAGGGGTTGAAGAGGGTAGTCTTTGCTACTTGGTGGAGGGAAGGGAAGAAGAGGTTACGATCGCATGGCCCTCCTGGCGCACGAGTTCGGTTCTTCCTAGTATCTTCTTGCGAAGGGAAGGGGAGAAAAAGGGGGGGGGGGGGGGTTAGAGGAGAGAAGCACCAGAGGAGAAAAAAAAAAAAAAAAAAAAAAAACTTGGTGTGCTGCTGATGCGGTTTGAGGAAAATGCACGATACGTCCCTAATTTGGAAGGGGGAAGCGTAGGTAGTTCGCTGCCAGCTATTGAGCAATTGCAGCGCGGGCAAAAACTTCTCTATAACTGCACCAGCGCACGCCGAAAAAGGCAAAAAAAAAAAAAAAAAAAAAAAATCACCACTGCTCCGTTAACGTTTTTTTTTTTTTGGGGGTTTTTTTTTTTTGGGAGGAGGAGGGGGGGGGGGGGAGGGGGCTCGCTTAATTCCCGTGAAATGTTTTGTGGTGACGCTGTTAGGGCTCCGGAGAGCTGGGCCGTTAGTGCACCAGGTACCGACCCCGAGCCCCGTCCCCCCCCCCCAAAAGACGGGCTGGCACGCACAAAGGCTGGGTGCGACCCCGTTCACTGGCCGTCGAACCTCCAAGCTCGCATTGCCCGCCATTGGAGAGCGCATTTTCAGCTCCATGACAAATCAACGCCTCTTGCGCTTCCTCCGCGACCCTCTCCGGCGGCCGGTTTTTTTTTTTTTTTTTTTTTTGAAGGCGTTTTGCAACGCCATTCTTTGGCTGCGCCGTGGGAGCTGTGGCCGAGCTGAAATTGGCTACCGGGGAGGTGGTACAAGCCCAGCTAAGCTACCCTTACGATCCCAGCCGAGGGACAAACTACCTTAGGGCTAATCGCCCGCTGAGACCTCACCAAATTAACTTTTTTGGCACTGGGCTTGCTGCCGAGGTACTTGGTACTTGGTAGTTCCTTAATTACCCAAGGTACCTACAGTACTACTACTACCTTAACCTTACTTACCAAAAGGTACTACAGGTAGCCCTGCACTAGAGCACAATGGAGAGCTGCACCACAGCCGGGCGCCACCAGCAGCTGCGCCAAAAAGTATAGGTACTTGAGCTGAGAAGGGGTACTACTTAGGTAAGTACTAAGTACTACTGTATATTGGTGTTGGCACCAACGTTAACTTGGTTAGTGAACTTTGTGGCCTGCGGAAGGGCCAACGGGCGCCTTTCGTTGATCATGATCACGTCATCAGTACGTTTTGCTAAACTGCGGTTGCGATGCTCATCAACTCAACAGTGAACGGGCTGATGCTTTGGCTCTATTTGGTTCGATTTGGAACCAAATGCCAACCACCAGAGTTGCTACGGCTTATTCATTCGTGTGTGGGGGAAAAAAAAATTGTAGGTAAGAGCAGCATACGGATATCTGTTTAATAAGGGAGTGAGTTTCCAGGGAGCTTCCTCAGGTAAGGGAGCTTCCTCAGATATACACAATGAGGAAGAAATCGTTTTATGCATAACATGGCTCCGACAAAAAGCAGCCGCCGGTGAAGCCCACGAACGAGCAGCAAATTCCCTATGCCTCGACCTAGCGTACCTCGAGCGATTACCCCGGTTCCGAGTGCCGGTATACGGGGCTCAGTCTGGACAAACAAGTCGTCGAGGATCGACTCGCCGCCGCTCGGTCTGCGAGCCGCGCAAGTGGTGCCGCTGGAAGGGATGGAGGCGACGCTCCGTCGATGGGGTCGGACGCATGGATCCGAGCAGCGAAGCCGTGGGAGCCCAAAGGCCTCCTCCTCCTCCTTCTGATCCCGTCGTAACCGTCCCAGCCGTTGCGTGGGCAGCCTGGCAATCGCACCTAACAGCAGCGCATCAGCATCGCCCGCGAGATTACCCATCCGTTTTATGCTTCAAGCGTCGGCTCCTTCGAATCTTACATTCGATTCCAGGCTCGGATGCTCAGCTGCCATTACCATACCCATTCCCATCCCCATCCCCATCCCCATTCCCGCCTTCTGCGCAACCGCATCCTCGCTCTCCATCTCGTCAGCCTCCAGCTCGGCCATGCAGCCCACACACAAAGGCGGCTCCAGCACCTCCCTCACGCCCCAGCCCTCGCCCTCATCGTCAGGCAAGTCCCCCGCCTTCGCCCTCACGCGTATCGCACGGCTCCCGCAAAGCAAACACCCGTAGCAAGACCTATGCCAAAAACACCACCCCAAGCTCACGCACTCTTCCTCGCGGAAGACAATCTCCCCGCATATCCAGCAAATAGAGAGGTCGAGGATCGACGCCGAGCAGGAGTGGCACGCAAGACGGCACGTATGGCCCAGGACGCAAGGAGTGCCGGCGAAGGTGCAGTAACAGAACATGCAGGTGAAGATGTTGGCCGCGTCCGAGGGGTTGTTGCGTAGCGGCTGCATTGCGCAGGGGCAAGGCCTTGGGCTAGGTGGAATGGATATGTAAAAACGCTCTCCTCTCCTCGCACAAGCAAGAGTTAAGAATAATGGGAAATGCCTATTCAATACCAAAATACCGACGCATGTAGGACGGGAGTCGTCCCGTCGTCCCGTACCAAAGAATGCTAGATTCGAGAGAACGCTCAGCCAAATACTGTACATAAAAGGCCCCCGAGTGGCAAGAGCAGCTTGGCAGTCACTACTGATAAAGCAAGACGGCATCACGAAAGGCAACCCCCTCGAGCACGCAAAAGGAAATCAAGGCGGGCATGAACGACAATGTCTGTGTTGCTCAGTACTTGTTACACAAGTCGGCAGCGTGTATCGCCCAATCTCAAAGCAAGCCTTTTTTTTTTTCCCCTCGGCCTTCCAATATCCCTTCCAGCGCCAAGCCCTAAAGAAACAACAACCAAAAAAAAAAAAAAAAAAAAAAAAAGGTAAAACAAAAAGTAAAACAAAAGCAGATGTTGGTCTTTCAAACAGACCATATCCAGCCAAACGTGAGCTTACTGGGCTATAAACAATCTTATCAAAACACCAGTGGATCCAAAGCTCCGGATTCCATCATGCATTGTTTCAGCGTTTCCTTTCCTACTTCATTAGCGTACGCATCAATCACAGACGCAGTCTCCAACGCCTAGCCAGCATTTCAACAGAAATAACCTCCCTGGAGAAAAAAAAGCAATTAAAAAAAAAAGAAAAGAAAAAGAACCAAGTCTCCTAATCAAAAAAAAATCCGAAAAGCTGCAGTCAGTCCCGGCAAGATTGAGGGTGGGTTGGAATAGCCAGGGATGTTACAATCGATTAGGAGTGCGGTTGAAATTGAGCTCCCCCATTCTCCTTCGCAGCGCCCATCTGGCTACCTAACCACGGTTCTTTGGGCGGGCGAGCATGTTGAGACGACTCATGCTCAACGTTGGTCGTTTCTTGGAGGTGGACGCAGAGCTAATGGTTCGGTTGATGCTGCGGACCGGAGTCTGGCAGACGCTCCGGTCAAACTTGGCCTTCTTGGCGCTGGCGGAAGGGGTCGAGCCCTGAAGGCGAGGGGCCGGCAGAGCCTGTCCCTCCGGGACGTGGCTGCTCTTGGCCTTCTTTCCAGCGCGATCAGCCGCCTCCTTGTCGGCATCTTCTCCATCCAGGCTGGCGCGGTGGCGCTTCTTGTTGGACATCCCGTGTGGGACTCCTGGGAGCACCTTGGGCGGAGACGGCGCCGCGTTCTCCTTATTTGGGTGAGAGCTCGGCGAATTCGGATCGGGAAAGCCGCCGGGCATGTCTGTTACGGGTTTGATGGAGTTGCGCACGTGGCGCACGCTCGACTGGCCGGGAGAAGCACCAAAGCCAGACGGCGATGGATTTCCAAATTTGATCGTGTGATCGCTGCGGAACGTAAACCTGCCCGGAACGGAAGGGGTGGGAGATTTGGCGCCCTCGGTCTCCGCGTCGAAGAGATGCTTATAACTCGACAAATCGGGATACGCAATATCCCCCGACGTCGACTCTGCTGGGGCCTCCTTCGCCTCGGGGCGCTGTGGGGTCTTCTTGGAGACGCTAGGCTTGAGGGGCGACGGAGAATCAGGGTCGAAGAATGTGCGCGTCACCTCCGGCGTGAACGTCACATGCTTGATCAGTTTCTTCGGGGGCTGGGTGGCAGCAAGGCGAGAGAGGCTCAAGTTGGAGAACCGAGTAGGAGCTGGCGTCTGCACAATGGAGGCAACCGGCTGTGGAATAGCACTCTTTCCCTTTGCCGAGAATAGGCTGCCTCCAAACACGGATTTCATCACTGACCGTTTCATGGGCGTGCTGGGTTGGCTCATGCCGGCGTTGCCAGACTCCTTGGGCTCTTTGAGCTCCTCGGGCCCGTTCGACTCTGTAGGCTCCTCGGGCTCGTTCGACTCGGTAGGCTCCTTGGGCTCGTCGAGCTCTTTCGTCGCCTCGAGCTCCGTGACCTCCCTTCGGTCTTCTACTTGGCTCTTGAAGCTTGGTTTTGGAGATGGTGCGACGGTAGGCGCCTCGGATTTTCCAAACCCTGCGGAGTGGCCCATTGACGATTTTGTTGGGCTCATCAAGCGAGAGAGGCTCGGTCGAACGATTCTAGGGGCAACGGGCCTCTTGATGCTAGACACCGGGCGAGGGATCGAAGTGGCATCTCGCGGCACTGGCCGGGCTGTCGAAGCATCGTCCTCCGCGCTCTTCTTGAGTCTCTTGGCCGGAAGCGAAGGCCTCTCATCCTTTGCAGGGCTTTGCTCCTCGCCCATGGCCGATGAAGCTTTTGCACCCAACTTCTTGGGAGAAAACCGGCCGAGGCCCTCCGCGTCCGATGTGGGCTTCTTTGGCACGGCAGATGGCGGCTCTTTTTCCGGCTTCGAGGGAGCCTGCTTCGCGTTCTTCTGGGGCGTGTCGAGATTAGCCTTGGAGAGCGATCGTTTTATGCCAGACTTGACGGGCGTGAATCTTCCGTTTTGCGCTCTCCAAGCAGAGGCGTGCCCCTCAATGGAGTCCATCTTCTTGAACTCAGCCATGTGAGCCGCACTGAACCTTCCGGATTTCCCCTTGGGCTTGGCGATTGCCCGACCATTGACGTCGGCAGATGCGGAGGACGCATCGTTCGCGCGCTGAGCAAGGAGGTCGGCCTTGCATTCGGCAGCCTTTTCCTTGAGGCCTTCCCAAATGCGCAGGGCCTCGGGCCCCAATCCCAAATAATCGCCCCCGTGAGGCACGCGAAGCGTGAATGCGGAAGACGGCACACCGCCAACCTTGGACGGGGTAGATTGAAGCCCCGCTCCATGAGAGCTATCGCGCCGCCTGGCGACATCAATATCTGTGAAGCCCAATCTGAGCGCGGACGAAGGCTCTGCGGTAGTTGGATGGAACTTGCTGGGGTGCATCTCCGTGCTAGGGGGCTTCAGGGCGTATGTCGCGGGCGTCGCAGGCGGCTTCAGGGCGCCAATCTGCTTGGGTGTTCCGCGACTGACGGGCGCAACACGCTGGATCCCTTTGGGGAGCTCCGGCTCAACGAGCGGCTCTGGCCTGGCATTGCTCTGCGTCGATGCTGTTAGGCCACGACCGTCTTTCGAGAGCGTGTCGAGCTGCTGAGAAAGGGGGAGAGGGGTGAATCTCACCTTAGCAAGCCGAGCTGAGCGGCGGGGAGGCGGCGCGGACATGGTCCGGAAAGCGCTCGATTCTGATTTTTATAAAAAAAAAAAACTGCAGGGTAAGATTGTATTGATAGCGGGTACTGTAGGCGGCGAAGCTGGCTGATGAAAATGTCTCGAAGGCCAGAGAAGGAATGTCGCGATGGAATCCTGCCGGGCCAGTCGATGATAATGAAAACAAATGGGCACGGGTCTGTTGCCTAGCGAGGGGCGGTTTGTTTACTTTCTCGTGGTCCAAGCTCGAAGAAAAGGGCACAAAGTGGGTCTCTCACAGTGCCATTAACAGTGCGCCGCCGCAGAACAGGCTTTCAGCCGGCACGGTATGATGATGCTATGGAGACCAAGCCAAAACAAAAGGGTTTTGAAGCTTCTAGCACGCCAAGCGAATGAATCACAATCACATGCTTTGTCAGGAGATCAATGTATGTATGTGTGTGTGTGTGTGTGTGTGTGTTGTGTATGCATTGTGGGAGCACCGTTCTTGCAATGGCCTTTCCCCAGATAAGATCGCCTTTACTTTTGAGATCTCATGACGCACATTACTAGCAGTACGGCCTTGTATGTGCATTTTTAACCAAAAAATAAATAAATAAATAAATAAACAACTTCCGACGGCTGCCCGGGCGACTGCCAAACTTTGGTTGTGAATTCACCTTGCAACTCTCCCACGAATTGGCAAAAGCTTTTTTTTTTTTTGGCTTTTTTTGCTTCTCTTCTTTTTTTTTCTTCTTTTTTTTCTTTTTTTTCTTTTTTTTCTCTTTTTCTCTTTTTCTCTTTTTTTCTTTTTTTTTTCAGAATTCGCTGTTTGCTGAAATTGTACTCTGTATTTTGCAAAGATGCAAAAAACACTTGGCTCCCCTTTGGCATATGCCGCTGCTAAATAGGCAGGATGAAACTCGTGCACAGCAGCCCAGCCCCCCCCCCATGTTGGCATTGATCTCGCAGAGCCCCTACACCGCTTGACTTGCCTGTAGATCTTTTTGGTCATTTGTGTCCTAGAATGCGGATTCTAGTAGCGTATACGGAGTAACTAATAGTAGTAGTATATAGTATAGAGGTTAGTAGCTAGACCCTGCAGTGGCAGATGACATAGGTTAGTGGTAACCCTCATAGAGGGCGGGCATTGGGTGTTTTTTTTATTGTTTTTTTTTTCTTGATTTTTAATTTTTTAATTTTTCTTTTTTTTTTTGTTTTATGGTTTTTCTTTCTTTCACCCTCTCGCTTGAAAGAAAAGATGGCGAACATCGAGCATGTACAGCCACAGACAAAGACAAACCTATGTCTGCGAATTCTCAAGCGCTCGCCCTAAGATTTTAGGCAATTTCACTGCGCCTTCACCCAAATAAATCATGCTTCTCCCTCTCTCGAGACCAAGGGGGGTCCGATTCCCTTTGGAAAAAAAAAAAAAAAAAAAAAGCACGAGAACTGGCGGAGGACTCCGAACCCGAGAATCGGAGCGCTGCTCTCGGCATGGTGATGTGTGTTGCGCTAGAATCCTTCCAGAAGTCAAAGTACCAACCAGGTCGGTCCTGATGGGCGGTGACGACGGTGATGACAGTGATGACAACCTGCTCCTCCGTACTCGTACTCCGTAGACAAAGCTCTGTCGAATGCTGTAAGATCCATGATTAGCCGGTGCTTATTTTTATTTTTATTTTATTTTAATTTTTTTTTTCATCTCGCCGAATACCCAGATGGGAATCGGCTACCACAAAAGGGATAACTGCTATGTACCAACGTGTAAGCTCGTTCCACGGCCCCTGCGCAGCTACCACAATAGTGGTAGCTATACAAGTCCGATACGACGGCAATATACCTTGGGAGTACGTATTACCTAGGTATAGTATAGTACCAGGTACCTGTCAAGCAACGGGTACAAGTTTTGGTGTTTCCTTCTTCTTCTCCTTCTCCCCCAGCTCAGTCAGCAATTGGAACAGAAAGCAATCAGGTGTTACAAAAGTACTTTTTATAACTGATTCACCAACCCTGACCGCCGTCATCACTTGCTCACACAGGGTATGATGGAAGCGGCTCAAACTTTGACAGAAGCCGCTCCCGTACTCGGCAGTTTTTAATGATGCTTTTATTGCTATTTTATTTTGATTTTGATTTTGATTTTGATTTTGATTTTGATTTTGATTTTTTTTTTTTTAAAAAAAACAAATTTTTCTTCTCTCTTTTTTTTTTTTTTTTTTTTTTTTTTTTGCGTTAGCCGCAAACCCAACTTGGAGCTAGCCATACGAATGATTCCTTTGTTTGATGGCGCTGAGTAGCACATCTCCGAGGAAGCTGGGGAACTGGTGGTGGCGCTCAGGTTGGCATAATCTCTGAGACCCTGGGGGGAGCGGCGTTTGGAAGCTTGATATCTGATGATGGCTTTGGGCGGCGCCGGCGGCATGTTTGAAACATGTGGTGCTTTGTGACGGAGTATAGGAAAACGCAAGGACGGAATATTCGGACCACCCACGTACGGGATAGCCGTGATCCTCGCGGGCTATAACTCTTTTAAAAAAAAAAAAAAAAAAAAAAACGTCCATCCAGCCAGCCACAATTCTGCTTCCACCACAATAAATACGTTTGCCCGAGGCTGCCTGAGCAAGAGGAAGTGTCATGGTGGAAAGTCACCGGGAACAGTCGTCGTGATCTTCAAACGCCCGCCGAAGCTGTGCCATTGCCAAAATCCTTGGAAGCAGCAACCCGAATGGCGAGGATTTCTTTTTGTTTTTTGTTTTTTCCTTTTTTTTTTTTCCCTTTTTCCCCCCCCTGCCGCCATACCTGTTTATGTCGTGGAGTCCCCAAGATATGGGGCCGAAAAAAAAAACCCCTCCTCCAAAAGCGAGACCAGCGATCACTGTTTGGTGAGATTTGGGGCCACAACGCCACCAATTAAACCAATATAGAGGAGAAACAAGACGCCTCGACCGGACCTCCGGCACAACGACGACGCATGCATGAGGCGTAGCCGCTGGCAATGCGGTCCGAGACAACGCACTCGGAGACCGCGAGTCGTGCCCTCAAGTCCAGTGTGCGTGTCATTCGAGAGGGCACATGTGGCCAGAAGCGAATCACGGCTACATGACCTGTTGGCAATTCGACTTGAGCGGCATCGTATCGTGACAGCTCACGAGCAACGTCCCGTCAGATCTGCAGCAGGGCAACCCCTCGGGGGCACGGGGCAGGGCCAATAGGGGCAAGCCGTTGTGCTAAACGAGTTCCGGCAGGCGCATCAAACCAAAACCAAAAGGGCAGGGCAGCACAGTGTGATGGAGAGGGGCGAGTTGATTTGTTCTGCCAAGGAAAGCCCGTGGTGAGACAGGTTAAGCTTAAACCGAGGGGGGGGGGACCAATTCTGTGGCACGTTCGATTCAAGAGCAGAGAAGGAGAAAAATCCCAACATCGGGCAGCTGAAAAGACGGGGCAAAATTGACAGCTGCTTGCCGAGCGCTGGCTCCGTAATCCCCCCCCAGCGCGGCCCTTCAGGTGGTGTGCAGAAGAGACGGCGCCTGAACGGGCCAAGGCCGCCTCGAGATTTGCGACTAAGGCGAGGCATTTCAGCCAGCGTTGGGGCCGGGGGGGATTAGCTCCTCCGTACGGTAAGGCAGCAGCTGCTTGTTGCTGAAAAGTTTCCAGCAAGATGGGCGGGTAAAGGTTGAGAGTGCCTAGTACCTTAGGTACCAGGTAAGGTTAAGTACTACCTAACCTACAGTACCTAGTAGTAGTATGGGGAGGTACCTTACTTAGGTCTAGTAGGTACCTAAGGTCAAGGCGGTAGGTACCTAGTGTAGTACGGACGACGGCGGGGCGGTACATGCGTTGTACCTGAAAGCCATCGCGTCGCCATCTCTTTCCGCGCAAGAGCGTCGCGGCCCCCGCAGGTCTCCTCGGGGTACTGCAACCAGCGCTAGCTTGATTTTTTTTTTTTTTTGGCATCGCGCAACTCGAGCCGCCGGTTTTCGGTGGTTCAAACGCAGTTGCTTATTCAATGCCCGCTTCTGCCCCCCCTTTTGGGTGTCATGTTCTCCGTAGAGTTGGTTTTTTTTTTTTTGCTCTTCTTTTCTATGCTCTTCTTTACTTTTCTTCTTCTCCTTTTCTTTTTTTTTTCCCATGTCAATATTCGCTCATCCGTGCTAGTCAATGTCGAGGCTGGCGGCTGGCAGCACCCCCCCCCCCCCCCCCTGACGCTGCGCAGAGCGGCACTGGCTGGCTGGCTCTCTAGCACAACCTCAAAGGGGACAGTTAGGTACTAGTTCTGGTGGGCGAAAAAGAAGAAAAAAAGCTTCAAAAGTCAGCTTTCTCGGCCAGCGGCACCGCCATTAATATGTGCGCCGAGCAAACACGGGGCAGGTTCCACAAAGGAGCAGCCAAGACTCGCTCCGACGCATTCGATGAAAATTTCCATCCCAAGCCGTGCCTCCAGCCTGTTGCAGCATGGTGGAGAGAGCCCTGGTGGGGGAGCCGGGCCATCGATCCAACGCGAAGCAGGAAAACCAGGCGATGACCCATTCCACCCTCTCTGCCCGGCCCCGGCCCCCCCCCCCCCCCCCCCCCCCCCTAGCCCAAGAGCCAGCCCCAAGGAGTCGAGCCCGAGCGGCCACCTGACGCGTGTCGGCTGGGGAAAAGCATCCAGGACGGACTTGGATCGAGGCGAAAGCCAACCAGCGCTGCTCGCTCGCACCCACTTTGCAACCCATAACCCGCCCACTCTCACAGGGCGCTATCCACAACACGGTTGGCCGAGTACCATCGCGAGGGCGCAGCCTTTTGGGAAGAGGACGAGGACGAGGGGGACAGCGCCAGAAAAGCAGAGCGTCGCAGCAGCCACCGTCGGGTCGTTCGAGACGGCGGGGGGGGGCTCGAAGTTTGACTGCTGCATGCTCGCGGGAGAGCCAAGGTGGCAGCAGTGCCTATTTCTGAATAAGCCCTGGGCTGGGGCCATGGAACTTCTCCGTGAGCTGCTTGACATGCCGGGCGAGCCAGGATGGACCGGGGGGAGGCCTTTGCTCGCTCGCTGGTGGCACCGCCTAAGGATGAAGATGGTACTCCGTGCATGCGCGCAGAAGGCCGAGAGGTCTGGACGGCTCACGTCTCACAAGCCCCCCCGCGTGGAGCCTCCCTCTTCGTACCGACGTCCGGCTCCCGCTTGGGGGGGGTTTTTTTTTTTCCTCATTCCCTTGCGTCCCTTTTTTTTTCTTTTTTTTTTTTTGGCCTTCTTCCGGCCAGCGCCAGCGCCAGCGCCGAGCTCGCTCATCTCCACCTGGCGCTGGGTCGTCGGCCGACCCTGCAGTCGCAGTCACAGCCAGTCACCAGTCGCCCAGTCGCCCAGCACAAAGCCGAAGTTCTCCTCCAAGCCTAAAAAGCCTGTCGATGAGCCAGGCCCAGCCTCAACGCACCCATCAAAGTAGCCTAGTAGCGAGTCGCAGCCGCCAGAAGCCCCAAAGCCGAACGCGCCGCGGGCTCTCTCTCTCTCCCCCCCCCCCATAAATGGCCATAAATGGACGGGGGTCCAGCTCCAGTACGAATTGTCGCCGCCGTGACGCTGCTGGCTCCCCTCTTCGCAATTCCCATTACATAAAAGAAGTCCCGGGCGCCTTTTCCCACCAGCTTCTCCGAGCTTCTGTATCTTCGACGACCCTCTTGGAGCCTGCAAATTTATTCTTTCTGCAAGCGCGGGCGACGGGTTCCTTATCTCTCTGCTGAGATATTTCTTTTACGTTTCCGCCCACCAGGCGCATCCTCGGCCGCTCATAGGCGCCACAGACGCGCTGCCGAACGCCTATCTCTCTCTGGTCGACGACCTTTTGCGCCCCCAGAGACCCTGCAATTGCATTCGCCCGCACCGCCCGCAACCGCCTAAGCTCGTTGATAACAGTCCTTTTTTTATTTTTATTTTTTATTTTTATTTTATTTATTTATTTTATTTATTTATCTTTATTTTTTTTTTACCGCGCAACGGCCGCCGGCGAACCAGAGACCACCGTCGTTCGTTTCGGCTCTGATAGCTTGCCGCCGCTGCTGATACCACCAGGCGACGTCCCACCCCCCCGAGACGACGTCACAGGACGCTGGTTTGTCTTCTCGAAATCACTGGGGCGCTTGCCGCAGCGCGGCTGTCGTCTCGAAGGGCCCCCGCGCCGTCTACCAAGGCATGGCCGATAACATGTCCATCGACACCAAGCCGTCGAACCCTCCTCACCACCGGGGGGAGAGCGAGGAGTCGGCTGGTTCCACTCCGGAGAGGGAGCAGATCCTTTCCACGGCTGCCGGCAGCGGCAGCACAATCAACATGTCCCATGACGGCCAGCAGCCCAAGAGAAAGGGTGGCCGCAAACCTGTCAGTGCTTGTCTTTTTCTTTTCTTGGCCTTTTTTTTCTTTTCTTTTTTTTTTTACTCTTTTTTTCTCTCCCCCACTTTTTTTTTTTTACCTTTTTTTTTTTACCCTGCCCTTTGGCAGTTATGCATAGATATGGCAAACTGTTAGCCTCGTCTTGCGCCTCACCTTGTTACCCCTCCATCCCTACTCGCACCCCCCTCCGACTCCTCCAGAGCCGACCAGCTACCAAAGGAATCTTCCCTCCATATTTCCTGTCAATATAATATTTGCCTTGGTAGCAATCATGCTCCCTGGTAGGATGAATATACACGCACGAGCACCACCAGCGACAGCTCCAGTTGCGGCTCCGTCTTGACGCGGCCGCATGGCGTTGGTCATGGCGTCCTGTTGCCCTTTCGGGTAATTCGATTCATTCCCCCAATTGCTTCTTTTCGTTTTGTGCAACAATATGGCATGGAGCTTACCGTTGCCCTCGTGCTGACACAAAAGCCTCCGCCCGAACAGATCTACGCCACTTCCGAAGAGCGCAAACAGCGCAACCGACAAGCCCAGGCTGCCTTTCGTGAGCGTCGCACTGAATACATCAAGCAGCTCGAGGAAACCATCCGCGTCCACGAGTCCAACCTGCACAATCTACAGGCGGCGCACCGCACCGCCGCCGAAGAATGCCTGATGCTCCGATACAAGAATTCGCTGCTCGAGCGCATCCTCCTCGAAAAGGGTACGTGTTGAACGTTGCCTCTCAGCCCCGAAATCGCCCAGCTGACTCTCTTCCAAATTTTTCAAGGCATCGATGTCCAAGCCGAGCTCCAAGCCAAGACCGGCAGTCCGAACCTAGCGCCCACGCACATGCCACAGAACCTGGTGCAGCCGCCTCCCCTCCAACGCGCCATGATGCATCGGCACCAAGCGCGCAAGTCTACCTCCAGCATTGCCCCCAAAACCGAGCCCGGTACCGCTCTGCCACCGCCTCTGCAGCTTCACAAATCCGCGCCATCGCCAAAGAATCGACCAACACCGTCTTCGCATGCCAACTCCCCCAATGCGACGACATCGGCCTTTTCTCCTGCAGCCTCGGATACCTTGTCGATGAGAGGCTCGATATCTGGCCTGTCCCGCCAGCAGATGACTCCCATCTCCGTCGCGACCCCAACATCGAGACAGCCGCTGATGCATGCTGGAGCGAGGGGAACTATGGGTTCCGGTGCATCGTTCTATCCTACGCCGTCGTTCCAGAACCACATTGAACAGCTCGGTAAGACATCACGGGTCTCGCTGGGAAGGGGTTTTTCTTTTTCTTTTTTTCTTTTTTTTTTCTTTTTTTTTCTTTTTTTTCCCCTTTTTTTTTCCTTTTTTTTTTCTTTGTTTTTCTTTTTTGGTTTTTTTTACTAATTCACTGCTTTATAGAGCAAGAGTATGAAGCTGACATGGTCGACGATTCGGAGATAGAGACGCCTAGTGGCCCCGGCCCATACCCTGGTGGTTTCAATGGCGAACACCAACCAATGCTTCTTTCGCCAGCTTCCACCGGGCACGGGCACGGGCACGGGCACCAAGTGACAACTAGCTCCCACTATCCTTCAATGACACAGCTTCTGGACCAAAACGCCGACTGGGATCCGTTTGGCCTGAGTGCCAGCATGGCCTTCCCAGGACAGCCGTTTCATTTTGACCAGGCTCACATGAGGTGACTTGTCCAGGTTACCGCGTGACCTCCGCGGAAAGTCAACGACCCTTGCATTGCCTACGAATCGACGATGAGACGGAGGTCGCCTATTTCCCTCTTGAGCCAGATCTTTATACACCGCGTCAGGGGTTGAATCGCATTTAATTCTTGGTTCAGATAGCCCTTGAGAGTATATCTAGCACGGGATCGTTCTCCGCCGCATCGAGGTCCGGCTCGTTGCGGTGACCCGTGGTGTCCCGAGGCGGGGGGCGGGGCGGGTTCGGGCTTCGACCTACCCTGAGCAGGATTAGTATGGCACGCGCGTCCAAATACGACTCGGGATTTAGGACGCGTGATGCTTTGCGGTTCCTCCTTGTCTGGTCGATCCTGGGTAATGCCTGGTTGTGCGTAAGATGGGGCTGTGGGGAACAAAACAACGATGCGAGATGTCTCGTGGAGTTATTTGGCTCCATCCGTTTAACAGCTCCCCCCATCCCCCCGGGGGGGGGGGGGGGACATTACGCTATGGCTTATTTACTTCTAAAAAGGCGATTCGAGACCAGGAATTCATGCCGCCAGTACCGAAGTATTATGGCTCACAAATTCTACGAAATGCATGCATGGCCTTTGATTTTTAGTTCTTGACACAAACCCCCCACTCCCTAAACAAAAAAGAAGAGAAAAGAAAAGAAACGAAACGAAACGAAACGAAATGAGATGAAAAAAAAAAAGCAATATGTTTTTCAAAAAAACGGTATAATTTTAGCCCTCGATGTACGAAGCAAAGACGCATCACTTTGGTGGCATGGTGCCATGTCTTCGGGCAAGAATTTTTTATTTTTATTTTTCCCTTGGCCCGGTCAGAGGAGGACGACGTGGTGGATATACCCATTGTACCACTGGATTGGTGTTACTCAGCATTTCAACACAAGGATGAAAAAAAAAAACAAAAGGAGTTTCTCTGGGTTACGGTAATAAAAAAAGTCAACAAATTTGTTTGTTCATGTATTGTGGATAGTTGGCGGTTATGGAGAGAGAGATGTGCAGAAAACCGAAAAATTTTAACGAAAAAAAGGGAGCCTGGAAAAGGTTTCCATGGGAAAACGAGGCAAGGGCAGCCATGATGTTCGGGACTTTAGCATGGTTATGAAACGAATACAGTGTGCATGTAAGCTTACTTTTGGAACTTCTCGGGGATTTCGCCCTTTGTGCATGCGCATTAGGTGAGGGATGTACGGAGTATGTGGCAGGGTTTTTTTTTTTTTTTTTTTTTTTTTCTTTCACAATTGGTTCCCTTGTATAGCTATGGGGAGACAAGATGAGGATGCTCGCTCTAGTTGCGTTGTTTATGTTGTGAGCCGAAACCCTATCCAAAACAAAGGCCGGCTCCAACAAACTTGTTCATTCCAAAGAAAAGTGTCCCCTTGCATATACGCTGTATCATACATATCCCATGTCTATCACCAAGCGGGCCACCACCGTATGTATCCATTCGGATCGGCCGTGGCTGTTAGGCCAGGCTTCTCTCCCTCTCTCCCCCGTCAGACGGCCAGCAGCCAGAGGAGGCTTCCAGCAAACAGGGCCCACGCCCAGGCCATCCCATTGCCGGCGTTCGTGCCGGCCATCCGAGCGGCTGTGCTAGTATTCCACAGCATCGTAGCGGCCCCAACTTCGCTGACCTCGTCGATGCTGCACACGACCTTGCACTCCCCAGTGCGGGCAGACGAGCGTCCCCGACGCCGGAGCAGCCCTCCCCGGGGGCCGGCGTCTCGGCTCCATAATCGACCGGGATCTCGCCTGGCCGATGATGGCTGGACGTCGGAGGCGGTGGTGGTGTTGTATATCATCTCGATCCACTGGATCTGCAGGCTGGCCTCGTCGTACAAGCTCATGTTGCCGCTCCAGCTGCCGCCGTCGCTCCAGGCGTTGAAGTTAATGCCCGAAGCGCCCTGCGGCACCTGGAAGGTGATGTTGGCGAGCTGCTGGCCGTCCACATACCAGACGCTGCTCTGAGGGGTCCAGTCGAGACGGTGGACGGCCCACCGGCTCCACATCATGTGGTTTGGCAGCGTGACGTTCTGGGTGGCATCCGGGTTCACCCGGCCGTCGTTGGTGAAGGACGGCTGGTTCGTGTACTGGACCTTTTCGCGCGGGCCGCGGGTCAAGACCTCGAAGTCGGCTTCCTGCACGCTGGACGTCCCGTCGGGGTCTCGGTACGTGAACATGGCCGTCACGGCGCCGGGGCCGCCGGTCGTTCGGGCGAGCATTCGCAGAGAGGCGAATTGGTAATCCGACGTCTTTGTCTGGAAGGCCGCTGCGGACTGGAACTTGGCGAGGCGTTGCGTCCTCAGCACCATGTACGTCTCCGATGAGGCGCCGCCGTCGCCGCTGTTCTTTTGGATATACACGTTGGCGGGAGAATTCACCATGAGGACGGTTGCCGCCCCGGACGGGCCTTTGCCTTTTCCCTCGCTGTTGCTCCATCCTTGAAGCTGCCAGACGCTCGTCCACTCGTCGCTGGTGAAGTACTCGCTCGACGGGCGCGCAATCGTGGCCAAGGTCTCGTTGGTGATGACTGCAGGGACTCCGGCGTCCTTGGTCAGGCTGCGAAAGTCGAAGAACATGTGATTCGAGAAGTAGCCGGGTTGAGTGCCATTGGAGAGAAAGCAGTCGCAGACGGAGTCGCCGTTTGGCAGGGGCTGGGGCTGGGGGCTACTATTCTCACGGGCCGCGGTGATGCAAGGTAGGAGGACGGATGTGATTACGAGTGGTGATGGAGGCCAATGCATATCTGCCGAACCGGGGTTCGATTCACTGAAAGGAAAAATAAGTAAAAAAATAATAATAATAAATAAGTAAAAAATGAAAGAATAAAAAGAATCAAAGAATAAATGAGAGAGAATGAGATTATAAAAAGTGATGCTGCCCAATGGGCATGGCTTCGAAGAGCTGTCTGTAGTTGTTGGCAGGTGAAAAAGGGAGCATCAAAATCAAAACATGTTGTTCAATGCCCAAGAAGAATGAAGAAAGGAAACCCCCCCTTAAAAAAAAAAAAAGAAAAAGAAAGAAAGAGAAAGAGAAAGAAAAAAAAAGAAAAAGAAAAAGAAACAACGAGCAAAGACTGTGTTGTGTATGCAATATTATTGTGGGCTCTCTTCACTTGCGAGATGCAGGTGAACCGATCGATCGCTGTTGGGTCGTCACATTTGACAGTTCACCGACGCCGCATGGGCGCGCGCAATTTTTTTTTTTTTTTTTTTTTTTTTTTTGTGTTGACGTTGCCGATGTGACTCGACAGCCGTGAAGAACGGCGCTCTGATGGCAGCGCTCTCTTTTGCCGCTATTTGTCATCAGGGCTCTCTGCATGGCAAGCAGCTGAGCGGTGCTGTCGAGCCATGTATGTGAATAATTCTTGTCATGAAATACGGCAGCATCTTCGTGCTGGCTCGTGGCCATGCCAGCTTGCTGCTGTATGTTGCTCCCGTTTCTTCTGTGGGTGGTGAGAGTACCTAAGGTACCTAAGGTAGTACTAGTAGTACCTGTGCATCGTAATTACCTAAGGCACCGAATAAGCTAAGGCGAAGGTAGCCAGCCGGTTCGTTCGGATTATTGGTTTCGCCGGGGTTTCCAAGGCTGACAACTTAATCTGCCCACTTCCAACTCGTCACCCTGCTCCTTGCATGAACGTTACATACAAAGCTGCTACTACTACTACTACTACTACTACTACTTACTACTTACTACCTACTACTATTTACTACCTACTACTAGGTAATTACTACCTGCTACGACTACTACTGCTACTGCTACTACTACTGTTGCTACTTCAAACCTACAAATCCATATGCTGCCATCCATACCTTAGTACCCAGTAGTAGTGGTGTCAAGGCAGCGCAATAGATGCAACAACAACAGGCACCGCAATCCTCCTGCAAACATACTTGTCGTTCGTGCAACGCAGAAAAAAAGGCGGATCAATAAACGCGGCCTGTAGCAAATTGTGCCTGCTCCAAAACTACTACTCGTGTCCCCGCCTGCTTAAGCTCTACCTTAGGTGCATAAGTATCATGTTGATCGTGGCAATTTCAGGATGCTCACAGTTGCAGATGATTACAGATACAACAAGCACAAAGATAAACGCAAGACGAGTGGGCTGCCTGGTGCGCTGCGCTTGATCCAACATGTCGTCTCCAAGCGCTGCCGCCACCGCTCCACATGAGCAGAAGGCCGAGTCGCCAGCTGCAGTTGCCGACTCTGTTCAAGACGCCGCCAAGGATGAAGGTGTCGACGATGACGCTGCTTCCGCTGCCGAGACTGGGGAGCTGACCGGGGAAGCTGAGTCTGACGCAGAAGAGGATGCCCGGTCCGCCGACGAGCCGCCGGAAGAGTCGCCCTCTCCTGGTGCTGCTGACGAGGCGTCGCCGCCGCCGCCGAATGAAGCCGTTCCCCACGGGCCCCCCTTGCCAGATGAGCCGGTGCCGCGAAAGCCACAAGATGACGGATGGGATTGCCAGTGGGATCCGAACAGCCAGGCATGGTTTTTCTATAACCGGTTCACGGGCAAGACTCAATGGGAAAACCCGCGAGTTCCTGACGCAGCCGGCGCCGCGGCAACCTCGCCAGGGGGCGAGCCCCGGCCGCCTTCTCATGAGAAGCCCGCTGCTGGAGGCTACAACCCCGCCATTCACGGCGACTATGATCCAAATGCATGGTACGCCCGGAATGACGAAGAGGACGAGAGTGCGTCTGCTGCCTTGGCTGGCGATGCCGCCGCCATCTACGGTGCTACGGCTTCTTTTAACCGCTTCACCGGACACTTCCAGCCTGCAGATGCAGGCCCCGAACGGCATTCTGACGAATCCAAGGCCAGGCGTCAAATGAACGCGTATTTCGACGTGGATGCCGCGGCCAACGCCCATGGTGGCCGCAGCTTAAAGGCCGAACGGTCCAACAAGAAGCCAACCAAGAACGAGCTCAAGGCCTTCAAAGAAAAGCGTCGTGCCAGGAAGGAAGAGAAGCGCAGGGCTTGGCTGCGCGACTGAGTAGTTTCCAGGATGACTGGCTTTCTTTGGCTAAGGACCTTTCTTTCTTTGGCTTGGTTTGGTTCTCTTGCATGGCATTTATCGTCCCACCTCGGGCTTTTGAGGGAGGCTGATAACTTTCTGACTGGGCAGATATCTCGGCTTGAATTTTTCGAACAAAACAACGGCGTTGATAAGAAGGGGTGTGATTTTTCTATTTCTTTTCTTTCTTTTTTTCTTTCTTTCTTCCTGTAATAGCTTTCTATCATGATGATCCCATAGACCAGTGTATTGGACTTTTAATTTGTTGGAAAGATCCCCTCTTTTTTTTTTTTCCTTTCTCATTTTCCTTTCATTTTTCTTTTTAATTTCTACATGTATGTTTACTTTAATCGGTCAGGGATTATCAAGTAGACCAGGTCCTACATTATATTCAAAATATACCCAATGCAAGGGCTTGTGCCATGTTTCCTTGTGTCTTTTCTTTTCTCCCCCCCCCTTCTTCGCTCAAATCACTCGTCGTCATCTCCATCCTCTTCCTCATCATCTTCCAACTCCATATTCAAATGCACACTTCCATCGTCGTCACTGTCTGAATCGTCTTCGGCCCTCTCCTCGTTGCCTTTCGTCTGTAGCACAGTAGCCGAAGCAGCAGCAACAGGTTCTGTTTTTTCGAGCTCCTGTCTCTTGGGGTTAATGGGAACATCTAGTCCCTCGTGCTTCCTTTTCGGCGGAGAAGCTGCCCTTCCGGTGGCTGAGGCCCGAGGTTCGAAGGGGTTGGGCGCGGTAGTAGAGGCGGTGCTCTGGATCGGTAGATCTGCTGCCGCCGCCGCCAGAGATGTATCCTCATTTGCATCTTGGCCTTGCATTTCTTCATCGTGTTGCTCCTCTTCCTCTTCCTCTTCCTCTTCCTCCTCCTCCTCCTCTTCTTCTTCTTCAATTTGCTGTAGCTCGGCAACTTCGCTTAGCGAAGCAAACATTTCGCTTCCGCTGCCCGAAATGCCACTTGTGCGCAGGTTGCTGCGCAGAATTTCGAGGCCTTGATCGTGCGGGAATTGCTGCGATAAATGAGGTAGAATACTGGGATACATCCTGCCGTGCTGGTCTCTATAGGGGTTGAGAACGCTTGCGAGCATGGCGTCGCGGCTGCGTGTTAGGATGGCGGTCTTGTCGAGGTGGCCGCGGAGGGCGGGCTTGAGATGGGATTGCGGGAGCTGGGCCAAGATGGCAGTAAGCAGCTCGCCGGCTGCGCTTCTGTGACCAGCCTCCAAGGTGGGCGGTTCTGCGGCGGCGGCGGCTGCCTGGGGCTGGAGGAAGAGGTCGGTGTTGACGGCGACGGCGCCATTCTTTGTGCCCTTGCCGGCGGTGGCAGCGGGTTTCTCGGCAGGCTTAAGAAACCCTGCGTCTTGCTGCAGGTCTCGGCAGCATGCCCCAATCAGGGGATCCAACATGTCTACGGCAGGCTTGGACAAGGTTGGCCCGGCAAGTTGCAGTATGGTGTTTAACGTCGTGTACCCTGCGGCCCGAACCGCCGGGATGCTAATGCCGGACTTGAAGATCCGAACAAGGTGATCTAAGATTTCGGGGACAAGCGGCAGCATGTGTCTTTGAAGCCGTTGGGATAGGGCGACAACAAGCGCCATGGCCGCGACGTGGATGTCGGGCATCAAACTCCACAGCTCCTCCTTCTCTTCTCTGCCGATGGCCGAGTTGGTCTCGACGGCTTGCTCCCAGGTCTGCGATTTCGACAATCGAGCAATCAGGCAGACCCTCGAGATCGCATCCGCAAGGCCGCCGATGGGGATTGTGACGGCAGCCTTGGTAGGGCAGCTCAGCAAATCGGCCAGATACTGAAAGAGCCCAACCAGTCGGTCGGCACCAGCCTCGAGGCCGGACCAGCCAGGCAGGTGCTCGGCAGAGCTGCCTTCGCCATGTGGCTCCCCGTCAACATCGACCGTGGATCGCGCACGTCCACCAGTCGCTTTCCAAGATTCATCAACGGGTCGAAGGACTTGGTCGGCGGTGACATGGAACTCTTGAAGAAGTCCATCGACAAGCTTTGCCCACTCCTCGCTGCCACCTGACTTGGCCGCAACGAAGTGGAGAGAAGCCACTAGACGCCTGGAAGCCCGTTGCAGCGACTCCGGGACGGCGATTGCGTCCGAGCAAGTTGGCGCGAGGTAGGCTCCAACAGCAGTCCGGATTTGAGAGCTGAAAGGGCGAAAGGTGGGCGAGTACAGCGGGATGAGGGTTGAAAACGCTTCGCATACGGTCTCGGTCAGATTCAGATTCAGGGGCGCCTCGGCCGTTGGCTTGATGAGCTGCAAACATGCCGTTGCGAACGCCGGAAGAAAAGGCGTGGCAACCTCCCGCACGAGAGTTTGATACGGATGGACCAGCACGTAAATTTTGGCCAGGGTCACAACAGCCAGCTCCTTGGGCGCCGGAGGGTCGCCTTTCTGAAAACCCTTCATTAGCTTCATCGCAAAAAAACCAAACCAATACGCCAGATGTGGACGAGACCCTAACCTGCACAATCGAGAGCAGCCCGCGCACCCAAGCCTCGGAGCCTCGGAGAGTCTCCCAGCCTCCAACGTCAACAGCCGCCTTGACCAAGCCAATCGCGGCGAATCTTGCCTCGCGGCTCCGCCCATTCAGGAGCGTAGTGATGCTGGTCCTGAGCTTGTGCACAAGCACGGATGTCTGAGACGCATCGCCTTTGAGCTTTGCATCCTGAGGGGCGCTTAGAGCATCGCAGCATCGAAGGACATGGCGGATGAGAGAAGGGAGGGAGCGAAGCAGCTGCGCCGGCGGCAGGGATGTGAGTTTCCGGGTAAGGACCCGAAGGTCTGTGGAGGAGGCCGACGATGACATTTTTCACCGGGCTGCACACCGATAGAACGCGACCGGTCTGTAGCACGTATGAAGCGAGATGAGTTCCTCCGAGGATGGCGAGAGACCACGCCCACCCCTCTGGATGAGAGCGAATGCGAAGATGAATGCAGACCGAATGCCTTTGTATGTATATTTCCGGTTTTATTTTTTAATTTTTTTTAATTTTTTTTTTATCTTTTGGGTGTCAATTGATCTTGTACTCCTTTATAGAGAGGGCATCATCTTCAACTTCAAGCTTCTCCATCTCCTTGTCATGGCGTTTTTTTTTTTTCTTTTTTTTTCTTTTTTTTTCTTTTTTTGGCCCCTTGCCTGTAATGGGCAAGGTTCAGGTACCTTGTCATATGGCGCAGCTGATTGGCCCACCGCCATCCCGCCTTGTATGGTGCCCAATTCGCGCCCGGTTCCAGCGCGCAGTGACAGCTGCAGGAGAACGCCGTGGCTGTAGTTACAGGCGTTGCAGCCACTGTCAGCGAACCAGGCAGGCGCTGTAACTTGCTTTGCCCGCGCCTGAAGCGCGCCGTCAATCCCAGCAAGGCAACAATGGAGCGCTTGTGCGTGTTAGTGGTTGCACTACGTCAAGGGTTATTTGCCTCTTTGGTGGCACAAGCTCCAGCCGGCCTCCCTTGGCCATTGTTCATCTCTCAACAGCCTCGCGGCCCCCCCCCCCCCCCTTTTTCCGAGGCCTGTGGTCGCGACTCCTTCTCTTGCGTCCAGGTGGCTGGCCGTCAAGCTCGAGCAGAAAGAAAGTCGTCAGCGGCACAAGCACTTTTTTTTTGTTTTTGCGCGTTTGCTGAGCTGCCTGTATGCATCGGAGAGCTGAACAGCTGCTGGCCACCCTTTTTCCCAGGATCCGTCCCAACTCTTCCCCCCCCCCTCTCTCCCTCTCTCCCTCTCTCCCTCCCTCTCTCTCTCTCTCTCTCCCTTTGAGCTACTCGCAAAATGACTGTAAGACGCCGCAGCCAAAACGATCGGTCGACCTTCCGGATGCTAATATGATCCTCTCCTTTGCTCCCATCTCTAGACAAAAGCGGCTCGCTATGCTGAATCGCTCGACGACGCCCGCTGTGAGGGCAACTGGCCCGATGTCCCAGAGCTGGTCCGCAAGGTCCGCAAGCACGATGCCGCGCGAGAATGTATGTCAATTGCTCCCGAACTCCAGTCGTCGTCCTCGCGTGGAAGCTAATTGCCGACAACTGCTTCGCTGACAGGCCTAACGTTGACCGCCGAATCAGAATGCGCCATCTCCAGAGTGACCGCCGCCGGTTCTCATCCGTCCGACCTCGACGTGCCCAACAGGCTCCCGAAGCTGATGGCTGTGATGGAGGCCGAGACAGCCCGCTCCGAAGAACGATTCCAGGCCCAGGTCTGCGTTGGATGGTTGCACTGGGTGGTTGGAGAGTACGCTTTGGCGCTGGATCGGCTGCCCAGGAGCCTAGGCGAGGAATATCCGGACATCGACCCGGCGAATACCGCATCGGAGTGGACCAGCGTGTGTGCTCTCAAGGCTGCCTACCTCAGGGCGAACTGCCTGATGAGAGATGGCCAGAGGTTGCGGGCGCTGGCTGCACTGCAGGCGGGTCTCCCGTCTCTGGACCGCGTTTGGTGTGGGCATGGCATCCGTAAGCAGTTGCGATACTGGTCGGAGCTGTTCCTCACTGAACATTGCATGCTCGCCAGCGATGCGCTTCACAACAACGAATTCTCCCTGGACGACCCCGATTCCATCTCCAGCTTTCGGCTGTGGGCAAGGTACTGGAAAATCATGTCAGCCCCCGTCACGGGAGGTTTCGGTTTCAAGGGCTCGGTACCCCGGAGAAGGATCTGGAACGAGTACTACCTAGCTCTGTCTCGAATGTTGGAGAATGACTTGCCTTACCCATCCGGACAGGCGGAGAAGACGTCCGAGGACGTGTCAGCCCGAAGCCAATTGAGGGTAGAGCTCCAGCGCGCGGAGGCTGCCTACCAAGCCCTCCTGCTCGGCGAGACCGCCTTTCCGCGAGCAGATGAGGAGCGTGCAGAAATCGAAACATTTGTCAAGCAGGTCATGATGAACTGGTCCATATTGTGCGGCCGCGGATGGAGTGAGCAGGATTTGGGCCAGGGGGGCCGAGATCTCCTCAGCCGGAGCGTGCTCGATACCTTGTACAATGCCGCGACGAGGACGTATCACTCGACCGCCATTCTCAGGTCCTTGTTTACCGTCCACCTGTCGGTGGCTGAGTTCGACCTGGCATTCAAGGCGCTCGATTCCTACCTGGACATTGTGAAGAAGGGCAAGGCGCGAGTGGCAAAGACGGGACACGCAGAGCCGAGCTTGGACGACGACAAGACTGCCCTGGAGGCCGTGTCACAGGCCGTCATGGTGCTGTGTTCCTACGGGCACCTGCAAGCCGCAGAAAAGGCCCGACATCTGGGCGCCGAGCTGGAGGACTGGCTCTCCAAACTCCCGCACGCGCACGCGCAGGAGAACGGCACCCCTGTGATTGCGGAGGAGAAGGAAGGGGGCGAGATGCGGCCGAACCCTCCGCCCCCTCAAACTGTGGCCCTGGCGTGGCAAGCCATCGGCCTCGCCCACGCCCACTGGTCACGGGTGACGACCGATGCTGGCTCGAGGGCCGAGATACAGTCCAAGGCAATCAGGTGCCTCCGCAGATCCCTCGCCCCTGAGTTTGGCCGTTCAAAGGATGTCAGGAGCTTCTTCGGTCTCGGGCTTTTGCTGGCTGAGCGACGCGAGCTGGCCGCGGCCGTAGAGCTCGTCAGGTCGGCATTAATAGCTGTGCGTGGATTCGAAGAGGACTATAACCTGTTCTACGGACCTTACTGGCAGGAGAGGTCCCTTATCCCCCTGTGGCATCTTCTGGCCCTCCTTTTGAGCGCCCGACAAGACTACGTCATGGCGGCGAGGGCGTGCGAGGGCGCCTTGGAGCAGTTCAAAGACCCGACCGTCCTTTTCGGCAAGGCGGGCAGTGGTTTCCGTAGCGAGCACCTCAAGGACGCCGAGGCTAACACCGCATCGTCGAGGGGGCTCGTCGATGACATGAGCGACGAGGAGAAGGTGGGCATCTTGGACGTCAAGATGACACAGCTCGCCTTGGTTGAGCTCATGGAAGGGCCAGACGTCGCTGTGAATGCCAGCTTTGAACTGCTGACCCTGTTTTCACGGCTGTTCGGCAGCATCGATGTGCAGCAGCCGACGCTCAAACCCCCCGCCGTTGCGGAGCCGCCAAAGACCTCGCGCACGTTCAAGGGCAGCATCTTTGGATCGCGCGCCGACAGGTCAAGGCCGCCCACCAGACAGGTCAGCAACGCAACTTTGGGGGAAAGGTCAACAGTGCCGGCCCGGCCTGCTACGTCCCATACTATCGCCCCAAGCATCGCCCCAAGCATCGCCCCAGCAGTTCAGGTAACGGCGGAAAACGGGCACGCGCGATCGCGGAGCGGCAGCCTAGGGACCCAGACGCGGAGGAGCGATTCTGGGAGGAGAAACAGTCTGAAGAAGAAGACGAGAAGCGGGAGCCAGCGGCGCAGGTCGTCGAGCGTGGGCGGCCTCTCGCACCAAGCTGCGATGATTGGAGATTCCGACTCGACTGATCAGGCACACGACTTCTTCTCCGCCTCCGGCAGGCGTCTGCAGTCTCGGATGGCGAGTTCCTCGGGGGGGAGGGCGCTGCCGTCGCTGAGCTCATACCTCTCCACAAACTCCAAGCCGACCGACGACGACTCGGACCCGTCAACCGACATCAGCTTTACGCTGCCTCACCTGTTGCCTCTCATCAAGTTCCCCAAGGACAAGGAGAGAAACCAGCGAACAGCAATTCTAATCAAAGTATGGCTGATGATTGCTGGGTTCTATCGCCGAGCGGGGATGCTGGAGGACTGCAAGGGCGCCGTCGCTGAGGCACAAAAACTAATTCAGACGCTCGAGAGCGATGTGGCGAAAGCGTCGTCCAGCGGATCAGGCTCATCCACTAGGGGTCCGGCTTGGGGTGAGAAGAAGAGCGTAGATGAGCTCTGGGGCGATGTCTACTCCGAGGTGAGTTGCACAGCTCTTCCGCTCACGGTTGTAGTAGTGTAAAATACATGGCTGACCATAACTTCCAGCTCGGCCTGCTGTCACTGGCTAAGGAGGCGCCGTATGCGGCTAGGGCCGACTTTGAATCCGCCTTGACATACTATCCCGACCATCCCGCAGCCATCGTCGGGCTATCGAATATCCTACTTGACGTTTACAGTGAGAAGTTGCTCCCTACGCCAGCCATTCCCTCCTTGGATGGACACGAGATTTTTCACGACGCACGTCATCCCAGAGCCGGCCATTCGTCAAGCACCCTCAAGACCTTGCCATATACTCCTCTGGGGCTCGCTTCCGACCTGTGTACAGCCGAAACCCCTGGTGAGGATGACGAAAAAGAAGAGACCGGAGCCGTGGGGTCGGACAGCGATTCCCGAGATGAAGGTGATCTTCCCGCTCCGTACAAGGCTTCTCATCTGCCTCTTGTGGACCGGCTGGCTGCGCGTGACCGTGCCTTTATGCTGCTGTCGGGACTTACTCGCCTCGGCACGGGCTGGGACTACTCTGAGGCGTGGTTCGCACTCGCTCGCGCTCACGAAGAGAACGGGCAGCTCGACAAAGCTAAAGAGGTCCTTTGGTGGTGCGTCGAGCTCGAAGAGGCCATGGGAGTGCGAGATTGGCGCTGCCTCGCCGCTGGAGGCTACATTATTTAAACAATAGGTGGGGCAAATTCATTCACCATTTCTTGCCCTCCTTTTCTTTTTTTGCAGATGGGGGAGAAGAAGAAGAAGAAGAAGAAGACGAAGAAGATTCATGATAGGCATCACATGAAGAAAGAGGAGGAGAGAGAACGGTAAAGGACGGGGGTAACAATAAAGGCATAAAAAAAAGATAGAGCGCTTAGGACATTTAATCCCTTTTTCCCATTCTCCTCTTTTTTTTTTTCGTAGCTGAGCGGCAGCAACAGCAACGGCATTGATTCATATTTTCTTTCCTCTCAGCATAGACTTAATTCAAGGGCGGCTGGCAGATTCCTTTCAAATTCGAATGGTGGATATATATAGACGCGCGCGCACAAACAGATAGAATGAAGTGTGAGGAGGCGAAGTGAAAGTTCATCCAGGTTCCAGGACCATAAACACCGCAATGAAGAAGAGGCGAGAAGGCGCACCCTGATGATCAATCTCTTTTCTGCATGTATATGTTATGGAGGATTTGCAGTCTTTGGAGATGCGTATCGAGGGGAGTGGCGTCTGACCGAGAGCTGCGAGAGCTGCAAAAGAAACGGGACAAGGGGGAAAGAATTTCACCGAGACAGTTTTCGCAACCAGTGAATGGTAAGTAAGATAGTATTAATGCATATATGCCAGATCTCTCTCTCTCCCTCTCCCTCTCCCTCCAGCTTACAGCCTCGAAATCGCGCGCAAAAAAGTTCAACAGTAGTAGATAGATGGGCTCAGGTAAGAATCCACCATTGACAAGGCATCTAGATGCTGCTCGCCATCTCAGCCAGTCGCCTGCAGGAATCCATTATATATGCCTATCCTACCTACCCAACATATCCTCCTACCAGACACCGGCAAAAACCTGCCATACCAGCCGCCACGCATGCGTGTGAACCGAACAAAATGAGACTCCGTTCTGCCCTTGTTCTTCTTTTGTCTTGAACTTTTTGTAAGAAATAAGAAATCAATGCCGTTTTATGGGTTGACTCTATGATATGCCCACATCGCCTTCTCTTCCCCCCATATAATACGCATGGTATCCATACCCGCCCTGTCCTGTCCTGCCCAGCCTCTCCGGGGCTCACTGCTCCTGACCACCATCCGTCCCTTGTATATAAAAGAAAGGGTCCGTCGACCTCTGCGTGAATCAGAAAATCCTCGTTACCTGGTGCTTAGCAGCTGTTGGAGGTATGCTGAGAATTGCCTCTTGTCCGGTGAGGTCGTCAAGGACCGCAAAAATTCATCGCCGTTGATTCCAAAGCTAGGAAAGACCTCATTCTGCATCTGCCGGATGAACATGTCTCCTGTTTTGGTGTATATCGTTTGCTCCAAGGCCGCGATTTCCGTAAGAACTTGCTTCGTTTGTGCGTCGGACGACGGCTTGAAGCTTGGGTTCCGCATGACTTCCCAGCACGTTGAGTGGAACCTATCCATCATGAAGTGGTCAAATCCAGGGATGGCCGGGTTAGGGCTACCAGTGGGCGCCGTTGGTTCTCGTGAAATGGTGGCAACGTCAGGGCCGCCCCAAAGAGAAGAGATCCGACCCATGATGGTGAATGCCAGCCGGCTCGGGCCAAGATTTCCATCCAAAGTCTTCGCCAGCTCGAGGACAGAGGCAATCATCGGCTCGAAGAAGCCCTGGTTCGCTTCACTGATGAGGACTCCCTCCAGTCCGTTGTTTAGGATGATTTGAATAAAGGAGAGGTATTCCCGCCGGAGTTCCGCCAGCTGTATCTCGTCGTCCGTGCCGGAGATGGGCTCTCCTAGACCTCCAAAGATGCGCTGTAGAAGCGGTGTCAGCAACATGTTGAGAACGTCATAGATCTCCCCCTTGAAGCCAAACACCACTTGATCTAGGAGCCGCAAAAACATTGCCATCTCATCTTTTGATGAGCTCTGTGAGAGCAATCCCTCGATCCACTTGGGAAGCTGCGGCAGAACGGCGGCACCTAGGACGCCCAGCAGTTTGGAAAAGGCAGACCTGCAAGCCGTCCTGATTTCCGCCGACGAATTCAGCTCGCGAAGCGCAATGAGGATGGCCTCCGCCGCGCGGGAAAACTCGTCAGAGACAAGCTTGTCCGGTGGTCCATGCTGGTTTGCCGCGGTCGATCCCGGAGCCCAGTCGGAAAAGCCATGGGCCAGGGTCCCCAGCGCCATGACGATATGGTGAATCTGCAAGGTCGCTTGCGCGTCGCCTCCCTTGGCTCGAGGGAGATGAACCTCCATGTCCTGGAACAGCGGATCCATGACCGATCGAGCATACAGGGCCTGGTTTTCCGCCGGCGTGCTGCTCGTGGAGGAGATGCACCCAATCGCCTCGAAGAGATAGAGCTGGCTGGTGAAAAGGGCATCCGCCGAATGATCAGATTCATCCGACGACATGTCATCGTCGGCGTCCTCCCCCGGCACTTCGGCTTTGATGGGCAGCAGATCTCCGATGGATTGGATGACGGTTTCAGCGACGTTTCCCACGCGAGATCGGAGATGCTTGATGAACCTGTGGAACAGGTACCAAGACCGAGTCTTGATGCGCACGTGGTTGTGGTGGACGAGACGCACGAAATTCTCCAGGACTTGAGGGATGTACTGCGAATGGGTCTCGAAAACCACGCAGTATCGGACGCAGATTTCCATGTATTGGAGAAGGATTGCGGGATGCGAGAAATTGGCGATTCCTGTGCTCGGGCCTATTAGTTGCATTCTGAGGATAAAAAGGGTATATATATATATATGTATTTATATATATATATATGTATATGTATATGCCCGCTGCTGCTGCTACTTCTCTGGTTGGGCACTTACCGGATTCGACCATCTTCTGCATCATGACAACCAGTCGTTCCGACGCCTCGGAGGACGGTTGATTCTTGGTGCCGAGTCCCTGGTTCGGCAGCGCAAGCTCTCCGAAGAGGTACATCTCGTGCAGCGCGAGGTCGAGGTCCCGCCAGTCCATGTGCGACCCCTGTTGATCCAGCGACCGGAAAGTAGTGGCCACCAGGTTGCTGAGAACGTCCATGTACAGGCTTTGGTCGATGGCGGCAATGGTCTTTTGGAGGTACTGCAGGCGTCTCCTGAGTTCCTGGAACTCGGCTTCGTCCGTCTGCTCGTCCTCGTTGCCCCACGACGTCGTCTCGTCATATCTCATCTTTCGAATGATTGCGTTGAGGATGGGCGAGAGCATGCTGGAGTATTCTTGGTTGAGCTGCCCCTGCTTCCGGAGGAAAGTGAGGAGGTCGGTCAATGCCGGGATGACGGTTGAACACACTTCGTCGTACTCGTCCGAGAAGAACCGTAAAAGGAGGGGGAGGAAGCCGTCCAGGTGCTGCTTGGCACGCGCCCTTGTATCGTCGTCGGCTTGGTCATCGTCGAGAGCCCTAATGATGTCTGCCACGGTGGTGTTGACAAGCTTGGCAATGGCCTCGGCGAGATCCGTATCGTACTGCGGGGTGCCTTTCAGGTCGTTGAGCATCGGGCTGGCAACCAGCTGGCTTACAATGTCCTGCAGGCTGAGGAACGAGATCATGTCCATCTTGTCGGCCGACCGCATCTTCTTGCCGCAAATCTCGGTGAGGGTATCGATGGCAGTATCCCGCACCTTATCCTCACTGCCCGTCCGCCCCACTATGGGCAGCAGCAGGTTGAGCATGTCCTGGCTGACCACGAGAGAGATATCCATCCAGCTGACCCACTTGCCAACCACTTTCAAGACCAGGTCGATGACGACGTCGTTGCCGCCATATCTTGAGAGGAGCTGCTTCCACGACTCGGCCACCTTCCGCATGTCTTGCGCACGCAGCTGGTCCTTGAGTTCCGTGTTCCGCTTCGAGTCGCTCGTCTGCCGCGACAGGAGCATGTCGGCAATCTCGTCGTGCACCGACGACAGGACCCGGAGGTAAAAAAGAACGCCAGCCACGCTGTCGACGTTCTGGTGGAGCCCGGTTAGCTCGAGAAAGTCGTCGAGGAAGCTCTGCCAGCCCTCACGGTACAGGAAGACGAAGAGATACGTCAAGGTCTGCGTGAGCTTGTTCTGAAGGTGCACGGGATCCGGCTCCTGCCGGGCACCCACGCCGTACGACTGGCGGACATACTGCAACAGCGTATGCTTGAGAAAAGCCAGGCTATCTCCATCAAGACCTTGTGTGTGGACGGCAAAGTTGACCACCTCGAGACACACCATGCGCACGACCTCGGACGTTCGGGGGATTCGGGCAAACAGGTTCGTGCATGCCTGCCATCCTTGCGGGTCGGTCCTCAGCTGGTTCAAATATTCAAAGGCTTGCTCTTTCACCGAATGGTCGGACGTGGGATTCGACAGAATCTCGACGGCGTTCTCAACCTAGGGTTCGGCGAACGTTAGCTGTGTGCTGAACCCTTTGCTGCTTCACGCCTCTTCTTTTCTTTTCTTATCTTTTCTTTTCTTTTCTTCCTTTTCTCTCTCTCTCTCTCTTTTTTTCTTTCGGTTTCCCTTCCTCCTTTTCCCCTTCTCTTCTTCTCTTTTCTTTCCATCCATGATGCCTTCAAGAAAAAAAAAAAAAAGGACCGTTGGCGGGGTATCATGACAGCAAGGGCAGAAGAAAAGTGGCAGCAGGGGGGGGGGGGTCTCGTGGTTAGAAGGCATGCAAACTGACGTACCTGGCTCTCCATACTCAAAAAGAAAGTTGACGAAACAAAAGGAAAAAAAAAAAAAAACCAGAGGAGCGTGTATGCTAAAATGGGATGCTGCTATAATTCCGGCAGCCTTGCGTATGCAGCATCCAGCATGCTTATGATTATTAGGCGGCGACAAGGCTACCGCACCGGCATGCCTAGGTCGGAAGGGGTTTTTTATTTTCTTTTCCTTTTCCTTTTTCTTTTTCTTTTTCTTTTCTCTCTCTCTCTTTTCTCTGGTATCGTCTTTCCGTCGCAGTAAGTTCGACCGGGGAAGGCAGGGCCCAACGTAGAGCGATGGTGTTGGAAAACGAGAGGAAGAAGCCCGCAGAAGCCAAAGTCAATCTCGATCGTCGCTCGGACACAAAAATGTGCGTCTTTATTCGCTATTATTTCAAAAGTCGGTGCAGGCTCATTTGCTTGTGTGGAGAAGAAGTTTGGTACGGATGGATTTCGGGTAAATTCTGCGCTATGGGCACGGAGACGGCACTGTGCTTGACTGCCTATGCACCACGGTTATGACAGTGCGGACACAGAGCTCACTCGGTTATCGCCATGGCAATATACCCATGTAATGAGGCTGCGATGGCACAAAGTTTCACTCAACCTTGAAGGTTAAAAAAAAAAAAAAGGGGGGTGTTTACGTACCCAGACGAAGCCTTTTTTTTTTTTTCCATGTTTTGATACGTGAATGTTCGTTCGTCCGGCGTGTTGATCATATTGGAGTACGTTGATAATCTCTTCTTTTGCCTTTTGAACCGCAGAATGTATTCCCGTGAAAACCCAGAAGTGGCCCGTTGTAGCAATCTATCTAGCTTCAATATGAACCTCCCTCCGTTCATATTCATATACTAACTAACATACAGTGTTGTACACTGGCACATTGCTTATATTTTATGAAATTCTATCCCGTTTTAAGGGCTTACTAGCATGGTTGAAAGAGGAAGACACGGGCAAATAATAAGTAAGACAAGAACAAAAAAAAATTCCATTTTCATTGTGCTCACGTGGAGCATCCTGAAGCTGGCGTTGAGACAAAATCTTACGGTAAAGCCCAACAAAAACGCGGCAGCGCAGCCCAAAAATATCTAGTCATGTCGTCAGCAAAGCCTAGGATCCTATACTGAGAAAGAAAGAAGGGGGGGGAAATACCATGAAGCCTGTGGGTATGAAGAAGAAGAAATAAAAGGACAAGTTCCCATCCGGTCAAGCTCAAATGTGCAAGTACGGGAGAACCCAGGCAGATTACCGACTGACTGACTTGGGCACCTTGAGCTCCCAGGTTCCGATACAGCTTGCACAAGGCTGAGGGAACGAGGTGGACAAAGATCTGCCTCATCATCTCTGCATTGGATAGATAATTCATTGGTCTATACGCCCGTATAAGAATCTTCCAGCCATTTGCCGTCTCACACACAGTGCGTTCGTTGTATGGAAACACGGATGATCATGGATTATATGAGATGCGATATAGGTACAGTCCAAGTCTGCTTATTTCCACCATACCCTGGATTGTTGGTTGCCATTGCATTACCGACTCTCAAGACGGCTGGATTCTGACATTTTGAAAAATAAATAAATCAAATAAATCAATAAATCAATAAATAAACACCGAGGGCGCATTCGTAATGTTGGAGAGTACCTAAGGAGGTACTAAGGTACCTTATTACTAAGGTCGTACCTGCCAGTACTAGTGGTACCTACCTTGGGTACTACAGTATACCTAGTAGGTACCTCTATCTTCTTTACCAAAAAGTTTCATTCTTGACTGTATTCCGTAAACCGCCCATTTATAGTAGGGGTCACATGCCCAATGCAAGCCAACTGGCACTCCAACTTGTACAACCAGGTACCAGTATCAGTACTAGAATAGGTACTCCGTGCACTGGCAACGGCTTCCAAATGCTCAAGCTGCTTGTTTCTTCTTCTTCTTCTTCTTCTTCTTCTTCTTCGTCTTCTTCTTCTTTCTTCAAAAGACTCCGGCGCAACTTGCCCAGGCCGCTCATGTTGGAACGAATGCTGAATGCTCGTTTTGACAAAGTCGGAAGCAATAAAAATATGCATACCATGAATGGACCGAACGCAGCCCTCGCCTCCGTCGGCAGATTTGGGGATCGAAGCCAAAGGGTTGGTCGCCAAAAAGTCGCTGATGGATCCCAAAGATGTTTCGTTACATGAAGCGACATGGGGCTTTTTTTTTTTTTTATTACTATTAAGAAAAAAAAAAGTGACAGCTGTTCACTAGCAACATTGACCACCGTCTCTCGTGCCAGTGTCGCAGCATGGAACCAACCGACATTCTGTCATCTCGCCTCTCATTTCAAGTGGGCGACCAAAAGCCAATCCTATGTATCGGGCAATGAACAGGCCCTAGAGCTTGGAGATGCGGATGCTACGGTGCAGACGCTTCGTGAGACGGCGGTGATGGGATGATGGAGGCGCCGGCGTATACACGTGCGCTGCCATAGTAAGTTGACGGGCCAGTCGACGTTATGGGTAGAGCGATGGGATGGAGAGAGAGAGAGAGAGAGAGAGAGAGAGAGGGCAAATCGCTGTTCGTGACGGGCAAAAGAAGCTATGAAACGGAACCATCGACCAAGCAAGCACCGCAGCCGCCTGGACTACATAATGGACGGATAAACACCAGTCAGTCAACACGGACGCGATGATCAACGGAGAGTGTGTTGATTCAAGGGCCGGGAAGGGGGCGGCAACAATGTGTGTATGTACGCAGCAGGCATTGGGACGGAGCACGTATTCTTCTCACCGCCACAAAACTGCTCCATCACGACAATAGTCATGTTCCCTGCCCGCAGGCCAAGATAAATGGAGCAGAGCCGGTACCCAATCGAGCCAACAAACCCCTCACGTCTGCACCCTTTGCCTCGAACAGCATCCGGGAAGAGGAGGAGCCAAGCTTTTTTTTTTTTTTCTCTCTCGCAGAAGAACACTCCATTAGCTTCGGGCTAATCGTCGACAGCTCCCCCATTCGGCCACCTTCTAAGAGCAGTATGGGCGGCCAAACGGGTGGGCGCGGCTAATTCGCATCAAATCACCGCTCCCCCATCTTTTGGGCCAAGGCGGAACGGACGACAAAGAGCTTCCTTGGGGGCGACTCCGCAGAGGGCGGGCGGCCACAGAGGAAAATTTGGCTCGAAATCTCCAAAGAGATGGGCGGATGGACGACGGTTCCTGCATTAGCGCACGCGTGGCGCCCTCATTCTACAGTCATTACCTGCTGCTACCATCCATCGCGTCGTACAAGTTGATTGAATAGTACGTACATGCATGCCATTGTGCAACATACAAGTATGCTTGTCTGCTTTGCCGCATCTATACACTACTGCCGTACTATTGACGGAGCAACGCTCATAATACAGCTTAGCTGTGACGTGTTCTGCTCTGCTCCTGGTGCCTGGCTGCCATGACTTGCTGGAACAAGCAACGCTGCCCACCACGGCGTCCCCCCTTTTCTTCTTACTTTCTTCTTCCTTTCTTCTTCTCTCCCCAGGGGCCGGCCAAATCCGCGCTGTCAATATGTGCCAAGGCCACTGCGTGTTTGTTTCATCCCATGCGACGCTGCTTTCGAGAGGCACATGCATTCATTCATTCGCACAAGTCTTGCCCCGTGCTAGCATCAGTTAGTCACTATTCATGTTATTGCTTCGGTTGACATTTAGCAGCGGTCTAAACTCGAAAGGTCATATCTGACGGCCCACTCAGTCAGCAAAGAGACCTGGGCATGCCCTCACTAGTACAGGCGGTAGCACAGCAAGTATGGAACACGAGGCACTTCTATGGCTGCTAGGTTGTCTGTGCTACAGCCTGTGTGAGGTAAAATGCTCGATCCGCTCCGGCTCGTTTACCTGCCGCCAGTGCGAGCGTGTTGCAACGTGCCAAGTGTGTTGGGCCAATACGGTGCGCTTTAGGTGAGAGAAGGGGGGGGGGGGGAGCTGCTGCTCTCTCCTTGCCGCTGTTCTGGATTCCATCATGGTACTGCTGCGTGGTATTGTTACTACGAGTACAGTACCGTATAACCTCGCAACATTCGCCTGTGGGCCTCCCCAGTATTAAACCCTGTTTTCGCCCAGAGAAGAAAGAGGCTAGCTTCCTTACGTTAGCAATTGCTATGATTAGGAACGGTCCACAGGCGAATTTTGCGAGGTTATACGGTACTGCTGCTGGTAGTATGAGCGCTGCTATCAAACGACAAGGGCCGTTTGGCCCCCTTGGTTGTATTATTTTCGGCAGCTTTACGAACCAGCACGTCAATACGGGGGGGAAATTGAACACGGGGAAAGTGAATAGTACTACGTATTTACCGACTGATCAACAAGCCGCGAAAGTAAACGGCGCTGCCGAGTATAGGACGTATGCAGACGAAACAAGGCCTCCCGGCAGAGAAATCGGGCTGGAGACGGCGTCTGGAAATGTTCCATGGCCCTGCGAAGACATGTCCATTCGAGCAAGGTTGGATTCTAAATAGGCTGTCATGCCCACTGGATTCGCATAGCATATGCAGGTACGGGCACACTATTCTGGCCTGAAGACACGGAGTATGGAACACTCTGCACGTACTTTGATGCCGCTGCTACTACGCACTACTATGTGTACTGCGTAGTAGTAGTAAGTGGGATGGACGGAGATGGCTGGCTTCGAAATGCATTCACTTGCTCAAAAACAGAGGGAGCCAAACTTCGCCAATCTCGCCAACCTTCATGCAGGTCCCAGCCATCTGTCGCCCCCCCCCCCCCCCCTTGCGTATTCTGCTGGGCTTGTCGCAGGCCGGATGGCACTGTCATCAAAACGCTTCCCCCTTCAGAGCCCACAAAATGGATCAAACTTGATGTTGCGAGGGTTGAATTCGCAGGCGCAATGGCCCGCCTCCCGAGCCGATCGGTCAAGATCCTCAAGCCGTGTCACCTTGGAACCACGTTAGAAGGTGATGCCCTGTGCCCTGTGCCTAGCACGGAGCACGGAGCAATACTTGTATACGAGTTATGACTGTGTTATTGGTTCCAGCAAGATTACCACCAGCGAGTGCAAGCCATGCCCAAGCTCGTAACCAACGGAACGATGAAGCCGGCGACCAGCACGGAGTCGACGCTTTATCGCGTACTCCGTACATGTCTGCTACTACTCCGTACTGCTGCTGCTGCTACGTACTGCTACAGTACCACTACTACGCTGTTCCCCGTGGGAGGTGATATTGCTGCCGAAGAAGCTCCAGTCACGGATGGGACCAGCGCCAATGCAGAAGGTTGAAGTGAAGGCGTGTGTGTGTATGGCCTTCCTTGGTTGAATTTGTCCAGGACGGTGACGGATTGGCACCGCACACTGCTACTTTTTTACTCATTGAGCGACCGCAGTTGCAGGCGCATTTGTCTCTTCTTCCCATCTCGTGAAAATGGGCGCCCCCATTCCCCCCCCCCCCCCCCCCCAGCTCGCTGATGCCCAATCGCTCGCACAAAGCACCGCAACCAAGAGGTAGACACCAGGGGTCGTGTGTCCAATGGCGAGCTGATTCTTTTTTGTTTTGCCGCTGTGCGGCGCCGACAAAACCAGCGCGGCCCACCAGCGTTGGCCTTGGCCGTTTGTCACACGGTATGGAGCGGATGCTGGTACCTGTAGGACTCGAGAGGCAAGGGTTGGCCTGGTCTCGAGCCCGGGATGGTTCGCCCTTTTCTGAGAGGTGGATGAAACTGGCGCGACAAGCATCTCCACCCAGACATCCACTCGTGAACCCCCTAGATTGACGTCCTATTCTGGACGCAATTTCCCGGGATATCCAATGGATTGGGGGCAAGTGTGAGAGCTCAAGCCTGGTGTCGATGTGCCTATTAATATGAGGCCACGCTCGGGTTGAGGGGCCTTTTTTTCTTCTTCCTCTCCCTCTCTTTTCTCCTCAGCCCAAAAAGCATCATCGCAAGCTCGCTCTGACTTCGGTCGTCCATTCTTTCAAAAGAAGCAAATCCAACCAGCAAACGAAGCTTTTACGCTTTTATCCACTCTTTAACACCAAACTAATATCACTTTCGTTCCAAAACAAAAAAAAAAGACTCAAAAGACAATCAAGATGCGTTTCACCGTCGCCGCTGCTGTCCTGGCCACCTCGGTCCTCGCCCAGGAGCCCGTGTCCACCGACTACACCACCGAGCTGATCACCATCACGGCCTGCCCTGAGACCGTCACCAACTGCCCGGCCCGCCAGAAGACCACCTCGGTCACCACCAGCTACATCCCGTTGACCACGTCCATCGTCTACGAGACCCACGTGCACACCGTCACCTCGTGCGGCCCTGAGGTCACCAACTGCCCGGCTCACAGCACCGTCCTGTCCACCGAGACTGTTGCCGTTTCCACCACCGTCTGCCCGGTCACGGCCACCTCCACCGCCGCCGCGACGACGCAGGGCTGGTCCAACAGCACCGCCGCTGTCCCTCCCTACCCCACCGGCAGCCCGAGCTCTGCTACTCCCGTCACCATCCCCGTCTACAGTCACCCGGCCGTCTCTTCTCCCGTCTCTTACCCTGTCTACACTCCTCCTGGTCAGGCCGTCACCAGCGGCCATGTCGCCCCTACCGGCGGTGTCCCCGTCAGCTCTGCCGCCGCTGTCTGCCCCGGCAGCTCCGTCATTGCCGTGACCAAGAGCTACACCACCGTCCTGACCTCGGTTGAGTACCAGACCGTTGCCGTCCCTTGCCCTACCGGCCCTGCCGGTCCCGGCAACGGCGCTCCCTCCGGCTCCGGTGTTGCTCCTCCTCACCCCACCAGCCCTGCTGGCAACGGAACGTGAGTAGTCCTCGGCCTCTCCCCTCCCCAAGTGTCCCTATGCTTGGTACTTTGAATGCTAACTCCGCAAACCAGTACGGGCGTCCCTCCCCTCGGCAACGGCGCTGCTTCCTTCACTGGCTCTGCCGTCTTCGCCGTCATTGCCGGCGCCGCCGCTCTGTTCCTCGCCTAAGCGTTTCCTTTGAACTTTTCTTGAGAGAGTCTTGAAGGCCTGCGGGACATGGCGATGCACGAAAGGTAACCCTGAGATCTGGTTGGACATTGTACAGAAGTTGAACTAGAAGTTGTCTCAATAATACTAGAGTTTTACGGCAAATCAGGATTATACCCCCCACCCTGGAGTGTGTACTTAATATTCTAATTGCACGGGCGTTCGCGGGGACGATCTCGTCAGACAACCGACTGGCGGGTCTTGTCCTGGATGTCTTTTTTCTTTGAACGAAGCATTTTTTTTGGTCACGAACTGAGATAACAAAAATTTTAACGACTGCTTTTTTCATTTCGCCTGGAAATTTTTTTTTACTCTTTTTGAATTTCATATACATACACCGAGTACCGTTTTATGTGTGCACTTGTGCCTCCCGCCCATATCATGCTGTGATGTACCCGTTTGATTCGTAGAAGTGGTCAGGGGCTCGGCTGGAGACCCTGACAATGTTTTCCCCATATGATGGCGAGCTAAGGCGAAAGAAGAGGGACGAAAAGACAAGAAAAGAAAAGAACCCTGGTGTAAGCGCACCCCCTGTCGATGCTCATTTCGCGAAGCGCCAAAGTCATGCCTCTATGGGCATGGCCTACGCCGGCGACGGAAATTAGCCCGAAAGAGGTGAGGTCTCTCTCTCTCTCTTGATTTTCTGGGAACGAGATGGAAGTTAGCACGAGATAATGCTGGCTAGTATGCATATTAGTGTTATGCTGATGCTGAGTTTTTTGCCGTTGAAAATGTGGTATTTGCTTGTCGTGTGGGGGTAAAAAGAGGGGGATAAATGATGATGATGAGAAGGAGGAGGATATATTGCATAAGCGTGTCATGTGCTCCGTACAGTACATGGCCGCTTTGTAACAAGCCCATGTCTTTTGTTTACCTAAGCAGCAGGAGAGCATACAGTATGTATGTAGCATGAGAAAATCTCCCTGAATTTTACGTCTACATTGGCCAGGGACGGTCGGCTCCGTGTTCTGGCGCTGGGGAATAGGGAACTGATATGAATGCTGGCAACGAGTTTGTGCGAGTTGGCAGTACGTTTTGTTATTTTGAGAACCTACAAAGTAACTTTCAAATGATTTTTTCAAGTTTAAAAATCGTTTTAGAACCATTACTAAAAGAAAAACCATTGCCAAGAAGAAAACCATTACCAAGAGCCAGGTGGCAGCAGCTGATGCCACCTGGCTAGGGATTTTTATCTTATAAAGACCGGTTATAAGACCTGTAAAATAAGATTCACACCTATACAACTGGTGGGCCACAGAGATACAGATTGATCAGATTGATCAGATTGATCAAGAGACTCTCGCTAACTAAGATAATACATAGGTAGGTTATATATTACGTAGTACAATCTGTAGGCACAGTGTGGCATTGTGTGCCTTTAATTAATGTCATGTCATCTTTAAATATATCGCTTGACCTTGTCAATCTTATCAAACAACGACTTGGGTTACCGCCTGGTGACGGAGTCGTGCTTCTGTCTGCTTGGTACAGTGTCGCTGTTGGTCTGCGATGATGTAGATTCGGCGCTGGATGACTCTGTCAGGCTACGCGTTGGAGGAGGCTGACAAGGCTGACAAGGCTAGCATGTCAGGCTGTAATCGCATTCTACAATAGCCATAATCGCGTTCCAGCTATAATAGCTACAGCCAGCTGGTAATCGCTACAGCCAGCTAGTAATAGTTATAGCAGGTCTGTAATAGCTATAGCTAGCTGTAACCTAAATTTCTATTCATCGGCATAATAGCTAGATGAGTCGATTATTATAATAACAACCTAAAAAATACTTACTAATCTAACAAGATTTTTTAAGTGACTATTGTTTAAATAACCAAGCTAAAAAAAAAATCAATTATATAATTATTACCAGACCTACATTGGGATAACCAGGCCTGCAATATGATTATAGTTGGCACGAAGTATTATGCAACTTATCAGTAGCGGTACCTCTCTATCGGGGGGACCGGATTGCCCGGTTGGGAAGCGACAGACACGGGTAACTACATACATACTTAGTAACTCGCAACATCTTTGTATGTGCTCCTGCCTGTTCTGCGTCTGCATGTTTTAACGTATCGCTGCTGCTTATTTGTGTTGGATAAAGTGGCGGTTTCAGTGGTGTCGCGTCTGTGAGATTGGAGAGGCCTTTTATTTTTATTTTTTTATTTTTTTTCAAATTTTGCACTTCATTTTCAATTTGTTGGAAGAGAGCGTGTTGTTGTCTAGAAATGGTACCAAAACTTGGCAACCAGCAATACTATAGTAGCCAGAAGCAACCGTTGTCTAGTAGACTCTATAGTAGAAATAAATCAAAAATAGAAGAAAAAAATTGGATTTTTTTTTAAATAAATTTATAATGTAATTCAATAAATAAATAAATTAAATTAAACACACAAGGCGTTATTCACTGAAAAGGCGTTGGCCAATTAAATAAAGGGGGGTGTTTTGCCATGAACGGATGACTCGTGTGTTTTATACATTTGGGGGGCGGGGCGAGGCTGTACCTGTCTGTACCTGAGGAACAGGCAGGCAGGCATTAAGAGGGTATTATTCATTCATTCATTCATTCATTCCTTCCTTCATCCCACAGCTTGACGTGGCTGTCATGACGTCCCGTCCAGCTACTCTCGCACGTGCTAGAGTTAGTTGCAGGAGGCCGAGCCATCGTGGCGCAGAAGTAGAAGCGGTTGATACGACCGTCGGCCTTGGAAAGGGGGGGACATGCGTACGTAACAGTGAGCCGCTTGTCATTGGCGTGCGTTACGAAATGGTTCAAGCTCGTGGCTCCCGGTGCCGATAAGCCACCCAATGTTGTGGGAATCCTTTGTTGGTATTGAGTTTAGGCCAAGGCCATATAGAAAGGGGGCCATCGAACGATAAGAGAACGAGCGGTTGTTTTGATGGTTTCACGGGCCCGTTGATTCGGGATGAACGTACGATTGCCGTTGAAAGATCTTTTGATCTATCGCATCTAATCCATGGCTTGGATAACGGGAAAGATTTAGGAAATGAAATCCAAAAAAAAAAAAAAAAAAAAAAAAAAAAAAAAAAAAAACGGAGCAGCCCCGTTTCGTGGCTGAAAAGGGCAATTCTATCCATCCATCTGGTATGTACACGTTCAATTTCTCCGCCCTGTCTTACGAATCCCAAAATCCCCCAGAAGGATTTTTATTTTATTATTATTCTTTTTATTATTATTATTATTATTATCATAATCATTATTTTCAAAGGATCTCTCCCTTCGCATTCGACAAAAGTGCTGTTCGCGGTTAGTCTAGGCGCCCCCCCCCCCCTTAGCGAGGCCTCCCAATTGGGAAGAGAAGAGGAAGGAAGTTGCCAAATAAATAAATAAATAAATAAATAAATAAATTAAAAAAGATGAAATAAAAAAAAGAGAAGAAAAAAATAAAAAATAAAAAAATAAAAATCAATAAATCTTGAGCCACAGTCCCCGCTTTTTACCGCTGACGACCGCGTCATTCATCACGTCCTTCGGCTTCGGGCTTCTCTCCCTCCGGCCTCAACCTCCCTCCCTCCCTCCCTCCCCCTCCTTCTCGCACTCGGTTAGAGATAATAGAGAGAAATTTGCTGGGTAAATGATTGGGAGGAGGCCGAGGAGAATAAAGAGAATTCCAAAAATTCAATTTTTTTTTTTAAAAAAAAAAAAAACTCTAAAAAACTGTAAGCTTGTTCTGCTCTGCACCGGACAAACGCGGCCGAGGGCTAATCAGCTTCTTATTCGAAGGATTGGGGGGGGACCATCCAATCAGCTCATGAACCAACGTTAGTAGGGGCTCTACATTGCTTGCCCATGCATGCGAGCAAACAGCCAAACCGGAGCTCCTCGTAAGGCATTGCGCTGAGCCACGACGACGGCGGGCATGCGGGTCATCATCATATCATCGTCGAGGCCTTTTTTTTTTTTTTTTTTTTCGTCAATCTGCCCGCCGTAGCTTCTCAAGTTCAGCCGCTTTTTTTTTTTGGGGGGGGGGGGGGTTTCTGATAGGGTTATTGGTCATGATTGGTGATGACGTTGCGTGTGTCTAAAAAAAAAAAATCCATTTCGGGCATTGTCAACCATGTGGATATGGGAATGGACGACAGACCATCGAACGAGGACGAGGCGACTGGGGGTCGTCGCCCAATCCCAATATGCGGCATCATGGCCGAGGGCTGGGTAATTTTCGACTCTCAAAACAATGATAAAGGGAGCTCGTTTTCCCTTTGCTACCGGACTTGGAGACGCCTCTGATGAGACGAACAACGAGCCATTCGAGTCATCGACACACAAGTCCCGACAAAAGTCCCCCAAACTCCCGAGGACTTGACAAAAGAAAAAAACGAGAAAAAGATATATATAAACACGTCTGTCCAAAAAAAAAAAAAGAAAAGAAAAGAAAAAAGAAAAAAAAAAAAGGATTCGTCCATCAACGCCATGGCTGGAGATCCTCCCCCCGGCACCATCACGTTTGGATCCGACGCAACGTGCAACTTGGACACCTGCCCCGTGGAATGGAGCATCTACGGCTACCGTCCCTCTCTGGCGGCCAACGTCGTCTTTGCCGTCCTCTTTGGCCTCGCCTTCCTTGCTCACCTGCATCTCGGCTTCCGGTGGAGGAGCTGGGGCTTCACCGTCCCGGTGCTCCTGGGATGCGTGACTGAGATTATCGGTTATGTTGGCCGGATCTTGCTGTGGTCCAATCCCTTTTCTTTCAACGGTTTCATCATCCAGATTGGTAAGGAACGACAATGCCTCTCCCATCTCTCCCATCTCTCCCATCTCTCTCTCTCTCTCTCTCTCTCTCTCTCTCTCTCTCTCTCTCTCTCTCTCTCTCTCTCTCTCTCTCTCTCTCTCTCTCTCTCTCTCTCTCTCTCTCTCTCTTATAAGAGAGAGATAGACAATATATATATATATATATATTCTAGGCTTCACGTGGACTAACTTCGCGTGCTCAGTCTGCCTCACTATTGCTCCCGTCTTCTACACGGCGTCCATCTACGTGACCCTGTCGCAGTCGATCGTCTACCTCGCTCCGGACCTCTCTCGCTTCAAGCCCCAGCTCTTCTACTACATCTTCATCCCCTTTGACATTCTCTGCCTTGTCCTCCAGGCCACCGGGGGCGCCTTGTCGGCCGACTCCTCCGGCCCCGACAAGACCGGAGTCAACATCTCGCAGGCGGGACTCAGTCTTCAGGTCATCGTCCTCGTCCTCTTCATCGTCGCCTTCGCAGACTACATGATCCGCTACCTCCGGTCCGGCCGCGCCTCGAGCTTCGGCTGGCGGCTCACCGCCTTCTTCTCCGGCCTGACGGCGGCGACGCTCCTCATCTTGGCCCGTTGCGCCTACCGAGTGGCCGAGCTCAAGGACGGATACGATGGAAGCCTCATCCAGGAGGAGGCCCCGTTCATCGTCTTGGAAGGCGTTTTCGTGTTTCTGGCGGTGTCGTCGCTCTGCTGGGGACACCCGGGACTGGGGCTGAAGCGAGAAGGGCTGGAAGGACGAAAGCTGGAGAATGACAGCGAGAGGACCATTGCCGTCACTCGGGAGGCTGAGCGGCGCAAGTAGGGCAAGATGAAAGAAAGGCGAAGGGAGGTTTTTTTTTTTTTTTTTTTTTTTTTTTTCCTTTTTTTTGGGTTGGCCCTTTTTTGTTGGTATTTTATATGGACATTTTATGCCTTTTTGCTACGTATTAGAATTGGGATAAACTAAACGGATAACGACCATGGGACATTGGATAAATCAAAGGGAAATGGATGGTTATAGTACATGGTTTTCATATGGGGGCAGGCTTATATATATATATATATATATATCTCTAGATGGACTTTTTGCACATGTTTTTATTGTTGGTCTTATTACCATCGCCATCATCATTAAACAGCTATTCTACCAAAAAAAAAAAAAACGCCCCTCTCATATATATATACACTCCTTATCCATCCAGCCTTTCAAACAAAAGATTAAAAAATAAAAAATGAAAAATAAAAAAAAATAAAAAATAAAAAGATAATCGTGGGCATCCCTCGTCGACCGCATCCCCGATTCCATGGCCTCGGCAACTTCTGCCGCTCTTCCAAGGCTGTGTGTGCCCCTCCCTCCCTTCAATCTCTCCCCCCTCCCCTCTCCCCCCTTCTCTCTCCCCTCCTCCATCCAATTTTTTTTTTTTGGGCTTCTCCGCACGCCGTCTTTGCTTCCCTTTTTTTGCTCTCTCTCTCCTCCCTCTTCTCTTGCCTCGCCGGCATCTGATCTGCATGATTTGCTCGTCGACGGCGAGACGTTTGAGGACATCGGCAATCCAGTCTCCGGCAGCAAGTCGTCCAGCTAGAACCAGACTCCCGTCGTCATCGCCATCATTTTCGACGACCGCCTCCATCATGGCGCCTCCTCCGGCCGCCGTCGACTTTGTCGACTTTGTCAACGCTTCGCCAACTCGTACGCCGCGATGCTTTTCATAATTTATTTATTTATTTTAATTTTTATTTATTTGTTCAAAATTTATTTAATTTTTTTTTTTTTTTTTTACACCATCCCGCCTCCCGCTCGTGCCTCGGCTAACGACACTCTTCAACCAGCCTACCACGCCGTCCAATCCGCCGCCGCCCGCTTTGAAAAGGCCGGCTTCACGCTGATCCGCGAACGAGACTCTTGGGCATCGACCCTCCGTCCCGGCGGCAAATACTACCTCACCCGCAACGGCTCGTCCATCGTGGCCTTTGCCATCGGCCGCAAATGGCGCCCCGGCAACCCCGTCGCCATCGTAGGCGCCCACACCGACTCTCCCTGCCTGCGCGTCAAGCCCGTCTCCAGGAAGAGCAACGTCGGGTACCTGCAGGTCGGCGTCGAAACCTACGGCGGCGGCATCTGGCACTCGTGGTTCGACCGCGACCTGAGCCTTGCCGGCCGCGTGCTGGTCCGCGACGGCGACAGCGTCGTCCAGAAGCTGGTCAAGGTGGACAGGCCGCTGCTGCGCATCCCCACCCTCGCCATCCACCTGCACAGACAGTCCAACTTTGACCCCAACAGCGAGGTTGAGCTGTTCCCCATTGCCGGCCTCGCCGCGGCGGAGCTCAACCGGGGCGCCCAGCCGGACCGGCCCGCGGAGGGGCAGGGGGAGGTGGAGGAAGAGGACCAAGACTTCAGGCCCCTCGACAAGATGACGGTGCGCCACCACCCGGCCGTCCTCGACGTCGTCGCCGGCGAGGCTGGCGTCGACGCCGCCTCCATCGTCGACTTTGAGCTGGTCCTCTACGACACGCAAAAGTCCGTCATCGGCGGCATCAACGACGAGTTCATCTTCTCCCCGCGCCTCGACAACCTGGGCATGACCTACTGCTCCGTCGAGGGCCTCATCTCCTCCGTCAGCAAGGCCGACGCCCTCGACGGCGACTCGACGATCCGCATGACCGTCTGCTTCGACCACGAGGAGATTGGCTCCCAGTCCGCCCAGGGCGCCCACTCCAACCTGCTGCCCAGCGTGCTGCGCCGCCTGTCCGTCCTGCCCGGCAACCGCGATGCCGCCAGCGACGGCAGCTATGAGCAGGTCGCCCACGAGGGCGACGAGGCCACGGCCTTTGAGCAGACCCTCTCGCGCTCGTTCCTCGTGTCCGCCGACATGGCCCACGCCGTCCACCCCAACTACGCCGGCAAGTACGAGCCGTCGCACCAGCCCGCCATCAACGGCGGCACCGTCATCAAGATCAATGCCAACCAGCGATACGCCACCAACTCCCCCGGCATCGTCCTGCTGCAGGAGTGCGCCCGCAAGGCTGCCGTCCCGCTCCAGCTCTTCGTCGTCCGCAACGACTCGCCCTGCGGCAGCACCATCGGACCCGGCCTGGCTGCCAGGCTGGGCATGCGCACCCTCGACCTGGGCAACCCCCAGCTCAGCATGCACAGCATTCGCGAGACGGGCGGAACGGCCGACGTGGGGAACGCGGTCAAGCTGTTTGACCAGTTCTTCGAGAGCTACGGCGAAATCGAGCCCAAGATCTTGATCGACTGAGCTGGGGGCTGGGGACATGGGTGTTCTCGACGGAGGGCGGAGCCGAGAGAAGCCCAGGACCGGCCACCCAACGACAGTCAAGGGCTATTTTGTCATGGACCTGTTAGCGTGCATGCAAGCTTTGCATGATATCTACAAAGTACAGTCACGTAGCAGCGCACAATCTTCAGGCCTCGATGGGATTGCAAAAAAATAGGATGCCCAAGACTCGGAAACCAAATAATCAAAAGCTTCTACAAAGTCTCCGCGGTCGGGCTGCCATGGGCGTTGCATGGCTGTGTGACCGAGCGCGACGTTCAATGATGCCCCCTGCCATCGTAATCTAGTCTAGCCAACAGCACATGATCACCGTAGTAATTCTATTCTCCATAGGTCGTCTTGAACTATTTATTGTGCCGATGCCCCCCCCCCCCCCCGGGACACCTCGGTCATGATCATCATCCAAGGGGGGTTATTTCTACCTATTATAACAATACAGCACTCGTGATATTGGAATCTCCTCAAAATTGGCTTTCTCATAAATCAAAGGGGGAGAAAAAAATAAAAATAAATAAATAAATAAATCAAAAGGGGCAGGACAAAGGGGGATCAATCTCACGCACAGCATCACATCCGATCCCCGTCCGTGGACATCGTCTCTGTGCAAGTGCTCCTCAGAGAGGATACCGGCGCTGGCGCCGGGCTGGATTGGAAGACTTTGGAAGGAGAATCGAATTCGCCAATCGGGAGCAGGGTTGGCTTGTCCCTCTCAACCCCCGCTCCCTGCGCGTCGAGGTGGTCAGGCGTGTTGCCTCTCGTTTCCACAATGACGCTTTCCTGAGAGGCAGGCATGGTGATGGCGTCCGACGCAGCGGACGTGGTGGATGACTCCTGTGACAGTGCAGGCACCTGCGGGATTGAATCCACGCTCCGGACCCTGTTGTGTGTGTTCGTCCGTGCCGCTTGGCCAAGGGTGTTTGCTCGTCTGCGGCTCGTTGTCGACGGCGGAAGCGGCTTGCGCTGGAGTTCGGAGAGAGGGATTGTGGTTTGGCCGGTACGCAGCTTGTACCCTGCGAGGCCGAGCCGCAAGCGAAGGATTTCTGCCTTCTGAAGGAGGAGGAGGGGGGAGGGGGTTGACGTTTTGTTAATTCATCTCTTCCATACGACGTGAAGGGGGCATGGAGGGGATGCAAGGAGAAGGGCTAACCTCTCTGGCCTGTTCTCTCGTCAGTACTCTGGGCCTCGTGGCGGCGGCCAGTGGGATTGCCGCGGCGGCCATGTGATCTGGTTCTGTTGTTGTAGTAGCCCAGGAAGTGTCCCCGGCGGAGGTATCGAACAGAGAGCTCCTCTCGAGGCTGGGTGATCTTGATCGCGTGGCCTAGATATCCCCTCGTCAGATTTGCGAACGCCAAACTTGATGGTGATTTGTTCGAGTGTTGTTATTATCCAACGTTCCCCCACGGCATAGGACTAGATATGGGCAGCATAAGAGACACAAGGGCAAAAATAAACAGAGGACTGCTCACCCCGTCAACACACGCCTTCTTCGCAGCTGGACTCTCGTCCACCACCTCGTCGACGTCTTCTTTCACCGCTCGCCTCTTTCCCATTGCCGACTCAACCTCCCTCAGCGGACCGCTCACCAGCAGAGCTGACGGCGTCAGAAGCATTGGCGATCCCATCATGATCATTTTATTTGCCATTGGTGTTGTTGTCAACGCCGCGTTCGCGTCCAAGGACCCGAGCACGGCGCGTCCTTTGAACGGTGACGAGCCAGCTTCCATTGTTTCCCAAGTTACCTTTTGGTTGAAGAGAAAGAAATAAAGTTGTATATATATAAAAAATAAAAATAAAATAAAAAAATAAAAAAATAAAAAATAAAAAAAAGTGGTGGAAAACGAAACGAGAACCAAAGCGCGGCAAGATGGAAAGTTGAACCGCGCGCACAAGGTAATCTTGGGTACTTGCGGAGGAGGCACAGAGGAAGTGGGGGGTGGGTAGCCGGAATGTCGCGTACGACGAAGCCCTACCAGGGCAGAGAGCGAGAGAGGAGAGAGAGAGACAAACAGAGAGGGAGAGAGAGAGAGAGTCCGATGCAGTTGGCTTAGTGGCCCGCCTTGTTTTTCCTCCCTATTTTTTCGCGTATAATTAATTTGTCCAGGGCAGAAAAGAAAGAAGGCGAAAAAATAAAAATAAAAATAAATAAAAATAAATAAAAAATAGTCCGAATCAAAATGCGGTTCGTTCAATAGAGAGGTTGAGAAAAGCCCACTATTTACCACGCAACAGCAACAGTAAAAAAAAAAAAAAAAAAAGAAGAAGAAAAAAAAAAACCGGGAGCAGAGAGAGGAAACAAGAAGAGACGAAAAAGTAAATAAAAAAAATAAAAACCCCAAAGGCTCAACTCAACACACACATGACTGACTCCCTGTTTCGGCTTAGATTTTCACGAGAGAGAGAGAGAGAGAGAGAGAGAGAGACTGAATTCACTCTCTCCCCTTCACGCGCCGCCGTTTTCTCAGTCGCGACTTGACCCTGAGGCCCCACTTGCCCTGCCAAAAAAAAAAAAAAAAAAAAAAAAAAAAACCCGAGCAGCAAAAGCACAAGGAACGCCTGCCTCCTGCCTTCTTTCTCGCTTTATTCCGTACACAGTAATTAGTTAATTGAATTTTATTTACGGGTCTTCCCCCCCCCCCCCCCCCCCCCCCCCCCCCCCCCATCCAGCCTAGCGCTCCTCAGTCGCCGCGTCTTTCCTTCCCGTCAACGAACCGCGTCGTCGGATCACCCCGCCATCCCCAATCTGGACTTAGCGCGCGCTCTCTGGGGCCACGAGAAGATGTGGGGAGGAGCAGCTCTTTTGACGTCTCCGCGCTAGGAAAAACCACACACACACACACACACACCCCAACACCTAGCATGCAAGGCTGGCTCCATCCATTTGATCTGATCCCCAGCATCGGCATCAGATCCGGTCACATGCAAAACAACTACAGACACGGGCTATCCTTACGTAACCAGGCCGGAAGTTCTGGCACTCGCCGTATCGTAATAGGGAAACAGTTCATCACCAGATCAGGTCGGAGCTCAGCCAGCCATGGAACGTTGGCTATGGTAAAATAGCCGTTCTCTCCCCCCCCTTGTCTTAAGAAGATATCCTGATGATGCCATCAACACTAGCCCACGCCGCTTAAGCACTATTTGGAAAGCATCAACGTTACAAAGCGTTACAAAAATAAACGATGTAACCTCTATAGACTTCCCCTTAACCTCCCAAAGTAGGCTCGTACTCGTCGTTCGTTCGAATTAGTATATTATCCGCCGATACATGGAAATTCGACCCAGCTTCACGCACACACACACGCACACACACACACACACCAAAAAATATATATATATAGAAAACAGCCGTTGCAAAAGGGGAAATAAAATCGCCCTATAAAAATGACACACAAGTTTCCGCCCCATGGCATCCGTTGTCCACCCTGCCCAGCCTCAACGCCAACCAGAAACTTCCTTCATCTGTCCACTCCATAAGTTTTTTTTTTTTCCCTTTCGGGGTTTTTTGACTCGTTTCCCCCTCTTCCCCCGTTGTCCAATAAACAACCACCGCGATATCAGTCATGTCATAACGCTGGGTATATATCCTGGGTCCTTGGCTCCAAACAAAAGATTAACCGAAATAGAAAGACATAAAAAAAAGGACAGACAGGGAAAAACATTCAATGAATAAAAATCTTTGCCTGTTTGGCAAAAAAGTATAATATGCATCTGGTTATTACTCCCAAGTTCAAATCACTTTCGCCAAGAGGCGGTTTTTTTTTTGTTTTGTTTTTTTTGAAAAAAAAAAAAAAAAAGGGGGGGGGGGGGGGGAAGGGAGAAAAAAAACCATAAATTTTCTTTTGTCAACCCGGGTTTTTTTTTTTCTTCTTCTCCAGTCTGTCCCCACTCTCAAGCATCGAGCGAGTAGAGGCTCAGGTCGAATTGAAACGGTTTGGAAAAGTCAGTGTTGATATCATCCCAATCTGGAACGCCCGCGGGCCTAGTTAAGAGAACGGTTGGGTCAAGAGTAGCTATGCTGGCATCTGCTGAACTCAACTCGCCGTCAAGGGTGGCGTTGGTTAGGTCCAAGAGAAGATCGGTATCCATGTTTTGCCAGTTCACGTCAATATCAAGCGCAGCACCTTCGGAGATGTCGCTGTTAGGCTCACTCGCGCCATCCTTGCTCGACTCTGGAGTATCCTTTGGTGTGAAAGACCTGTACATGTTGGCCTCATTGGCGATGTTTGGCAGTCCATTTTCGAAGCCCAAGTTCTGAAGCAATGTCTGCGGGTCAATGGTCGAGTTGGCCCATGGATCTAGAGCCGCAGGCATCGTAGCGCCATTCGCCTGCTTTCCGTCCCCAGGCTTTGCGGCCGCATCTGCCCTCACGACAGATTTGGCGTCTTGGCCCTTGCTCATCGCGCTGGCCGATCTCTTCATGCCTGTGCCATCCTGGAACATTGGTGTGCCGACGGGATTTTCGGAGGCTTGACCCTGTTTTGACGTTGATGAGCTCATGGCTTGGGCGCCATCTGCAGGCTTCTGCTCCTTTTTTACAGTGCCGTCAAGCTCCAGGCCTAACGCCAGCGCGAGATTCTCTTGGCAGAATTTGACAGGGTCTTCCTTGGGCTTTGTGTGCTCCTCGTCGATATGATGCTGGAGAGCCTGTTCGCTGGGGAAGGCGACGGCTGTCAATTCGCAGTCGGGCTCGGTGCAGAGGAACGCGGGCTTCGATGGACCTTGCGCGCGGCGGGTATCGGGTGAGGCATTCTTCGTAATCTGCGGCGAGGGGGTAGCTCCTTGAGATGACTGGCCCGAGTGCTGTCCCCCACTAGCCAGCTTTTGCTTCTTGCGAGCGGGCGGCAGCTGCAGGTTGAGGTCCTTTTGTTTGCCAATGTAGCTTGGGTTGCCGTGGGGCGAGGTGGCTCCGAACGGGAAAGGTGGCTGAGCTGTGGTCGGCGCAGGGGGGACTTGGCCTGCTCTGCTGGCCTGTTTCTGTTGGTTCATCTTATTCAACGCCTGCGCATTCTTCTCTAGGTTAGCTGCGTTCAAGGGAGCCGGCTGCGCTTGCTGGTTCTTTTGCTGTGCCTGCTGCGATTGCTGTTGCTGATGCTGCTGTTGCTGTTGCTGATGCTGCTGTTGCTGATGCTGCTGTTGCTGATGCTGCTGTTGCTGATGCTGCTGTTGCTGATGCTGATGCTGCTGCTGCTGCTGCTGCTGCTGTAGAGATAGTTGCTGCGCTTGCGACAGGCCTGGCTGCTGAGCATGCGCCTGGCCGCCGGGCTTCATCATGTGCCGGCCAATTACACTGGCCGCCAGGTCCTTGGCCATACTCTCAAGCATAGCGCGAGCCTGGTCGAGGTCGGAGGAGCGGATACTGAAGACGTCCTTCATTGTCTCCATCTTTTCACCGTCCACGTGTTGTTTGATGATGCGTAGTCGCTGTGATCAAGTCAGCATTCATTTTTCATCCCAGGGCGGTCGGAATATTGCGGCAACTTACAGTTCTAAAGAACATTTTGGCACGCGCATTATCTTGAGTGATGGCGTACCATTTGCTCAGTCCACGCCCAACTTTGCTCATGTCCGAGACGATTCGTTTCAGCTTCCCTGCAGTTTCTGCATACTCCTCAGGGCCCATCGGAATGTCTGGCATTGTTTCTTGCACAAACTGCTTTTGCTCTTCTTGGCCAATCATCTTGAGGCGATGGAGGGATTCCGATGCGTTCTGAGGAGCGTTACCGGCTGGTGGAGCCGCTCCAGCTGCCGCCGCCGCCTTGGCCTGCATTTGCTGCATCTTCAAGAAGGGTTCATATCGAGCTCTATGCTCGGGCTTCAAGGATGCCTCCTGCTGAGGTGTGAGCTGCGGCGGGAACTTCGGCCCAGGCCTCTGCGCCGGCTGTTGATTTGGCTGTGATGCCGCCGCCGCCGCTCGTGGAGTAGGCACAGGAGCCTTTACGCCGGTCGTATCAGCCCCGTCATCTGGGTTAGGGCGCTTAAGATTCTTCGCGGGTTGGGGCTGGTTATTGCGTGCCTGATTCTGAGCTGCGTTTTGCTGTTGCTTCTGGTTGTTCGCTTGCATGGAGGCAGTCTGGCTCATGGCATTTGGCATCCCCTGCGCCTGGTTCTGGGGACCGAGGTTGGGCTGAGGCTGCTGGATTTGCATGGGGCCTTGAGGGCCAGCCATGTGGTTTGCAACGGTCTGCGCCGCCTGCGCCTGCGCCTGTGCCTGTGCCTGAGCCTGAGCCTGAGCCTGCGCCTGAGCCTGCGCCTGGGCCTGAGCCTGAGCCTGAGCATGCTGGACTCTGAGCTGCTGCTGCTGCTGCTGCTGCTGCCAGCTATTCCTCTTCATCTGGATAATCATATGTCGGAGCTGTTCGTCAGGCACATTGACCAGCCCAGGTCTCTGGCTGCGGATATGCATCATTTCCTGAGGTGACACCTGAAGCAGCTGTGGCGGTATACTGCCCATCGGTCGCTGAATTCCTGGCGGTTGGTTTGCCATCTGCATAGGCATGGCGGGGTTCATATTGAGAGCCTGGCCAGGCTGCTGGGGTATAGCGCCAGCTCGCCTTTGCATGAGCATCTGGAACTGCTTTTGCTGGAGAGCAGTCAACTGGCTGCGAATATGTGGCGGGAGGGTATTGTTTTGGGCGATCCATAGCTTCAAATCTCTCCACTTCTTGACCTCTACAGGCAAGACGCCGATCTGGCTTATAATATTTGAGGGAGGCAGGTCCATCGAGTCCATCATTGCCTGAAACTGGGTGCCGCCCTGGCCCGGCATGCGTCCCATCTGCATTTGCTGTTGCTGGTTGCCTGCGCCAGGGGCATTCGGTTGCGGAATGGCCTGAGGGCCAGCGGCCATGTTCGGCCCCATCTGGCCAAATTGATTTTGAGGTCGATTGGCCATCTGCGCCTGCATCATCTGGTTTCCGCCCATATTGGCCATTTGCTCCTGTCGCTGACTCTGCCACCGCCGCATAACCTCGTTGAGCTTGTCCGGTGGGAGGCCGTTGATCGCTTGCCTCTGTTCCGGGGTCATGTTGGCGAGCATGGCATTGAATGCCGGGTTGTTGGGCCTTTGAATTCCCTGGTGAAATCGCTGGTCGCCGAACTGGAGGCCGCCCTGCCCCATGCCCTGCGGCCCCATGGGGTTCATCCCGCCAGGTCTTGAGACGGGGGCGTTCAAAGTGTTCATGCCGGGGCTCTGCGACGCAGCCAGACCTCCCGCCATTTGCTGCTGGTTCTGCATTTTCATTTGCGCCTGCGCTTGCAAGGCTTGGGACTGCTGAGCAGTCTGGTTTAGCTTGGCCTGCTGCTGCTGCTGCTGCTGTTGTTGTTGTTGCTGCTGCTGCTGCTGCTGCTGCTGTTGCTGTTGCTGCTGTTGCTGTTGCTGCTGCTGCTGGGCGGTGCGGGGCGTCTGGTTTTGTACCTGCTGGTTGGAGATGTTCTGGTTCCCAGGCTGAGGGGTGGCGTTTCTCCCGGCGCCATTGCTCGCTGGCACGACTATCTGCCCGGCCTGCTGAGCCATAAGGCCAGTCATCTGCTGATCCTTGATGCTCTCCATGTTTGGCGTGAACTGGGAGAAATCGTGAGCCGCGCCAGGCTGCTGGGCGGCGTTTAGCATATTCTGCCTCTGTTGCTGGAGGGATTGCTGGCTATGCTGCTGTTGCATCAGGGCGGCTTGGGCGGCGCTGTTCTGGTTTGCGGGACCACCTTGCTGGAATCGGTTCATGGAAGACTGCTTGAGAGCTTGAAAGGCTTGACTCTGGTACCACCAAACAAGGGGATCTTTCCCCTGCGTCTGGAATTCAATGAGCTGCTGAGCCGTAAGCCTTGACTGCAAGTGCATTCGCGTGCTGGCTTTTTGCTGGTCCGTGGCTTGAGCCATCATCTTGGCAGCAAGCTCCATGATCTTGTTCTTGTCGGCCTGTCCCAATCTCGCCATCTCGTTGGAGAACATGGGCCTGTTGGGGCCGCCCGACATACCCATGGCCTGCTGATTAGGTCCCATGCCGCGGCCGCCCTGATTAGCCATGCCCATGGCAATTTGCTGTTGTTGCTGAAACAGCGGCTGTTGAGGCTGTTGCGGCTGCTGCTGGGGCATCTGGGCAGCTTGCATGGGGTGTTGCATCTGCTGAAATCCCTGCTGGGGATTCTGCCCAGCGCCACGACCCATCTGGGCTTGCAACATTAGCGCCTGGGCCTGGGCTTGAGCATGGGCTTGGGCTTGGGCGTTAGCGTTCATGCTGTTCTGGAGGCTTGGTTCGTTTGCCTGTCGCTTCTTAAAGAAGTCCATGATTTTACTGGCCATGGCTTGGTCATATGCTTCCTAAATTCACTCAAAGTCAGCATAGGGGGAAGGGGGGTGGAGGGGGGCCGTTTTTTGTCATTTTTTTTTTCTTTTATGCTTTTGGCAATGGGGGAAATTGGCAGCAACTGAGACGCACTTTGGTGGGTGACTTGTGAAAGACTTCTCGTTCGAATTGGCACCCAAATTCGGTTGCCCGGCTGTAGTCAAGACTGCCCATGGCTAGAGATATGTTGGAAATTCTGCGGCGGGTTAGCTAAGATTCCTGCAGCAGCTGCCGCCCCGATCCCCAAAAAAAAAAAGAAAAAGAAAAGAAAAGAAAAACTGTTTGGGGATTGAAGTCGCAGGGCAGGGTTGCGGGGCGAGTACGTACAAGTCTAACGCTTTGCCCATTCGCTCGTTAACGGAGAAGTTCGACTGCCACGTCATGCCATTCAACGGCGGCGTGTTTTGTTGGATATTTTGAAAAACAGCTTGCTGTAACTGGCTAGCTGTGGGCTTTCGCAGCTGCTGAGGCATCATCTGGCCTGCCCCAGCCATGTGCTGCATGTTGGCGGCCATGGCCGCTGGAGGTTGCGCCAGACACGCTCCAAACTGATCTGGAGACTAAGCGCTACCCCTGCAAGTGGAACAAAGGGCGAAGGTGGTGACGAGGCAATCCCAAAGGAGATTCGACTTGGCCGATGCTTTAGGAGCGCACTCGCTCGGAAGTAGATGCGGTGGTGCGCGTAGGAGAGGACGGGCGGGTGGCCGAGCGGACGGGTAAGACAGAGAGGCTTGTCGGTCGTCTCTCAAACAAGAAGCAAGTAGCCGCCAAGGATGCTGCAAGGTGCCTAGTAGCCTCCAAGGCTGCCCATGAAGAGCCCAGCAGGGAATGCACCTGAGCAGAGTCTTGGGCCGCGTTCGGGAGAGGTCTTGAAGTCGCACATGCGCTCAGCACAAGAGGGGAGTGTGACTTGGGTCGCGAGATGAGCCTGATGCCAGACGTGAACGTATCGGCGTTGGGATGCGGCGTGGTTGTAAACAATGACGGTTGCCTGGGTCGGGCATGCAGAGCCAAGCGCAATGATGGCGTTGAAGGCAAGAAAGGGTAGCAGAGATGGCCGGGGAGGGAATTCAAAGCGAACGTCGGAGTTGTGCGTAGGAAAGGAAGGTAATCGATATGTCGTCGACGTCGTAAGAGGAGAGGAGGAGGTGAAGGAAGAAGAAGGGCGGCCAGCAGAAATTTGTTGTGGTGAAGCACCCTCTGAGCAGCCACTGAGTGGGTGATGATGGGGTGGCGGAAAGAAGGGCAGGTAGCCTGGCTCAAAAAGGTGAGGACCCGGGACACAAGCTCGAGAATGGGAAACAAGAAGGGAAATGGGATCCGCGCGTCAAAAGAAAGGAGCCCGAGAGGGAAACGAATGCGCTTCCGCGACAGGGTTGATAAGAGGGTGACAAAGGCGGCGGGAGAGAGTTGGAGAATGAGGGCGAAAAGAACAAGGCAAGACAGCAGCGGATCAAGTTCTTGGGGGGGGGGGGAAGAAGTAGGAGGACCATCTACCTTAGTAGGCATGGGATTGGGGGGGGGGGGGTACGAAAGGTTAGTGCCTACCCACTGAGATACTAGGTACCTATACGGAGTACCTACTTTGGACGGATAGAGAGAGGAGAGAGAGCCTAATCCTTACTACTGGGTACCAAGGTAGGTACTGCTGCTAGCTACTAGTAACCACTAAGGCACCCGGTGCTGATGGCTGGCGGCCACCAAAAAAAAAAAAAAAAAAAAAAAACCCAAAAGTGCCGGTACCTACTACATAGGTTAGTTACCATGAGGTACTAACGGACTACCTTACCTCTACCTACCTAGTAGTACTTGATTTGAGTCTATGGCAACAAGGCGCAGAGAGCGAGTTGGAGAGGCGGCTCGACTCTTTTTCCTGTGCACCATGCACACTCTCGTGCGACGGGAAAACAGGCAGGGCAAGCGTGAGGATGGCGACCCTTAGCAGAGAAGAGTTGAGAAGAGAGAGAGAGAGAGAGAGAGATTCGTGGCCCGTCATAAGCATAACCAACTGTTGACGGCAGAAAAGAAAAAAAATACCAAACAAAAAAAATTAAGTTGAAAAAAAAAAAAGGGGGGGGGGGGGGACTCACGATGCCTAGACAAAGCCCAAAAGCTACCACAAAATTTAAAAAATTTAAAAAAAGAATTTAAAAAAATTTTTACGAGAATAAATTCAACCATGAATAAAATAATAATAATAAAATAGATAGATAAAACGAAGCTTCGCCTGAGGGGAGGGTGAAATGAGCGGTACTTTTATCGGGCGCAAACGTGCCCGGCTTGTACAGAGGGGGATAACACGGCGTGTTACTTGTATGTACATGCTGGTTAGCGCGGTATTAGAGTTGCGAGCGGGCATCAGGTCCTGTCAACGCCTCGTCGAGCGGGCGAAGAACTAAACTGACAGGTGGCTTCGCAAAGGCGCATCGCCGCGCAGGTACCAAGGTATGTACTCCCTTCCTACCAGTTCCCTTGGGTGCCTCGGCATCTCTATTTGCTGGACGTTGCAGCGCTGCCCGGTGGACGAGGCTTTTGACAGGTCCCCAATTCGAGGGGCATCTCGCTGGTAGCGATAGTAACAAGGTAGTAGTAGTAGTAGTAGTAGTGCCTTGGTGCTTGGTGCAAACAAGCAGTACCTTAGGTACCTGCTAGGTACCTAGTAGTTGCAGTAGGTCCGTGACATGTGGTGGATCACTTTTGGGGTCCCTTGACCTGGCTGGCACTTGTCAGGCCGTGCAATGGCCTTTGATCGAGCGTGGTACCAGCAGGGCTTGCGGCGATGAGAAAAGCCCTTCTCGGCCGTGGGTGGTGGGCAGCGAGGCTCGGGCCAAGGGTCTCCCATGCTACCTCAGTACCTAGCAGGTACCAAAGCCCAGCAGAGGTACTACCAAGGTTCCTTGGGTACTGCTAAGGGCAAAGGTGGTGGTGGCGCCCCCGGGTGCTGCTAGGTCGATACTACTGCGGGTGGTACCTAGAAGGTACCTACCTACCTGGTGTCCATCCCTGGCCGCAATCCTGGTTTGGGGGGGGTTTCTCCATCGCCATCAGTCCTGGGAGGTCGAAAGCTGTGAGCCCGAGTTAGCGAGGCACGAGGGCCCGGCCTGCTAGCCCGGGGCCCTGCCAACCCGGCCTGTAACTGACAAGTATAGCAGTACTCCGCAGCGACACTCACCACCACCACGGCACCAGGTACCGGTACCTGTTATTGCCGGGGAGTACCGGAGAGGTACTCGGTACCCAGAGGCTCTTTCCGCCCTGCCGGGGGTTCGAGGTACTCGCTACTGCGTGCCTACGCGGTCCCGGCGTCCTCCAGAAACAACCTGGAAACTCCCGTCTCCTCCACGCGCGTTGATGGTTGTTCCTCGACAGCTGCGCGGGCTTCTTCATTGAAAAGAGCAGGCGGGGAGGGAGCGAGATGAGGCCGATGCGAAACATGCATCTTCCTCGTCCATCGCGCAGCGGCAAGAGTCGGTACGGCAAGGCATTGGTTAGTGCCTCAAGGTATGTGTATACAAGTCACCAACCTGCTGGCGTACATAAAGGTACCTTGCCTATGGTGCTAACCTAACCTTGCGCTCGCACATGCACGAGAACATACAACTATACCAAACTAATCCGTCAGAGGCCCACGTACCTTATCCGCCACACCCGTGCCGGCCAAGGTAGTACCTAAGAACCTACTACTACCCGTTGCTACGTATAGTACTGTAAGGGTAGCAGCATAGCAACCTCGAAAGTAGGTTGCCAAAGCAATGGGCGAGTGAGAAAAACTTGCATGCGCGTGTCGAAGTCGTTCTATGCGACCCCGGGGGGGGGTTGAAGTCCCTTGACCAAGAAAAGATGACCCAATTGCCACGGAACAGATGGTTTTACTTGATACAGAGTACGAGTACCTGTACTTTTGTGAGTTTTATGGCAGCGTTAGTACTGCAGTACTACCTAAGGTACCTAGGTAGTTTGTACCATGCAAGGTTACGAATTGTTCTTGCGCACAACAACAAATTGGCTGCCGCGCCAGACTCAGCTTGGGCTACATATTTATTATGGTTCAACAAAATTCTCACTTTTGCGCGCCCAAAAAAAAAAAAAAAAAAAAAGATAAAAGGGTAAATTGAAGAAGAAGAAAAAAGAAGAAAAATGGCGCCTCTTACCTCTTTTCTTCTCCGCCCTCGCCTACATCTGTCGAACCCAAACGCAAAAAAAACGCCAGTGGCGCTGGCGAAAAAAAAAATTTAAAAAAAAAAAATAAAAATAAAAAAAAAAAAAAAAGACGGCACTCAAAAACATCTCCCCCGATGAACACTCCTTGACTTGACTTTGGGGGGGGGGGGGGAACGGCCGCGATCTGGGATCCCCCCTTGTCTGGCGCTCACGCTAGGTTGCTTGATTTCCCCCCCTCTCTCATTTTTTTTTTTCGTTTTTTTTGTTGTATTTTATTTTTTCATCTTTTTATTTTATTTCATTGTAATTTTTTTTTTTTTTAAATTCCACCCCTCTCGGTAGAGATACCAGGGCTCATAAAAATAGAACCCGCGCACCAGGAGCACAGAACAAAGGCAAGAAGCGCAAGCAGCAAAGGCGGAATAAATAAGACAGCGTGGGGGAAAAAAAAAAATTCGACAGGAGCAATACCTTAACTCGAGCAAAGGTACCTAAGAAGGCGCTCTGACTGCTCTGCGGCAAACGCAACCATTAAGATTTCGTGTTGGGCGAGCCATATGCCATATGGTAGTAAGTAGCACTACTAACCTGTACCTAGTAAGGTAGTGGTTTAGTGGAATGCTAGGCACTACCTACTAAGTACTATGTACTACTGCGGTATAGTGCGAGTAGGCAGTACCTAGGTAGGTGGTAGGTGGTAGCATAACGCTAGCACTGATGTTTGCGGGAGAAGCCTGTTCCCCAGAGTAGTGCTCCGTACCTATTCCGTTGCAAGCTCGTCAGTACCTTAGGTACTAGAACTTACTTGTACCTTGGTTAGTACCTGATGCTTCCGCCCTTCGCGTATCAACACATGGCCCGGCGATGAAACGACAGCCCTGCCCAAGGTGCACTAGTACCGAGTACGGTACTTACGGTATACCTTACCCACAGGAACCTGTACTTGGTACTAAGGTAAGGCATAAGGTAAGGTACCAGGTAGGTAGCAGAGGTGCGACTCTGGAGGCGAGATCCAGGTTCGAACTTTGGATCGCAAAGGCTTGGATGCCGACACGCGCCCTCCTGGCTGGCTCTACGGATCAAAACCACGATCTGGCTTCTGCGTTCTGTCAAAGGTGAGCGAGGTCCTGTCACCAGGGCACGGGTCAGATGATACAAGCTGGATCTATTGGCCCGCGAAGCCCCGCGCCACATCTCGCGGCAACGGGAAAAGTACCTAGTAGGTACTACTAGGTAAGGTGGACTAAGGCAGTACCAAGGCAAGGTAGAGCCCATTTGGAGCTTACCTTGCTAATACCTTACTACTTAAGGCACTGCTACTCCATACTGCGTTTTAACCTAGCACCTATGGGAACCTACCTAGTACCTCTAGTAGTAGTTCCTTGGTACTACCATCGCGCGCCAAGGGGATCTCTGGTCACTTGTTCCCACAAGGGTTTCCGACGACGTTTTTTTTTTTTTTTTTTTTTTTGTTTTTTTTCCTCCTGGTGAGCCCTTTGGTGAGCCCTTTGCTGCCTTGATAGGCTCACAGGAGTGGGAAAAAAAAACTAAAAAAAAACTTTGCAAAAACACCGACGGATACAGTCATTAGAGGATAAATCATCACCAAAAACCCCCCCCCCTTGGCGCGCGATGGCAGTGTAGGTACCTAGTAGTAGCTAGTACCTTGGATACAAGCGGGAAGTACCAATAACCTTAGGTACCTATACTAGTGCTACTACCTAGTAGCATCAGAAGTCCGTGCTTCACATTGGAGAGCTTCCAGGTGATCCAAGACGAAAGCACCGCATCTCTTGGGATGAATACCTACATACTTACTACCTTGGACCTTGGCAGTGCTATGCTTCTTTCTAGCCCGCAAAGGCTGAGCAAGCCACGCATGCGCGCGCGCTCTGATTACCCATTTCATGCTCCCGATCAGCACAGCGAGGCCACCTCTCGTCAAATACGTGTATCGCCATGACATCTTCTGGCGATACTACATGTGCTCCGTACTCCAGCGAAACGATCGTTCAGATGCCGAAGCTGGCAAGTTTGGTTGTTGCCTGGCTCCTGCTCCTGCTCCTCCTCCTCCTTCTCCTCCTCCTCCTCCTCCTCCTCCTCCTCTTCCCCCTCCTCCTCTCAGGCTTGCCCCCCCCCCCCCCCCCCGGTCATTGATCTCTTTTCCTTGAAGAAAAAAAGAAAAGAAAAGAAAAAACCGCCAGGGAAAGCGGGCGGAAAACCACCAGCGTTCTTTGGGCTGGGCGGGTTGCCCCAGGTGCGTCATTTCGCTCAGCTCCCGTTGTCGCAGCCACCCGCCAGCCAGTTCACGAGCTCTGGCTCATGCGGCCACGTTTACGGAGCGGTCGCTTGATCATCAGGCACGCCGAGGCCCTGCAACGGCTTGTGTCTGCTGCGACAACGCTCCTCGGACGCTTCTCGCCAGCAGCCGCACGCTGCGTTTATTCTTAGGCTGCGCAGGTCCGAGAATGAAAGCCGCGAGGCGCCCCTTGTTGCAGCAGCAGTCGAGCCCCCCTTCCAGGCCGCGATCCACCCGGCGTGCATGCAACTCCGTCGCCCATACTGTACGGAGTACCATACTGTACATGCCGCGAGGGCAAATCGAACCCGCCAGAGGAACAAAGTCGTGGCGAGGCGAGAGGAAATACTGCTGCTGCTTGCTGCTGCTCCGTACTGCTACCGAGGAAGGGCTCCACACACACGTTGGCCTGCTTCGTGCGCGCCTTGGACTGCAAGTCTTCGGCAGCTAAAACCCTCTTCTGCATGGATTCTCTTGAGCTGTTTCAAACCTTTCTGCCCCCCCCCCCCCCCAATCTCAGACGGCAGAGCGAAAGTGTCCACATCTTGCGCCGGAAGCCATTTGGCGGGCTGCCCTCCATCCCCCTTTGGGCCTGGCCTTTTGACGTGGGGAGTGGCGGAACGTTGGAAGGGCGAAACAGCTCACCAGAGACGGCCCTGCGCGAACACAATGAACGCGGCACTCGCAAGTTTTTTTTTCTTTTTTTCTTTCTTTTTTTCTTTTTTTCTTTCTTTCTTTTTTTTTTGAATCGGTTCAAGACGCTGCATTGCTTGTACTGCGTGCGGTCCAGCTCGTTGCTCCGTCTGTAACTCGTTGCTCCGTGACGAGAAGAAAGAAAGAAGCCAAGATGGGCGGCTTCAGCGTCATCACGTCAGCCCACGACTTCCCCATCCGGGGCTGCCCGCAGATACTGCCAAAAAAAAAAGTACTTACTGGTACCAAGTAATTCCCGGAGCTCTCTTTTTGGGGGGTTTTTTTTTTTTTTTTCATGTTTTTATGTGTGTGTGCGTGTGTGTGCAAATCTAATAGGTACCAACCACTACCATCAACTTCATTGCCGAGCGGAGCGGCCACTCGAGCCACAGCTGAAAGAAAGATTTCTGCCTTTTGTGTCCTGCGAGGGGGGTTTTCGAAACGCTTTTTCGCACCCAACGCTGCGGTACAGCAAAAGCAAGGGCTCGGATCCCCGGGCGCTTTTTCATCAACGCTGCGATCAACTGATTAGCGGTCGAGCCCTGGCCGATTTCCCGCTGCCTTTCGGAGTACGGAGCACGGAGTATGTACCTGGTTCGAACCTGGAAGTATCTTTTTTTTTCCTCTTCTTTTTTCTTCTTCTTTCCCCCCCTTCTTTCTTCAGGAGCAGCAGTAGTACGTATTAGTATTCCGGGGCATAACACGGGCGGCAACGTGCTCGAATCAAGCTTTTTTTTTTTTTTTTTTTTGCCGCGAAACCCCAGCCAGCATCGGTTGGTTGGTATAAGGTTAGGTACGGTATAGTACTTGGTAGGTACCTTACTATCCAAGTACCACTAGGTACTATCGAAGCGGGAGGATAACGGGGCAAAAAAAAAAAAAAGTTGAGAGACGGAGACACACACACACACACACACAGAGAGAGAGAGAGAGAGAGAGAGAGCCCAGTGCCCACTGCGCTTCCTCTTCCAAGTCGGAGAGGCACCGGCCAGCGTGAACAGCTTCTCTGTTTGCATCACGACCGAGCCGTGGCCGTCTGTGCGTCACTAGCTCCCGCCCTGTTCTTTTTTTTTTTTTTTTACGAGCACCGAGGCAGATGAGATGGATCGACAAGGCACCGCTGCTGGCCCTCCTCTGGCCCTCCTCTGGCCCTCCTCTGGCGCTGTCCGCTGCCGACTCCAACGGCCCATGGAACCGTTCTGCAGAGCAACAACACTCGCTGCCTTTTTGCCTCGTCGACGAGAACGTGTCCATGCCGGGCTTGCCCCTGTGCTTGACGAGACAAGCCGCCATCCCATCCATCCGCCCACCCTGTGCCGGCATATCTGCCTGGTGGCTTCGAAGCTAAGCGAGAAAAGTCGTCAAGACGCCTTTTCTAACCACCAGCCCCGGCGTCAGCGACAGGAGCTCCGAGACATTCAAGTCTCGCCGTCTTACTTTTTCCCCTCCGCAGGGACCAGAATCGCAGGCCGCCGCCGTCGAGGAGGCGCTGCAGGTGTCGACAGCAGGCCAGGAGGAGCCTTTTTTTTTTGGGGGCGTTTCTTCTCTCGGCGGCAGTCCTTCTGCCAACCCCCCATCGTGACATGCCAGAGAGCAACGGCGAGGCGGCCAGGCCGGTGCCCCTCGTTCTGTTACCCCTGGCTCGCCCATTGGCTTGATGCCTCGTACCCGCCCAACGGCTGCAATTTTTTTTTAATTTTTTTTTAATTTTTTTTTTTGCCATTCTTCCTTCTCCATCGCTGAAAACTCGGCTATCTTCTCCTATGAGCCAGCTTCGTCATGTTACCCTACAGCTGCAAGGACAGCAAACGGGACCGGGATGTGTGCGTGAGAGAGACAATGCATGCATATACCAAGCAGCTGGTTGATAATAATCCGGGGGACACGTTCTTTACGGCGTCGGTCCTTTGTTGTGGCCTGACTTACCCTCCACGACGGCGCAGAAGAGCAGTAAGGGGGGTTGGGAAAGAAGGGCAAGGGGCTTTCCAGCTGCCAACCACTTTGCAGGGCGGCCCTCGGGTCCTGTCTCTTGTCATCGTGATGGCGATAGCCACCGCGAGCATGCCATGATTCCGTCTGTTGGCCGCCTGAAAAAAAAAAAAAAGCAACAACTTTCGGCTGCCGACTCGCAAATCTGCCAATCCCGACGGATACTACCCAGGACGCTGCCGTTTTCCCTTCCCTTTCCTTTCCTTCCCTCGCCTTTTCCCCTTTTTCCCCTCGACCTCAACGTGCCATGGCACCTCATCTTCCCCGGATTTCTTCTTCTTCTTCTTCTTCTTCTTTCCCCCCTCCCCAACAACCCCGGATGTGCCTTGCGCGAACCCGGGCCATTGTTGTCGGACAGCACCAAGTATCGTGACCAGGATATCCTGAGGCGTCTTACCTCATTCACCGCTTCCAACCCATCAGTGCCATGGCCCCGGTTCAAAAGGGGCTCTCCGCAAACGCAGGATGAATGTACCTTTGTGTGCAAAAAAAACCAAAAAAACATTGGCAGCAGTCTGCCGGTTGGCCGAATCGCCATTCAACACAGGGCTGCCCAATGTTCGCGGCCATCCCGTTCTGCTGATCTTCTCGAAAAGATTGTCACCCGGTGATAATCTGCGGACGGTGCGACGCTTGCCGGCGCGTCGATGTCACACGCTCACAGGGGGTCCGCCCCATCCCCCCGTCGGAACGGCCATGGATGGACTGGGGCTAAAGTCGGCGGAACTACTACGTAGTAAGTAGTAAGGTAAGGGCTTCTCCTCCCCCCCTCCCCAATAAACTAAGTACGATGAGCTGCGCTTACGGCCTGCTCAATACCGAGATTCGATCGGGAGGTTGAGCTAACCACGAATGTGCAGGCCAACGCAAGTGGACGCGAAGAAAGTTGCGGTTCTGCACATGTCCTCCCGCAAGGGACAACTGCCCTGGCCAACAGGTCCTCTCTGTACGAAATAGCAACAGGTGTTCCCTCCCTTCGCCCTGCCCAGTTTTGGCTGACCTCTCTCTGCCTTTGAAAGTTTGGCTCGTGTCAGGCGGGCTCGGGTTCCATTCCGCCTACTTGATTGGACGCCTCTTCGGCAGCGCTGCGTCAGCCCAACGCGCACAACGCCCTGTTTAGCCACAGAAGACCAAGCGCCGAACGATACAAATGTTGCATGACCGGCCGTCCTGATACCGTATTCCCTGCCAAGGCCTCTCCAGCCTTACGGCTGCGAAAGTCCCATGGGGGGGGGGACCGGGACGCCACAGTTGCGATTCCTCCGCAGTTGTTCGTTTTGAGTTCCTGGTGTTCCCGGGGCAGGGCCTCGTCACCGCTGAAGGTTGTGTCTTTTTTTTTTTCTTTCTCTTCTCTTTTCTCTTCCTTCTTTTTTTTTCTCACTTCTCTTCTCTTCTCTCTTTCTTTTTCTTTCTTTTTCTTTTCTTTTCTTCTTTTTTATTTTCTCGGTCAAGAGAGGGGAGGGAAGAAGAGAAGAAGAGAGAGGGGGGGGGAGGGTCCCTCTTCGTTGTATTGTGGCGTTGCCAAGCGGTGCAATTCTTGCCGCGTGCTCGTCCAGGGGAGTCAAGGGATGGAGACGCTGCTGCTGCATTGATTGCCCTTTTGGACATGACGTCGATACTTAATTGCTGGCAGATGTGACGCTGGGCAGCGTAAATGCCGCTCCATGGAGACTAGCGCGAGGACCGAATGAATTTCCTTTTTGACTCCCAATGTTGAGTGAGGCTTTGCGCCGTCCCCCCCCCCATTCAATTCATACATTCATTCAAAATTTTTTTTTTTAAAAAAATCCATGTGTTAGTATAAAAATGAAATGGCAAGGACAGATGGAAAGAGTAAGGATAGACGAACAGGGGGTTTTTTTTTTTCGCCCATTCCCATATACCGACCGAGAGAGAGCAAGCCAGATCCCCATGTAAAAAGTTCGCTGTCTTGAGAAAAAAAGGGGGGAGCCTCGGCCCTCAAAAAGGCTCGTGCGGACTGGTTTGAGTAAAAGCTCCACGTAGAGGTAGATTCCTGGTACCTAAATAGGTAGGCATCAGTGTATCACCTCGCCGGAATATTTTTTTTTTTTTTTTATACACGGAGAACATCAACCATCATACCGATTGAAACCCTCCTCCAAGTTTTCTTACATTTGTCGTGCAAAAACTGCTTATATACACCCCGAGCACGTTTTTAACATTCTGTGTATCCTTTCCATCTCTCCAAGGCATCCAGACATAGTTCGGTCAGCGTCGTTCAATCTGCCCACACTCTCTGCCGCCACATGGGGATACACAGCACAGCAGAGCAAATTAAAAAAAGATATTAAAAGAAAAAGAAAAAGAAAAAGAAAAAGAAAAAGAAAAAAGAAAAGTGAATTACTTTGACATCGGGCCGTGGTCGTCATGTCCAGTAGACGACACGGGATTGAGACGCGCTGTGGCTCTAATCTACGCCTGTACGGATAGGATTTCTCACCGTGGTGATGGAGGCCTGCCAAGGCTGTGGCAAAGGAGGAGGTTGCGGTGGCAGCACAGCAATCTCAATATCGCCGGGTATTGCCCTTGCGTCGCCATTCTCTTCCAAAACTGCCGTCGTCACCGCGACGTCGGCCAGTACGTCTCCGTCCCCATTCCCGTCCCCATCCGGACATCGCTCTCGCTCCAGTTTCATATCCATAATCATGCTCAACTCTGGGCAGTATTCGAACATGTCCCTCCGACGAGCTGCGTCACCCCATACGGCCTCGTTCACGCTGCTGCCGCCCCCGCGGACGTGATAGCCCATGGGCGTCTTCATGTAGACGTCTTCGACAGCAATGGCACCGTCTAATTTGGAGGCGACTTTAGCACCGGGGAGTACCCACAGGCGCTTTCCGAACCACTCATCTTCGGGCTCCGAGTCATTGAACCGCGCTTGAAAGCTGAGGATTCGTTTGATCACTGACACCCGGCGGAGGGAGAGGCCGCCATTTCCGGAGAAGCGGTCATCCTCGACGCTGCGCCGTGCGTGCAACGTTAGACAAGGAATAGAGGCTGTGGAAATGGCCTCTCTACACGACGGGAGCACCTACCGCGGGGCACCCGCCCAGTCCCAGTCGAGCCAGCCATTCAAACTTGTTTCCGAGTTTGCGCACAGAATGCTGTCATGCTCGTATTTCAAGATCCACTCTACGCCTGGGAGGAACTCGTCGTAGAATCTCAAATCAGTGAGCAGCCTGAAGACGTCCTCCTTGCTTGCGATGCCCCACGGAAGGGGGAGCTCCATCAAGTCCAGCTTGCCAATGACCTGCTGGTGCTTGATGGAGCAGGCCCGGCCGACGCTGTGTATGCTCTCCCGCGAACCGATAAAGAGGAATCGCCAGTCGGGTGGCACCACCGCTATCATGTGCAGTATCAGAGGGGATAAATGAGGCCTGGGCCTGCCTTCAATAAGGAGAGCAAGCTTGGACGAGTTGTAGGCGGCGCGGGGGTCTTTGGCTGGCGGGCTTGGCCAGTCCAGTTTGACGCTGGGTATCATTTTCCGCGCTTCTTCGAGTCTGGTCGAGACCTTTGCCGTGACCATGGGTTCATACCGCGAGTGCAGGCGGCCTAGATACCACCTGGCAAGACACGCTTCAGCATATTTGCGATTCTCGCCGGTACCAGAAGAGTCGGGTTTTCGCATGCGAGCCCCCCCCCCCCCCCTTTTTTTTTTTTTTTCTTTTTTACATACATGAAAACCAAGAGCATCGGAATGAAGATTCGAGCAGGGGCGACTGCGAGGACCCCTGAAGTGTTGAATCCAGACATGGCGGCACGACGAATGCGTCACTGCTGAGATGGTAGAGGAGAACGGATCCCTTTTCGAGATTGGCAACGACGAAAGTGACAAAGCCGAAGGAAGCAATTCCATTGTTGCCCTCTTCCCCCCCCCCCCCCCCAAAAGCGACTCCGGGCGGTGAAGGAAAGGAGTCCTGCGAGCAACCGCCTGGGAAAGAGGCGCCTGCCTGCCTGCCTACCGAGTTTGCATTTACATTGTATGAGTAGGTAGGTACCTAAAGGTAGTAGTTTAGTACATTACCTATACATTACCTACTGGGTAGGTACATTCCCTTGATATCATCTCTTGGGAGGTACGTTAGTACTTTGGGCAGTTCTTCATTGCCGTCTTTGGAGGTAAGAGGTTCGGCAGGCATGATAGCAATCGAAAAACAATCTCTCAGATCTTCAATTTTTCCATGAGCGTGTACGCACTCGGAACCATCATCTCAGGTGCAAAAAGGAGAGCCACGTCACACCGTCACCCGTCCCGGATCTATACAAGAGTACAGACAGATCTTTTCTCTCCCATAGCATAGACAGGCGCTCTGGCCGACGAGCCGACGCACAAAAAAAAAAGAAAGAAAGAAATGCTCACCAACCGGCATGGCCAGTTCATCCGGAATAGGGCGATGGCGTGTCTTTGGAGCTCCAGGAGGAGGCGGTTCGTGGCATGGTGGATCGCCATCATGTCAGTTTTTTAATTTTTAATTTTTAATTTTTTATTTTTGGCACACTCGGTGTTTTTCTGGCAGCTTTGGTCGGGGTTTGTCTAACCGGACACCAGACTCTTGGTTCCGTCGCTCTCATACCTCTCCTCCGGCTACGACATCGCTCTCTACATCCCGCGCATTACTCTCGAATACCAGGACGAGCAACGCGTCTCTCCGTACAATGCCTCCAAAGTCGCCCTCCTCATCGAAAACCGCCCCAGCGCGGTTCTGGCGCCTCTCATGCTCCATTTCATATCCGTCGTGCCGCCCGACTGGCAGTTCCGGTTCATGGGCTCTCCGCTTTCCGTGGCCTCCATCAACCGGTCCGTTGCCATCCGCCATCAGGTCGCCTCGGGAAAGCTTGACCTCACGTATATCCCCGAAAACATGAGCACAAACGGGCAAGAGGAGATAAGCCAGTTCCTTACAACGCTGTGGCTGTACGAGGCTGTGCTCCAGCCGGCCGAGTGGCTGTTGATTTTCCAGACGGATTCCATGCTCTGCGCAAACAGCAGGCTGAACCTCAACGGCTTCCTGGAATACGACTGGGTTGGGGCGCCGTGGAACCCCGGCGGCCAGTGGGGTGGGAATGGAGGATTGTCGCTGAGGCGCGTGAGCCGCATCGTCGACATCCTGCGCAACCAGCGCCGTGCCAACGGCTCGGAGCCTGAAGATGTGTGGCTCTCTGAGCGTCTTGCTCACCATCCCGGTGGCAAAGTCGCCAATGGATCCGTCTCTTTGACCTTTTCTGGCGAGATGCACGGCGGGCAGCCGGAGCAGACCGTCGATAACTCGAGCAGCCCCAGTATCCGTCTTGCTGATGATGGTGGTGGATATATGCCAGGGGCTGATGACTGGAGGATGGGATTCTACGAGCCAATGGGCTATCATATCGGCGGCAGCGGTTCATTTCTGCATGCCCCAATTTGGGGGATGCCGGAGCTGAGGGAACACATGTGGAAGTATTGCCCAGAGATCAAGATGACGTTGGCGATGGATGCGGCCAAGTACGTCCCTGGCAACTGCGGCGCGCGATGGATATAAATGGGGGTGATGGGGAAGTGGTGGAATCATCATCACCACAAAAAAAGAAGAAAAGAAGAAAAGAAGAAAAGAAGAAAAGAAGAAAAGAAGAAAAGAAGAAAAGAAGAACAGAAGAAAAGAAGAAAAGAAAAGAAAAACAAAGGGAAAAAAAAAAGGTCCTTATCCGTGTGTCACTCACTATATACGTCCACTTCTGAGATGAAAAATGTGATAGAGGGTCCAGAGCATGGTTACTCGAGCTCAGCTTCAAGATATGGATGCGTCTCAGCAATTTGTTTTGCCCCCGCCCTGTTCCTGGATTCGCACAGCTAGATATCCCCCTTCCCTATAGCACTCATGTCGATACACGGAAGTAATGGTAATAATAATTAAGAAAAAAAAAAGAAAAAAAGAAGAAGAAAAAAGAAAAAGAAAAAAAAAAGGGGGGGGGGGATTAACACAAAAGAAAAGGCCATCAAGCCAACCCTTCCGCCACAGCATGGCCAACGGCACCCGCCAACTCGCCAAACAGGATACCCTTGAACACGCTCTCCCCCATGTTTTGCGTCCACACACCGGCCTTTTGCAGCCTTTGCTTCCAGGCATTCTTCTGCGCCGCGGGCAGCTCTTCCCACGTCTTGGCGGGGCCGTGGACCTCTTCGTCGTGGACGTCCAGGTTAATCTTTCTATCGCCAGTGCCGCCCTCAATATCCGCGACGGGATGGTCCGCCTCCCATATGACGAGCGTCTCGGCGGTGTTGACGCCGCTGCCTGCTAGCTTGGAGACGAGATAGTCCTTGGAAAACGCGGCGGGCGGGTGCGCCGGGTCGCGCAAGGTGCCATGCCAAGACGGGAGATACTTTTGTGCGTGGAGAATGGGCTTGCTCGCGCCGTACATTTCCATGACGCCCTGTCCGATGATGGCCATGATGAGTATCATGATGGAGAGGGTGATGACGATGGGTCGGTTGGAGGGCGCCTTGGCACGCATGGCGGTTACGTATCGAACAGCTGCATCGCTGGGCGGCTTTCCAGGGGTTACGTCGATGTGCCTCTTCAAAGCGATGCTGTGAACAGCGACGCCCTTCTGGAGAGATATGCTGGCTAGCTTGATGTATTGCTGCGTGAGATGTTGTTTGGGAGGGGTGAAGTTGGAAAACTCTAGGCCGGTGATCTTGTCGTCTCTGTGGACATCCCTGAGCGTGCAGAGCGGGTGCAAGTTGGAGAGAAGCTCTATCGAGGCGAGGGCCTTGTGCTCCATAGAATAGAGGTAAATGGAGGCATCGATGCCGGCCACCGCAATGATCACTTGCGCGTTGCCCACGGGCGTGGATGGCGAAGGCGGCGGCGATAGGTTGGCGACGGCGAGGGCCGTCGCAGAAGTCTTCTTTGGGATGCGCACCGTCGCAGAGATGCGGGCTTTTTCGTGGCCTGGGCTAGGTAGTCGGAATCCCTGGAGGAGAATGCCGCTTGCCTTTGGCAGGTTGGCCGCCGCAAGGACAAAGTTGGGCGTCACGAATCGAATCGCGCGAAACGCAGGTAGCTCGCCATGGTCATCTGTCATGGTGAAGATGAGCTCTGGGTCGGAGTTTTGCTTCCCAATCTTTACCAAGAACAGCTCCTGCTGGTAGCAGTAAGCAACCAGATATTCCCCGGCCTTTTCTCCCTCAATAATGTCCAAATCGACCGCATCCTTGGTCAGCTCCATGACGCCCCTGACCTTGGGTTTCGGCCCCGTGGCATCGAATATGGCGAGTTGCGATTCCCTCCCCATGCCCGTAGCGGCGGCACCGACGGATCCAGAGATGCGCAGCAAGCGCTGGTAGGTGTCGGCATCCGGGTCGGTGAAGAAGGCGCTTCGAGACACCTCTGCGACCTGTACATCGGGGTTCTCAGCACCGGCGGCTCGCGACCTGGTTTGCTCGACGGAAAACGTTCGGAGGTGCTCATTCTTTCCGTTGGCGATTTCCTTGGGGCTCGAGTTGACACCGGCGAAGACGTAAGAGGGCTTGCCGCTGCCGCCGCGAACGACGGCAAGCGACATGACGCTGTCTTCATCGCGGGAAAGGTCAATATCCCCGGCCACTCGCAGTTCGCCCTGATCAACGGCTTCAACAACGGACTATCGAGAAGAGAAAGGACGGTCAGCGTTCAAGACAAGACAAGACAAGACAGGCCACGCACAATCTTGTTGCTCACGCCAGAGCGGCCAGCGCCACCGCCCCCGCCAACGACCAAACGATTTGCATTCTCCGGATCAAAGCTGACCGCGTAAAGCGGATAGCTGAGCTTGAGGTTCGCCTGTGGGAAGGGAAGCGCCATGATCGATGATGTCAGTTGGTCCTGATTGCATTCGTTCCCTCCCCCCCCCCCCCGGGTCTGGCGGGTGCGACAGAGGCAAAGATTGCGGCTACCAAAGGCAACCGGACAAAGGGGGCGACGGACGGTTATCGACTCGATTTCGATTGCGATTGGGGCGCGTTCGCGTTCGCGTTCAAGGAGCCATCGGGATGGCGGGTGGACGAGTCTTGGGATGGATTTTTGTGGCCAGATAGTTCAGTTGAGACAAGGGAAAGCTTTGGGAGAGAAAGAGTTTTGGCGGGGCATCGCGGCTGACAGGGTGGGGGTCCATGTACATGTACATGTGTACATGTTCTTTGTACATCACCCGGGAGAAAACCGGTCATCACCACTTGCAACAGTAAGAAAGGTATGTCGCATCTGTTAGGCATTTCCAGCCTTTCACAGCTACTAATCTAAACATGGGGAAGCTACCGAGCCATCTCGAACCAAAGTTCCTTCAAAGGGCAGTCAAAAGCAAACGGGGGTCCGAGTTCTTATCCGTAAGCTGGCCAAGCAATTCACTTGATGCGCCGCATAATCCATATCCATTGCCTCCATTGCCTCCATGGTCCCCAATAACTCATCCATCCGTCAAGTTCACATGCACCGCCTTGACGGTGTAATATCCCCTCAGCCCGTCCTCGCCAAGCTCCCTCCCCAGGCCGCTCTCCTTGACACCTCCGAACGGAACTCTCACGTCGGAGTCGTTGCTGCTGTTCACCCAGACCATCCCGGCCTCCAGGTCCCGAGCCACTCGGTGTGCTCTCGCCAGGTCTCTTGTAAAAACGGCGCCCGCGAGTCCATATCTCGTCGCGTTGGCAATGTCCACGGCTTCCTCCTCGCTGCCGAACCGCGCAATGGCCGCCACGGGCCCGAAAATCTCCTCTTCAAAGGCCGCCGTGCCGGCACCCACGTTTGTAAGAATGGTTGGCCGGGTGAAGTAGCCTTTTGGGGGCGGCGCTTCTCGCGTGTGAAAGACGGTGGCGCCGGCGCTCCGTGCCGACGATATGTAGGACATGATCCTTTCCGCGTGGGCCTTGCCGACCTGCGGTCCCTGGTACGTCTTCGGATCAAACGGGTCGCCCAGGACCGAAGCCTCCTCAGTAAAAGCCTTGAACCTCTCCACGAAGCTGTCGTAGATGCCGTCTTGCACCAGGAGCCGGGATGTTGCCGTGCACACTTGCCCCTGGTTCGCCATGACGCCCTGATGCGCCCATCGCACTGCCTGCTCCAAGTTTGCGTCGTCAAATACAAGCAGCGGTGACTTGCCCCCCGTTTCGAGAGTGACGGCCTTGAGCGTTCCAGCCGCCATGCGCATCACCTCCTTGCCCGTCGCCGTGCTGCCTGTGAACGCGATTTTGTCAACCTCTGGATGCCGCGCCAGGGCGGCCCCGGCCTCCCCGCCGCGTCCGTTGATGATATTGACGACTCCCGGAGGGAAACCCGCTTCGCGTATGAGCTGTGCCACGTAAAGCATCGACAGGGGCGTTTGCTCCGCCAGCTTAAGCACTACCGTGTTTCCACACGACAAAGCCGGGCCAAGCTTCCACGCCGCCATGTCGAGCGGATAGTTCCAGGGGATGATCTGGCCACATACGCCGACAGGCTGCTTCACAGTGTAGGCCATCTTCTTTCCGCCCACATCAATGACCGAGCCGGGGTTCTTGTCTGCCCACCCAGCGTAGTAGCGGAGGACCTCTGAAAAATGCGGCACGTCGATGCTGCGGGATACTGATAGCGGCTTGCCATTATCCAGAGTCTCAATGGTAGCAAGTGTCTCCGCATGCTCCTCCACCAGGTCTGCCAGCCGGTTCATCAGGTGGCCGCGTTCAGTGCCAGACAGCAGCCTCCATGAAGGGTGCTTGAGTGCTCTGCGAGCTGCTCGGACCGCTCGGTCCACATCGGGCTCTGCGGCTGCGAATACGGAGCAGATATCTCGCTCCGTGCTGTGAAAGATAGAAAGAAATTATCTTGGTAAGCAAAACAGGGCTCAAGAAAACAGTCATTCGCAACGAAAGGAGAGCATGGCTACACATACTATGGATTGACGGTTGCCATCTTATCCCCTCTGGCGCTCTCACTAAATTGATTGTCAATAAACAAGCCCAGGGGCTGTGTCCACCTTGTCCCATTTGGCGCCGTCAGTTCGGTCTCCAGACGGGACGATGCCAACCATGGGGAATGACTAAATCGCCGAATGAAGCGGGAGCGCAAGGCAGCTTTGGCAGCAGGCCTTCCCAACCCCCCTGCTGTCATGCATTTCCTCGCTGACATCTCAGCAACCCCGCTGGTGTATTGCAGAAGAATGAATTTGCCTCGGTTTCAGTATTGTGAGTCTCTCTCTCTATGGCACTTCACGAAACCCCGCACAGAGCAGGAAAGTCGACTCAGACTGTCATATTCATTTCGAGGTTGCAGTGTTTGTGTGTCTTGAGGAATTCATCGTATCACCCCACTGTTCGGAGATCGGGTCCGGTCTCTCCGATACGGTCTACCTTTGTAGTAGCAGTAGTAGTAAGGGATATGCCTAATATACCTACCCTCCTTACCTCAGCTACCAGGTAGAGAGTAACCTCGGTAGGTTCCAAAATACTCTCTCTTTTTTTTTTTTGGAAAAAAAGAAGAAAAAGAAACTTTAATCACTATGTTGCCATCAATGAATTATATTGCTTTGCCCGGCTGTGCTCGTAGCCTGGAGCACAGGGGTATGTGTATGTGTTGTATATCTCATGCTTCAGCAGAACTGATCAGCTTTTTCTGACCTCTTAAATGAAGCTTCCTCCAATCCCATTACATATTTGTTCTATTCTCAAAGCCAGAGCAACACCAATTCCAACAGCCGTAGATAAAAAAGAGCAAATGCTGGCGTATAAGGATCGAATGACCATCACTGAACACCTTTCTCCTCCTCTTCCTCCTCCTCCCCCTTTTTTTTTTTTTTTTTAATTTTTGGCTGTTGCCAAATATTGTTCTTTTTTTTTTTTTTGTATGTGTGGCTTCGATCCACTGGGGTATCTTTTCGCCGTTCGTAGGTGGACGCCCTCCTGGGCAAACATTTATATAAATAAATAGTCAATAAATAAACAAACGAATGTAGTGTTGAATCAAATATTTGCTCCATTCAACTCGGTTTATGTTGCTTTTCGACTTTTTTTTTTCCAAGTAGGTGAATGGGTGGGTGGGTGGATCTCCATAACAATAAGAGCAAAAGAAGAAATCCATTGCCTCCCATCTATTAGATGCTTGGGCAAGCATATATCGCGACCAGTCGCTTGGTTAACCGGGCGGCAATGATTGAATAAGTATATAAAGTGGTGACGTTCAAATGAGCAATTAATGAAAAAATAATAATAAGCAGGACAAGGACGAATTACTATACGTAAAGTCAGAAGTGTCGGTCGCCCGACGGAGATTGTATTTTGCGCTGGTACAAGCCAGAAACCCCAAAATTAAAAGCCGTGGTCAAAAGGAAAGGAAAAAGAATTGATCTCGTGGAAGCGATAAAAGATTATAAGCATGGTAAAGTTGGTCCATAAAGTATTGTGTCGTTGCTTGCCGATGCAAACACAGACCTGTATTATCAAGTAAGAAGTGAAGGCATGCCCTCAAGAGTCGCACAGCAGGTGGCTGGCATTGCTACCAGTGGGGGCCATCCTGGTGCTTTCGTGGTGCTGTTGCCCAACCGATCTCTAGGTGGGACGGCTGAGCTGCCCTCCACTGCCCGGTCCTCAGATCCTGCTCTTGAGGCTGCCCAGGAGCCAAGCCAGGCATAGGAGGAGGCGGCCCTTCCATTACCCGCAGTGGCGGCAATCTCTCCCCGCTCGCTGACGAAGTCGCAGAGGAGGGCCTCGGTGGCGGTGGGCCATAGGCCTGGCTGTGCATCGACGGGAGGCCGTGCGGTGGGCCGCCAGGCAATGCACCGTACACGGGAGGTGAGAACTCCGGACGGTCGTCTGTGCGTCGAACCGGTACGGGCCGCTCTGCCGATGATACCTCGCTCACGTATCCTTGGGTAGGGGTCGGAATGTGATGAGGCTGCATCAAGGGGCTTCTATCCGCAAGGCTAATGCTCTTCGACAACACCGGGCTCAGCGGCCCGGCTGCGTGGTTGCTTATAGCTGGCGTTCGGGCCACCAGATCTCTGAGCCGATTGCGGTCCTCCCTGTAAAAGTCCCTGTGAGCCGCGAGCTCCTCCAATTGCTGCAGCATCTGCTGCCGCTCTTCCTTCAGCTCCTGCAGCTGCTTCATGTTCTCCTCCTGCAAGGTCTTCTTCTTTCTGCGGTGGCGGGTCGATGCCTTTGCATTTCGTTGCCTCTTCTCGTCCGCCTTCTTTGACGCTTGGGAGTAGTCTACTTGAACGGGAATCGGGGTGTCGCTGCCCGGCAGTGTCATGTAAGCTTGCTGAGATTCCAGCCCGACAAATGACCCTCCCTGTCGACGCAATATCTCTGGCCATGCCGGCGCTCCCTCTGGCGTGCCTCCCACCCTCGAGAGCGGCCGGCTAGGGGGTACACTGGCATTTCCATGCGGGAACTGCGACGGTGTGTGCAGTCCATGCGGTCGACCCTGGAGGTCCCCTGGTGGGGGGATTGTGGGCGGCTGCGCATGAGGAGCATCCATGGGGCGGGCCAAGGGTTGAGAAAGAGACCTTGGAGGAGTCACCATTGGGGTGTGCGGGCCCGAGGCAAGTCCTGAAGGCTGGTGAAGCCCCGGAGCATGCCTAGGCTCATCGGGGGTGTCTGGTTCGTAGGGTCGTTTTGTAGGAGCCATGCTGGGAGCCAATGGGGGTCGCGAATCAAAGTCTCTCGGAGGAAGAGCCTGCCCTAGACTCAAGGCTCGAGGACCTCTCGGGCTGAGCATCTTCCTCGCGTTGCCCATTACGGGGAAAGAGTATGCCGTCGAAGGGGAATTTCGTTCGGATATCGGAGGCCTGCCTGTAGGCGTCACACCTGCGGCAACGGGGGTCGTTGGAAGGGAGCTGGTGGCAGCATGGCCAGGAAAATAGGAACGCGAGACGCCATAAGGAGCCGAAGACGCTTGGTGGACGGGCTCTGCTTCCCATGCCCTTGAGGGTGGTCTTGCGCCGGGATCAGAGCCCATGGAGCGTGAGTCAGGTGGGTTCAGAATGTTATGAACTCCAAATGCTTTGGCGGAATGCTGAGCGGCGCGGCCAAGGTCAGGGGAAACTCCAGCGGATCCATACCGCTGCGAGGCGAACTGGGAGAAGGGGACCTGTTCATTGCTGACAGGAGATCTCGAAGAGAGACGCGAGGGCGGAAGATGGCCAGGTCCCCTTTGAGACATTGAGACCTGATCGCCTACACACTCCCGACCTCGAGGATCAGTGCATTGACTCCTCTCCTCGCCGATCAAAAATCTCAAGTTGTTGATCTTGGGAGACGTATTCCGGGGCAGAGCCTTGGACAGCCACGAGGGAGTGGTCGGCGTGTTGGGAGAATTCGGCGTCGTAGCCCCAGAGGAATCGGTGGCGGGGAGATCAGGACTGTGCTTCACTGGGCCAGGCAGGGCCTGTTGCCGCACATCTACGGAGGAGTTCGCCAGGGCGATCGTGTTGTAGTTGGGGACCGGCTGGGAGTGATACCCAAACAGCCCCAATGACTTAGCGGTGGTAAATATATTGGATAGAGATCCGGTTGCAACACAGGAGGGACGGCAGGCTGATCAAGCCGGCAGTCCACGATGCAATCCGATCTTCTAGCTCAACGAGCCCCTTCCGCCTAGCAACGGCTCGAGATGTCTCCAAACGAGCGGATCGATGGGTGGCAGCCCGCGAGATTAACAATTAGCAGTAGTGGTGTCACGTTATTGTGCTGAGATCACGAACGGCCTGCCCGGAAGGATCAAGACGATCTATCTTTGGCCCTTGATCGAATATGTAAACTCGCCCACGACAGATCGATCAAAGTTGATAGGCCAGCAAAGAGAAAGAGGCTCTCTTTCTAGTGCCTTGCAGCCGGGTGCCAGCCGAACCGAGGGACTCGTCCAGGCTCCTGACTCGGGTCAAAAAGCTTTGCTGAAAAAGTTAGCGTAACTGCAGGGGCAAAACGCTTGGTTGATGCAATTGGGAATATATAGAGCTCCGCCAACTGATAGCTATGGCAATTATGGGATGATCGGATGGTCAGATGGCCTAGCCAACAGCTCGTCCGCCACGCACTTTCTGCCTCGACGAAGAAGGGGGGAGAGGGGAAAATGCGAGTGCCAAAACTGCCCTCTGACCGCACATGAAGGCGAAGTCAACGACAGAACACGCAACTTTCGAGGAGTCCGCAACCCGCTCTTCCTCCCCTCCTCCCCTCTTCGCCTCCTCGCCTCCCCCCTGGCGTTCCAAAAGAATGCCGGAGTGGATCGGACCACCGGAGGCAGATTGCATGCAGTCTCCTCTTGAGTGTACTCGCGTATTAGGGACGTCTGAATGGGAGGACAGTGTAGGGGGTGATGAGGGGGAGCGTGGGTGAGGATGCGAGAGTGGCAAGAGGCGCGAGGCGAGATCACGAAGTCGAGAAAACAATCGAGATGAGGCAAAAGAGGCCAAGCTGGGGGACACGGAGTAGAGGCGATGCCAGGGAAGGAGCAGCTTACCTACCTGAACAAAAGCGAGGTCTCGGCGAGGAAGGAAGTACCGACTACTGTACAAAGTACTTTCGTACTTTGTAAAAATCACGCCGGCCCTGGAAGAAACGCAGTGGAATTTTTTTCGGACAGTTGGATGCACTCAAAGTCCTACAACTCGCAGTCGAAGCGGCCGTCCACAGAGATCAAGGAGACTCAGGACTTTCTATCTCGGCTTCAGCCTCGAAAACCTCGAAGGGGGCCTGGAGGGATGGAGATTTCAACAGTATCAAGACTCACCCGTGGCACTGGCACTGGGGGACAAGGAAGAGAAGATGGAAGCTGTGTGACGAGAAAAAAGGTGACGAAGGAGTCCTCATCAGAGAGCTTTTGGCTGGCGAAGGATGGTAAGCCACAGTGGGAGCATTGACTGTTGACAGTTCTTTTGAAATATGCCACGACGGTGGCCCCTTGTCGTCTCGATCAAGGAAAGTACTGCTACGAGAGCATTCCGCCTAGTCACGCCAGCCCAATGGTCTGTCCCACAGCCCAGGGTTTTCCTTGAGTGAGCATGGGGGTGGAGGCGCCACATACATGGAGGGTTTTTTTTTTTTTCTTTTTTTTTCGTGAACGGAGCCGTCAGTGAGTGATTCGACCCATTCCGAGCCGGGTCAGGGAGAGCGAGACGTCAGTTGAGCTACGAGCAGGCAGAGGTGCAGGAAGGCCGCAGCACGACCCCATCGCCATCAACCGCAGTCTCTCTCCACCACGAAGAACCCGCTAGTACCTAGTATTGCAGCTCTTGTCTCTCTTCTGGGTCCACGACGGCGTTGGAGTCGGCAACGGCGCGCAGGGATGTTTTGAGTTGCGCTCTTAGCCTAAGGTGACGGTGTGTATGTACATGCTCACCATCACTTTTACCCCCCCCCCCCCCCTTTCCCCTTCCAACAACCCTTTTTTTTTTCCTGGGGCAGGGCTCAGAGGCACCAGAAGGTTGGTTTGGTCTAGCACCTACTGCTAGCACCGAGCACGGAGTCCTCTTGACTGGACCATACTCGCATCTCGGTACAGGTTCTTCCATGACAGCAAATCAACGGGCTCACAGCCAGGGCAGCCTTGGTCCGCGTCGGCCCTCTGTCTGCGTCAAAAGCAAGCCCACGAATGCCATTCTTTTGCGCGCTGCGAGTGGTGACAAAGGCTGCTCGACTGGGGGTAGGCAGGCACATTGCACAGCTGGCATCCGGGGAATAAAAAAAAAGGTGGACGGGCTAGGAGGATGGCGCGTCACGGTTCATGTGCAAAATCACCAAGCCGTGTCTTCACTAGCAAGTATACCCCCAGCAGATCCGTGTTCAGCCTCTGCGCCAGCCCGTCCATTCATTTCCTCAGCAATATCACCGGGTAGCCTTCCGGCAGCGACTAGCTCTCTCGACCAACGATCATAGGTCGCGATGAAGCCACACGTCACATACCTACTAGGTACTTTTTTTTTTTTTTTTTCCATGCATCAACATATGAAGCAACTTCTGGACAGCACACATCTCTCTCGAGTTTAGCCTCCTTCCTCCTTCTCCCTCCCCCCCCTTCTTTCTGTATCCACCAACCTGCGGTGACAACGACCACTTCGGAGCATGGGCCGTATAGATGATGACTCTCTGCCGAGAGACTCCAAGCGCCGCGCCGCGCAGGCTGGGCCTCACAATGCCATTGACATGTACGTACGGAGTACTCCGGTACCCCGTGGCATTCCCGCTGGCTAGGGCGGCTGCTCTGTGGCCTGAGAATTATATCATCTCCCTGCAAAGAACCAAAATGCGCATGGTGCCCATCGCATACTGGGCATGCGTGCCGAGTACGTGAAAGCGAGGTTGGCTACAGCTGGCTAGCTAGCTAGCTAGCTAGGCAGGCGGTTTTGGCTCGCCAATTGTCTGGCATTTTACCCGGCATCTACGCATGTCTTTCCGGGCAAAGTTATTTGTCGGTCTGGGCGACAAGAGCCGGCCCTGCCTGCGCACGACTGCTACCACCTCCGTACACCCTCCGGATCGGCCTGAGATTTGGAGTCCCGGACTGGGCAGAGGAGAACGATGACTGTCAGCTCTCCTAAGCGCGTCTTCGGGGGCTATGACGCGCGCCGCCACATGACGTTTTCCACGTTAGCAGACAAGGAACAAGGGGTGCCAAGTGGCCCGCCTGCATATCTACAAGTATACGGAGCAGCCTGCACCCAGAGCATCTGTGGCCTGTAGGTACGGGTGCCTGGTCTCTGGCGGAATCGAGCCGACGCGGCGAGAAGGCAGCGCCAACTGGGCCAGATTGGCTGCTTTGGCGCAGGTTCTGGCGCAGGCTTTGCCCGGTTTGGGATGGAGCTTGTGGCGGCTGCCAACTCGCTCACGATGGCTGCGAAGGGCGGTCAGCAATAGCGCTAGCTGGCCATCAAACGGAGCACTTCATACGACGATGGGGTGCAATGTACCACGATGGAGAGGCGCTGGTTTCTTTGACGGGCTGATCAGTCAGTCAGTCAGTCAGTCCAGTCGAGCCAGGAAGAAATCTGCAAAGTAACCCCCACGACGAGGCGCGCGGGCTCTAGAGCTTTTTTCAGGTTTATTAAGTAATCGACCTGACGCAGCACCCGAGCCAATGGTTCCGACACGACGCCACACATCACACACAGCCCTTGGCGACGAGTCGAGCCCGCTGTTCCATTCTGTGGCATCAGCCAGCCTGGTCCAGAGGCCTCGTGCACAGGACGTGGTAGCAGAAACAGGCGGTGCGCAGATGCGTGTACATACTACGGGCACTCAGGTCCGGAGAGCCCACAGACACGTCGACCACAACATGCAAAAGTCGCATCGGCTGCGCTAGCTCGAGCGGCAACGAGTTTCCAATTGAGCGGTCGCCAAACAAGCCTTGTAGAGACAGCGCTAGTTTGGCACGGCGTTGCATGCAAGACTACCGTGGGCCATCTAAGGTGGATGCCCAGAGTGGATCGTTCTCTACCTTGAATAGGCACTCAAATGATGGAGCCCAAAAATTGTCCACATGCTCGGAAGAAAGAACAGTCAGGGGGGGGGACTCCCTGGTTAGAAATTCCGACAGCTCCCCAGTTCCTCCCCCCCCCCCTTGTCGACGCATTGCCAGCCTACTACTAGTAGTAGTGCTCTCTCACGACATTGCACAATGCCACGGGTACCCAATATACCGCTGCTACGGATTATGCAGAACTCCTTCCAGAGCAAAAGAAGTGACAGATCCCTGGTGCTCTCCGCTGGCACCCCATCCTCTAGTGCGGACGGCGGGGGTTGGGAATGGGGGCGCACCTGAGCCGGCCTGCCATACTGGTAAACGAGAGACGGGGTATTGCTGTGTAAGGCCATGGCAAGCCTAGTCCGCCAAATCCAATTTCCAACTGCTGCCACTCTTCTTATTTGAGCACAGAGCACCCGGCAAGTGCTCGTGCATACAGCACTACCGCTAGTAGTACTGCTACTTGTGCGGTATGTCCTGCGGTATGTCCTACTTCGGGGCATATCAGCTCATTATTCCCTGCTGTCTCACAACTAGTAGCTACTGGCAGTGCTCAGACAAGGTCGTGCTCCAACTGCATTGATTTGTTCGCTTGGCCGTCTCGGGAGATTCTCATGGCGATCTCTCACTCGTAGTCCTCCCAGTTGCTCAATGGAAGCGAGAGCAGCATGGCGGGGGGGTGTACCGTCATGGCTGCATCAACAGAGGGATGGAAGCCAACATTGGATGCGTCGGCAGGAGACTAAGGACCCGTAGTATGTGTGGCGTACGAAGGCAGGTGGTACTGCTGTGCACTGGGCATGGGTTTTGTATTCCGAACGAGGCACGAAGTAGGATTGACAGCATTCCGTGAGACCTTGCGACGGAGAGGCACCCGGCCAAAATCGAGCATGTGCGTGCTTATACGTCGAGCCGCCGCAACAACACTCTTACCATGTATGCGAGTCTTCTGGCTGCCCAACCTCAGTCATGCTTAAGGTGTACTCCGTATAGCAGCGGTAGGTCGGCCCGTTGTGACACGCGAGAGGCGGGAGAGCCTCGACACATACAGGCACATGCGGCCGCCTCCAATGGTGCTTCGAAGCATCTCAGCCAGGAACGGCAACGCCCGGCCTGGCTCGGTTAATCGCAACGCGTTGGTTCTTTTTACGATTTGCCACGGCCAATATTACTACTACTACCACGTTCACGGAGTACGGGAGCCTCGCCCACATGGCTTGGAGCATGTCTTGCTTCCAGTCCGCTCCCTCGGGTTGGAGGTCATGTGTGGCTTTTCCTGCAGTCCAATCCTCTTCGCCCATCATGCGATTGCGGCGCCTAATGCCAATATGGGCTATTCCTGGGCCCTAGATGCCGGCAGCCTCATGGAGACATAATTTGGGGGCGAGATGAAGCTGGAGAGGAGAGCCAGAGCACGTGGTAGATTGGCTATTCCTCTCCAGAAATTGATCTCTTATGCGAGCCAGGTAAGGCACAGAGCGCCGCAGCATCACACCCTCTCCCTCTCTCCTCTCCCTCTCTCATCCTCATTCCTCTACACACTATAGGTACGCCAAGGCTACTACAGGTAGGTAGGTACCTTGGGTATGTACGGAGTAGTGCTACTTGAGAAGCGCTACCTCCCAGCAGTTACTACTAGGGAACCTACCTAGTAGGTAGCTGTAGGTGTACCTGCTTCCATGGGGATTCGACACTGGCGCCTCACGGTACTAGTAGGTACCTCGGGCACATATCGTGCTTTGGCACTAGTACCTTTTAAGGGGCTGACATTTGGTGCTGGCCGGGAAAGGCGCTTGGAGAACCTGAGTTTTCGCCGACCTCCCGCACGGGTCGCTCAAGAGAGACACAGCCGTTCTTACACGACCAAGTCCTATTCAGTCTGCGCTGGCAGCCAAATGTACCCGCATGGCGGTACCGACCCGCACTAGCACGAGTACGGGGTATCTATAAGTACCCTGGGTACTAACTCAAGTTACTACTAGGTATAGTACTCGCTCTGATAGGCCCCTGCCCAGGAGCCCTACCGGGAAGGCAGCTGGGGGGGGGGGGGGCTGCAACCCGCCAAGGTGGTGTTATCGACGTGTCAACGGTACCTATCTCTCCGCCCAACTTACGGTGTAGCGCTGGTACCCACGCTTGCCCGGTCTGTGCCTCATGACAACAACAACACCACCACCACCACACATGCTGCTAGGTACTCCGTACTAGTAAGTAGTAACAACAACAACAACAACAACAACAACAAGAGGAGGAGGAGGAGGAGGAGGAGGAGGAGGAGGAGGAAGCCGTTCGAACCCTTTCCCTTTTTATGGAATCTCGCATTGGCCACGTCGCAGGCAGCCCAACTTCTGCATCTCACTCCACGGAGCCAGACAAGGGAAACAAGCTGCTGGTCTCAGACGCTCCCTTTCCTAATGCAAGTTTTCTCACAACTGACCTGCCGCTACGCCACCGAGCACTACCTGTACATGCATGTCTCTCAGTCGAATCGACGGCGGCTGACCTGGAACATACATACGGAGCACGTCTACCACCCCCCGGGGGGGTCTCTCTCTCTCTCCCCCTCCCGGGGGGCCAGGTCTCGAAGGATTTGCCTGCTGCTGCCGCTGCTTCGTGCGCCGGTCTCGCCATTCAACTGAAGGGCTCGTCACTCAACCCGCAGCCGACCAACCACCCCAACCACCAGATTTATCGGCAAGAAAGCTTTACGATTCGATGGGATGATCTCACTTGCACAGACCAGACCGCCCCGTCCTGATGCCGGGCATGTGCGGAGCATGGACCCCTGTATACTTGCCAATTGGCGCTCGTGCGAATCCGACATGTCACGGAGCCCGAGTCTGTCATTTCCTTGCCTCTACCGCCAGCACGGAGTGTGTACGAAGAAAGCAATGTGCACTCCGTGCTCGGCACGCCCAGGGCAGGAGGCCCATGCCCGCACATGCCAGTCGTTTGCTCTCCAACGGCATCTCATCGTTGATGCTGTGATATCCTTTTTGCCGCGCGCGCCTCTGGTCGGAGATTGGTCGCAAACCGCCGCCGCTCCCAGCGAATTATCCCATTTTTTTATGCGCTTCAAGGAACTCTTGTCCTCTTTGCAGGCGGCCCTAACTCTGTTGGGACATGCATAATGCTTGCATCTGCACCGAGCACAGCTTTCGTAGTCTGCAAGCGGTTACACCTTGGTAGTATTTTCAAGGACAGCCATGCAGCAAAATGCAAAATTGCTTATTACCGCTAGTAGGCACGCATCACGGTGAGGGAGAAAAAGAAGAGAGAGAGAGAGAGAGAGAGAGAGAGACGCATGTACTCCATTCATACAATGGCATCTTTTTCATGAGGCACTTGATGCCATCATGTAATTTTTATTTCAACGCCAACACGCCACCTCCCCCCCCCCTCTCTCTCTCCAAGGCCTCTCTCTCTCTCTCTCTCTTTAGACTGGTGCGAGATGGACACTGCCAACTAGGTATGATGCGAGGGATACGTGTGTCTGCGCTGGCCGCATGTCCATGACCTACTATGGGACCCTACCTCGTGCCCATGCGTTTCCCAGATGCATCACTAGACTGCTCATCATTTAGCTCTACCTGGAGGAAACTCGAGGGGGGGGGGGAGGGGGGCGGCTAGCTGTGCCCATCACGCATTGCGCATGCACGGCCTTACAACTTAGTGGTTTCCACACCCGTCCCTGACTCCCGGGCCCTGCCACGACGTTCGACGCGGGGGGAGGATCCAAGGGCTCAAATCCCAAACCCTCCTGCCGAGACAAGTTCTCATCGAGGCCCATTATGCGACCTTCCCTCGTCACGCAGGATCCATACATGCACTTGCACACATGTGTCGACGCTCTCTGTATGTGCATTTCAGCAACCCGACCCGGCTCAATGGTTTTTTTTTTTTTTTTGCAGCCGGGATGCGATCATCTAACATTGCTTTCTGCTTGCTTGCATTTTCTTTTTTCTTGTTCTTTGGGGCGAGGGGGGAACAATTGATGCACCTGGACGCATCTGGGCCGTGAACGACCTAAGATTTCGGGGACAACTGTGGATGCCCGCGCGCTCCATGACTTTTTTTTTTTTTTTTTTTCCCAACAACCTCTCCTGGTGCAAGAGGGTATTGCTATCGGCGAACAACTCATGCGGGGGACCCAACCGCGCTCAGGGCCTGGAGGAGGGAATGGCACACAAGGTGCGAATGAAGACGAAGCTCTGTCATTCTTGGTTGCATCTCAATGGCTGGCGGCCATGCAGCCAAGGCCAAGGCCATATTATGAGGTACCTAAGGTACCTACAAGTAGTAGTTAAGTTACTAACCTACTAAGGTCTGGTAGTAGGCTACATCCAAGGTACCTACCCAAAGCGGCGCACAATAAGGTCCCTAAAAGGTACTCCGTAAGTTTCTCTCCATCTCACCCACTCTTCGCAAGCAATTTCCAATAAAAAATGTCCGCGGGCAAAAACGGGCACCAGACGACTTCGTACAGAATAGGGCAACGCCTTTTTGTTCCCGACACCAAAAGCGGTTGATCCAACAATCAATGTTTTCCTTTCCTTTCCTTTCCTTTCCTTTCCTTTCCTTTCTTTTCTTTTCTTTTCTTTTCTTTTCTTTTTTGGTCGACATTACTACTACTAGGTACCCCGAGGTTTCCCACTCGAATGTCTCGACAAAGTGGCCCAAGTCACACACATACACACGCACACACGCACGCACGCACTACCTTACTATTATTATTACATTACCCACTTGACTCGTATTCCCGCTCAGTTACCACTCTGAAGGCTGGTCATGTGCAAATCTAAATCATCATAATATTCATATTCATATTTTTTTAAAAAAAAAAAATCTGTATAGAGAGAGCACAGCAACGTTTCCGTGTTGGTGCTGACACGGCGGCTCCCGCGCGCCGCTTCACACAGAACTAGCTGATACCACTAAGGTACCTACTAAGGTACTACTGCTAAAGTGATATTAGCAGGTACACGACATGTTCCTTCATACAAAGCAGCTAACTTCAATACCTGTACCTAACCGGAGTACTACTAGTAGGTAGTTGTATATCTATACTAACCCGAGCCCGCGTGAAAATTCGCCTCGTTCAATTTAAGAAAGAAATGAGACGAGAAATGAGGATGAACCGGGGGAACAGGGAGAGAGGGAGCGGAGCCTTCCGTCACAGGTTCCATGAATCGATGGCTTGCATCGTCACCCGCCACCCCAAGGCCGTCATCGTCATCGTCATCGTCATCAGGCTCCCCCCGACCATTGGAAGTGGGCTGCTTTCTGGATCTCTTCTCTTCCTGCGCAAGGGGCCAGAGTTTGATCGGGCATCGTCTGAGCCTTCCTACCACGAGCAACCCAACCTGTCATTTGTCACACACAAACTAGCAAGCTTGGCACGGGTGCGGAGTGCGTCTGATGCAATCACAGCCCCCGCCCCTTTTCTCAGCTTTTCTCTCTCGCCTCTTTCTTTGCTGCTCTCTGTGGCCAGGCGTACAAACAAAAAATTTGGCGACTCGGGAAAAGCAATCATCAGTCCAGGGCGGCTGGCACCGAACGCCTTTGTTGCTGCTGCTGCTGCCCGTCAAACTAACTACCTAGGCAAGATCTCTCCTCCGTTTGTTGCATGGTGCTTGGGTGCATGTGGTGGGAGACACGAGATTTGTCGAGATCGAAAAACACACGCAAGGCTCCTTCCTATACTATCTTGATACCTACTAAGTACTAGGTAGCACCTACTAACCTGAGGTTACTAACAAGTAGCTCGTCCATAAGGTAGATGACATCAAAAAAAGGGGGGGGGGGAGATGCAGCGGTTCGCCTCGTCCCTTTTCTTTTGCGGCCACACCCGCAGGCCGTTCGACCATCATCAACTGGCTTCTGCGGCGTCAGCAGCAAGTTCGCACGACGCCAGTAGGGAAAAAAAAAAAAAAAAAAAAAAAAAAGCCTTCGGCCCGTCCCTAGCTCTTTCTGTCTCTTTCTCTTCCCCCCCCTCTCTTTCTCTCTCTCTCTCTCTCTCTCTCTCTCTCTCTCTCTCTCTTGTTGGCGACCTCCTTCTGACTTTTTTTTTTTTTTTTTTTTATTTATTTATTTATTTATTTTTACAATAGCGGCGTAAAACACCTCCTAAAAGGGTACATAGGGTAATTACATATTTCCCTGCAACGATGCGTTGGCGCTGCAAGCTCCGTCGCAAGAGGCGGTGCTGGCAACGAAGTCGATAGAACTAGCACCATCCATCATCCTTCAACCAAAGATGTCTACCGCTGCTTGTGTCGTCTATTTTTTTTCCCCTTTCCCCTTTCCCCTTTTCTTTTTCTTTTCTCTTCTTTTTTTCTTTTCTTTTTCTCTCTCTCTCCTGGACGCGCTATCTTGCGGGCTGGCTTTTGCGCCTAGTTGGAGGGGGCCGAGAGATTATGTGGTGCTGCTACTACATACTTGCTTCGGACCAGTTATGATACAAGTCCCATCCCGCGGCGCTTGACGAGAGAAAAAGAAAAGAAGAAGAAAAAAACCATTCACAACGCATGACCACAAGGGATTTGCTTGGTATTATGGGTACGGAGTTCTCCGTACAATGAATGCGACAGCGCACCCAGTACTTTGGCGTTGTGCGCGCACACGAGTGGACACACAGCAGCAGAGCAGATGGGGGGGGGACCAGGGGGGGACCATCCAGATGACGCGACAAAGTTCTCTGTAACTATACATGTATCTATGGCATGCATTGCATGGCAGACTAGGGCTCAAACAACCGGTCCCTGCAAACCCGCCGCGGTCGACAGACATGTACAGACTCCATCCGCCGGCCCGGTTCATGCAGTGTTTTACCTCCTCCGGTGGGCCTATCCAAGTCCTTACGGCACCTGCTTCTCGAGCTCCCCGTGCATAACAAAGCTTCCACAGGGTGTCATGGAAGGGGTCCCTTCCGCACAGGAGGCTGGCCAGTCAGCAAAAGGGCGGCCTGTTCTCCGATGCCATCGGCCGACGCCAGCAATGACGAACCGCTCGCCTGTCCCGGCATCCTCGTCGTTACCTCGACGGGTGTCTTCTTTGCCGTGGAGCCATGTGACGTCGAGGCGAGTCACGGGAGCCCTGTTGCGGAGGTGAACGGGTTGCTTGAAAATTGGCGGAAAAAGAGAAAAAAAAATGGAAAAAAAAAACACACACACACAAAGGCACACCCATCAAATGAGACGAGAAAAAAAAAGGGGAGCGATACCGGGGATGTTTGCCATCTCGGCCCCGCAAGCGAGGCTCCAACGTGGCGACCGCTTAGCGGTTGACGTTTTGCGACGCCCGCCTCACTTTTGCTGCCAACGGCGCGCACCAACTTGGGGGGTTGGTGCCCGACTTTTCAGAGCAAACTCCCAGCTGCTCTGGTAGTGGCTGGATATGATTCACTCTTGCTCGAGAGCGGAATTCGCAAGGGCATGATTTGGAGATGGAGACGGCTCGTTCGTTTCGGAGCTTTGACGAACTCTTTGCTCGCGGTCGAGGCGCAATTTTTTTTTTTTTCATCAGACCAAAATAAACGAAAAAAAAAAGGAGAGAAAGAAAGAGAGAAAGAGAGGGAGAGGGAGAGGGGGAGAGGGAGAGGGAGAGAAAGAAGATGGAACAAGGACGACGCTGCATTCAATGCCGGGTATAGCCTGGTTAACACGGTTTAATGGCACGTCAAAAATCGACTCTCCTTCCCCTAAAAACTTACCTTCTCTGTGTAAAAGAAAAAGAAAAATAAAGAAAATAAAAAATAGAAAAAGAGAAAAAAAAATAAGAGAAAAAAAATAAGAGAAAGAAAAGAAAGAAAGAACGAAAAAAGAAAAGAGAAAAAAAAACATGAGAGAAAGAAAGAAAGAAAGAAAAAATAAAACTCCACATCATCCCCTACCCCGCGCCATTGCTCCTCAAGAGAAACTCCCACTCAACTACTAATATTTGGCATTAAAAACACCCGTTTCCAAAAGCTTTGGGGAAAAAAATTCATTCGAGTTCTGGTCAAAAAATCACCTCCAAACCCCAACCGGTTCTCGATCCCTCGAGGCAGATTATTTTTTTTTTTCTCCCGGACAATGGCGGCCCCCGGCTTCCAACGGTGGAAAGTGGACAAGCCCTGGCTCGAGCTCAGCTGCGCGCTTGGCGAGGGGCCGTTTTACGAAAAGGAGACCAACTCAGTGCGCCTCGTCGACATCAAGAAGAAGCAAGTACTTACCGTGTCTGCAGCTGATCACGGGGACGGCTCTTCCCTCAAGACGATCCAGCTGGATACCTGCCCGACGGTCACGGTGGATATCGAGGGGGTAGACCCCCGGGACCGCATCCTGCTCGGCGTCAAACATGGCGTTGCCGTCTTGGACCGCCAGACCGGGACGTGTACGATGCTCGCGCCGTTCAACGACGGGGGAAGCAACGAGCGTCTCCGCTCCAACGACGGAGCAGCAGATCCGCACGGGAAGCTTTGGCTGGGAGCCATGACGGACTTCCAATACGGCGAACCCCAACCCGAAGGTATGGTGGTGGCTCTTTTGCTACTGGCCCTGTTTTTTTTTTTTTTTTTTCTTCCTGCTCCTTCTCCTTACTGTACCTAGTGTGGTTTTTAGGGGGGGGGAGGGGAGTCTTCGCGCTGACGCCCGGCGGTCCTTGATAGGGTTCCTTGCACGCTTTGATTCGTCCAAGGCCAAAGAGGAGGTCCTGGCGGACCTCTGCATTCCCAACGGGATTGGATGGTCACCAGACAACAAGACCATGTACTTTGCCCACTCCAAGTCTCGAGAGTTATTCGCATTCGACTACTCTCCCGAGACCGGGGCCGTAAGCAACAAACGCTCGTGGTACCGGCATGACGGACCAGGAGAGCCCGACGGCTTCCGCGTCGACGTTGACGGAAACGTGTGGCTCGCCATCTGGGGGGAGAGCACGGTCCTCAAAATTCATCCCGAGGGTAAGGTTATTGGGAGCATAGCCTTGCCGACCAGGCACATCACCTGCGTTCAGTTTGTGGGCACGGAGTTAGTCATCACCTCGGCAGCGGACGCGGACGGCGGCGACGACACAAGCAACAAGTACGGCGGTGCTCTCTTCAAGGTGGATGTGGGGATCGCGGGATTGGAGCCGTTCAAGTTCAGATTATAAAAAACCGAGGGCGTTCAATTTCCCAACACCAGGCGGCGAGTGCGAGCAAGGGGAATTTTTCCACGCTGCGGATTTGTTGTATACTGACTGGCCATGCCGGTAGTGCCACGGCTAGTTTTTTTTTTTTTTTTTTTTTTTTTTTTTTTGTTTGGGTTTCCCATCCACAGTATCATCGTGATATGAATGGATTGGCGAACTTTCAAATGGCCGATGGGATGTTTTGATGGGTGAAAAGGATCGTGAATGGTTTGGTTTGCCCTGGACTTGAGATTGCTTCTACAACATCAACCCAATTCTACCACATCAACTCTTTATGCCAATGGCGAACGTCAAGTCCACCAGACCCTCCATCTATTCATACGGATCGAACTGGTGGCTTTGGGCTCGAACATGGATCGGCTTGCTTCATCCTGGATTTCTCTCCAAGGCCCGATTTCTCTCTCTCTCTCTCTTTCACACACACACAATTTTTTTTTCGCTCCCCCCCCCCCTTTTTTTTTTTTTTTTAAGAACAACAGGTCTGGCTCATGCTAGCCGTCGTACGATGCTTCCATTGACAACGGCCGATGGAGGGGAGGGGGAGAGAGAGAGAGAAGAGCCATTGTTCACCGCTGCCTGCCCATTGCCCCATGCCTTGGCTTCATCGCTCAGCCCAACTTGGAGACCCAACTCAGGCGGCCCCCATCCCAAGCCCCTGGTTCCGTCTCACCGCCTGCGCCTGGGTTGTTTTTCATCCACGGCCCCGGTCTCCGGATTTCCGGCCCCGCACACTCGGGGCGGTTCGGTCACGTCGCTTGGGCCAGGGCGTCTGCCCAACTGCTCGGGCTAGTAGCAACACTAGATCGGCCGCAATATGGGGAGGGGGAGGGAAGGGGGGGGGGGGGGGGGGGGTTTGCTCAGCCTGGCGGGTGGACACGAGGGAAAAACAAAAGGACAAAAGGTGGAAACAAGAAAATGGATTGCCCTGGCTTTGCCTGGCCATGACAGGCGGCGAAGACTCGACTACCTGGCCCCGGGGAACTGCTTGCTTGCTTGCTTGCTTGCTTGGCCACGAAAAAGGCCGCTGTCGAATGTCTAGCGCACAGTAGCATGCGGCTGCAGCTCTCTTTTCCAGGCAAACCCAGACAGTAGAGCGCTGGGCCTGCAGGAACTGCTGCTATACTATAGTAGCAATACTACCTACTACGGGTCCCGAGCGGACGAGGCAACGGACAGGGGGCGCAAGGGGAAACGAAACGTGTGCGCGCTATCGGTATGCATACGATACATGGACTAAAGCAAGTGCGTGCTGCAGGCATCTCGATCTGGATATCAGGGCCAAGACCACGACCGGGGGGGGGGGGGCGAGAGACGGCGATGCTCTTGGCTGGCTTTGATGCGGTCAACAAGGGCTCTCTCTGTGTCTCTGTGAGGAAGGGGGAGCGAAGACGGATAGCTTCATCAGCCTCGCTGTGCCTTGTGTCTTTTTTTTTTTTTTTCCTTTTTTTCCCCCCTCTTTTTTTTTTCTTCATCTAGCCGCTCTTATGAATGAATTTGGAGTGACTTCCCTGGGCCTATGGTGTTTCATTTTCATTTTCATTTTCATTTCTTTTCCTTTTTTTTTTTTTAATTAAACTCTTCTCTCTTCTCTCCTCCCCGATTTGTTTCAAAGCACAATGCATTCATAACTTCCGTTATTACAGGTCCCTCGGATTGATTGGCATTTGCCGCTTCGTTCACCGCTTTGTCCCGAATAGTTTATTGATTTATTTTGTTCTAACCACCCCCACCCCCCCCCTCCTTCACCCCTGGCCCCTGCTAGAAAAAAAAAAGAAGAAAGAAAATAGAAAAAAGAAAATAGAAAAGAGAAAAGAAGAAGAAAAGAAGAAGAAGAAGAAGAAAAGAGAAAGGTAGAGAGTCAGCTAGGGTAAGGAGGCAGGCGCCCCCAATCTCTCCTTACAAAAAAAAAAAAAGGAAAAAGAAAAGAAAAACTCTTTCGTACCCGGTACAATGCCAAAAGAAAAAAAAAAAGAAAAAAAAAGGGAAAAAAAGAAAAAGAAAAAAAAAAACACCATTAAGCCGCTTGCCCATTTTTGCCCTCGTTATCATTTTACCACCGCGGGGGCGGCGGATGACAAAAAAAAAAACCAAAAGGGCTGGAGGAGAAGCCACATGAAAGATGCTGACCTGAGGCGGACGCAGGGCTTCCTGTACGTACTTTGTCGCGCAGCAAACCCCGTTCTAGATGGATGCCGTTTGACATGAGGCAGGTGTTCTGGAATCCCAAGGGCAGAGCCGCCTGCTGCTGCTGCTGCTGCTGCTGCTGTTATGCTCGAGGTAACTAGTACTGCTCGGCATCCCGGGGCTGCAGGCGGAGGGCCCTGCTTGGCCGTTGTACTGATACCCGTCCTGCTATCCCCGCCAGCCTGGGAGCGGAGCCGGCTTTTTTTTTTTTTTTTTTTTTTTTTTTTTTGCTTTCTTTGGGAGATGGCAATATCCATTCGATCCGCCTTTCTCTCTCTCTCTCTCTCTCTCTCTCTCACACACACACATACTCGCACACCCGTCATCATCGCCATCGTTTGGAGCCTGCACAGCCCTCTGGCTTTCTCCCGGCAAACCCCCCCGCCACAGGCGCAAATAACGCTGTCGGGCGCGCTGGCCGGGCGCGACTGTTCGCGGCCGCCCTGATCGGGCTCTTTGGACGACGACACGCGCGCCAGTCCAGGCAGCGACAAGGCCCAAAAGAGGGCTCAATGGAGCGCGAGCGGTCGCCATGCCATGACATGCTCCTCTCCTAGCGGCAATACGGGGTAAGAGGCTCGACACTTGGATCCATCCCATGCCTGCCACGCTGAGCAGCGGCGTGCCCGTGTCTCCTGCTGTGGGCTCGGCCCTTTGATGCCAAGTTGCATCCTGTCAAGCTCTGCCACCTCAGACCTCCCCTTCTTGCGCGCCTCGAAAGCGTCCTGCGGCTGTCCAGCTCGACTAAAGGACTGCTGCTGCTGCTGCTACTGCTGCTACGACAACTGTTACGAATTACGACTGCTGCTACGTACGACTGCTACGTACGACTGCTGCTGCTAGTACTAGTATCAGCTACTCCCCCCTCCCCACCACCACCACCCTGTCCGCCCACGGCCGAACCCTGCTGATCCTGCGAGGCAGACGAATGGACCCGGCGTGCTGGCAACCTGAAAAGGGCTGTCCCGCTGTTGGGCTGACATGGGTGTGTTGGCATAGCTGACCGGGCTCCCCTGACCAACCCGTCCATCAACCCTCGTCTTTCGAACGTGTCGGTGAAAGTTGCGAGGGGGGAGGCTCAAGTCTCACGATGGCCTCATCAAGACGTTCTCGCAGACCCAATGATGCCAGGCCATTTTGCCCTGCTGTCTCGACTTTCCCACCGCTTCCTCTTCACCCCTAGCAGCAGCCGTAGAGGAGACTGCCAACATCCAAGAAATAGTAGTACGTAGTAGCCTTCGTCTCACGCCTCGTTGCTCTTTGCACAGCTATACTCTCCCCGTTCCCGTCCCCGTTCCCGTCCCCCTCTAAAAAAAAAAAAAAAAAAGGGCATGACGCCAAGGCCATATTCTTCCTCGCAGACCGCCCCCCTTTTTCTGCTTGGTTTTTCAACACGGTCCACATGGAAGGGGGAGTAGAGAGACAACGCTTTGCTACAACGTTTACACGCTCATACTGGGTCTTTCGTCTTCATGCAGGTATACAGAAGCAGCACAGGGCGCGTCTCGGTTCCCCGGGCTCGCACCAGGGCCCTGCCGAAGGCCTCATCGCAGCGCCCAGAAGGTGTGTCCCCCCCCCCCCCCCCTTCTCATTCCCACGTGCAGCACTAGAGTAGCATTGTCAGCGGGCGGGCGTAACGGTACGGCGTCATCAGACGGCGGTTTTTTTTTTTTTTTTTCCTTCTTCTTCTTTTTGCCAGCGGATAGTATGACAAGGTATATTTCATGCGTGTGGATATCCCGACGTGTGATCCAACCTTGCCATGAACAAGCTGGCATATGATTACACGGTCCGCGCAGCAGCCTGCCACTCCCCTATCCCTACATAGTTACGCAGCCACGATGGGAATAGCATCTGCCGCAGCAAGCAGCAGCAGCAGCAGCACTAGCAAGTATTACGGGCAGTCGTCACTTGCGCTTAGTAGCAGTAGTGCATATAGTAGCAGTGCTGCTGTCCATGCCGGCCTCAGGGCCACGGCTCATTGGGCGCCACGATCGCCCATGTTTTGGGAATTGGTGCTGCATCCACGCAGCGGCAGATGCCGTGAGGATCATCCTGCCGCCGCACCTACTACTACTACTGCTACTACCACCACTACCACCACCACCACTACTACTATGTGCGCCTATGGGAAACAAGGGGGGCTGGGGGGCTGTGGGGGGGGGGGGGAGTGCTTCTCCGTCCACGGGGCTCCCTCCTTTGCCTCGCTTTCTTATCAGGCGCCGGCCGCGATGAGCAAATGGCAATGGGTAACGCAAAGGCATGTGATTACGCCTGGAGATATGCGCGTGCAGATGACACGGGCGTCGTGGGCTGCCTTGGTGTGCGCTTGTTGCGGTGAATCGGACGACAAAGAAGGGAGAAGGGGGGTGGTTGGATGTTGGGGGATTTCAGTGATATGGAGTCTATGCTGGGAAAGCCATCTGGCATCTGCGGCTGGGTCTTTGGAATCGGGACAAGACTACCCTCAGCATCTATCCATCCATCCACCCATCCATCCCAAGTCCATCTCTCTTCTTTGATTGATATCCCAACGCTCGTGTTGAATAGCATGCCAAACATCAGCCCTCCCCTCCCCCTTTTCGATTGCCCAATAGATAGATAGATAGGTAGGGTACGGAGTAGTCAGTCATTCCTTATTTCTTGACCTTGCCCTTGCCCCTGAGTGAGTGGAAGTGTTTCTTCTTCCGGTGTTGGAAAAAAAAAAAAAAAAAACTAATTAACGTGCCAAGCAACCCCAGAGCACAACCCAGCACACGAGGCAGTAGTAATGCTGAAAATGAAATGCGTAGTGAACTCTACGGCGACGGGCAAGCAACGGGACGATCGAGGGTATCACGAGGGCTTTTAGCTTTTCTTGCGTCCTGATACCTCGTGGTTCTTTTTTCTTCTTCTTCTTTTTGTGTGTGTGTGTGTGTGTGTGTGTGTGTGTAGTTGCTGACGTGAATTGCTACTTAACCTATCCACTGCCTCATATTCAGACATTCGCCCATGAAACAAGCCCTCAAGGCGTTTGCCCCCTTCCCGGGGGTAACGAATACTGGATACTCCCGGATACTGGATACTCCCATATGATGATGTGACACATACACCTCGGACATGGCATACGCCCGAATCGTTTTCTTTTGTCAATTAAAAAGATGCATTCCGCTTTTACAGTTCCCCCATGCGCCCGACATCTTCCTCTCTCAAGTCCGTGTTGAGGACCAAATCCTCCTTGCATCTCCTGTGCACGATGATGGTTAGCCCTTCGATCCCGTAATCATCGCACCGATGCTGGTGCGAAGCGCTCCCCGATTCTCGATTCGCGTCATCTTGGTTTCCTTGGTTTTCCAACGCAACATCGAGTTCTTCCTTCAGCTTGTCAAAGGCGGCGCTGAGCCCCAGGTACCGCGAGCGCCACTCGCAGATGTGGTGGCTGATGGCCGCCTCGGAGCCACTGTCGAGCTCGTCACAGGTCGCCTTCGACTCTTCAATGGCATCTTCCGCCTGGCTGCTGCTTGCGCCATGTTTTGTAGATTTCATCTCTTCGCACCCCTTTGGTGTTTGCTTCCCAGAGTCCGCCTCGCGTGGCGCTGTTGGGCTTGGGGGAGCATCTTCGTCCCGAGGAACGGTTCCTGGAGATTGGCGGGAGAGTTTTTCAGAGCCGGATGCTGATGGCGAGCCACCGGCATTTCCTGAGGAGCCATGGATCGATGCCGCCGTCTCGCTCGCCTTCCTCAGTTGTTGTTTCAACGTTGACAAGTCGGATGATTCCACGTTTTGCTGAGGACTCTGGGCGGCGGTGATGACTTCCTTCGACGAGTTTTCTGCTCCGAGCGTTTCTGTAGCCTCTCTCCTAGGCGTCTTTGGATTTGAATCACCTCGCCCCCTGGCCGGTGAGCCACCACGCTTCGTGTTTAGGCTTTCAACCTCGGTTCCCTCCACGGTCGGTTTCGGAGCGCTTTGGCTGGCGTTTTCAAGCGTCTGGAGTCTCTCGTCTGCCTGTAACGCGCGTGGGACTTCCGAATGGGCCCAAAGAGCGTCTTGCTCAATGCTGTGTAGATTACGAGCCATCTGTCGGGTGTTGGTGGTGACGTCGTCGGCAAGGTCGTGGGCTCTTCGCCGAAGTGAAATCCGCATGGTCTTGGTAGGCTGTATACCCTGTATAGCCTGGGCATGCGACTCCTGTGAGGGCGGCGCAGCTGCGTCTTGCGTGGTGGGTTCACAGTCGTCAGCTCCTTGCAAAAACGATCACCTTCATGCCAGTGCTAGACCTGATGAACTTACCAAATCTATCCTCGGTTGCAGCGTCATGCTCTGGGTGCTGCGCCAAGAAAGGCTCTGCAGTTGCATAATCGGACGAGGCCGAAGTGGCCGGCGCGGCATCCGTTGCAGCTTCGTTTTTTCCATTCGAAGATTTGAAAGAATCCCTTGAGCTGCTTTTGTAAGTCGCTTCTCTGTTGCCGGGATTGGCCTGTTGCCGCCTCGAGGCATGGTGTCGAGCAATACAGCAGATGCTGTGCCTCCCAGGGTTACTGCTTGTATGGCAGGTTGAACAATCTGAATACTGCTCGGGGTTGATCATGTCGCTGTAGGATTTCTCCAGGCGCTGCCGGCGCTCGTGTCGAAATTGCTGGCGTGCTTGTCTCTCTGCCTCGGCACGGCCTGAGCGGCTTTCTTTGGGGTAGCCCGTGATAGAGTCACGGCTCTTGGAATGGGACAAGCGATGACTTGCTGTGGCAAGGGCATCAGCCCATCTGTTTCCAACCTGCAGCTGTGTGTCACTCACGTGTGCCCCCGTCAGGGACGGGCTCGGATAATCCCGCAAGGCTCCGGCTGTGGGCTATCCCTTGAGGCCGTACCCCTTGCTCCGGCTTTTCTTGACCTTGCGCATATACGTGATCTGCTAAAAGTTTCGTGGATAGGGAGCTCACCAGCTCCGTCTTGCACTTGAAACAGAACTCGTGGCCGCATCTCGCACACCGTGCTCGCGTGTGTAGATATCCGCCACAGGAATGGCATACTTGAACGGTTTTCATCCGTGACACGTTTTGCCCCCCTTCTTCTTCATCCGACAGCCAACCCTCTGGTCGTGAGATTCCATACATGTCAAACATGTCCAACGCGTCTTGCTGCTGCTTTGTAGAGCCCTCCAGGGCTGGCTGCGTTTCCCCGACGGCTGCCAGCTGCTTGCCTTGGGAACGTCCGGGGGATTTGAATCTCTGCGCTGCATCGTCGGCTCGGTTGGCAGCGGTCTCGTTTGACCTGCGCAAGCTCCGGAACCTGCTGGGACCCCGAGTTGGGCTTTGCAACCCCAGAGAATTGCTTGATCTCGACGCTCTCAGGTTCGGCTTGACATTGAACCTATGGGCACTCGTCGACGAAACCTCCCAAGCAACGCCGTTGTCGTCGCTGTGATTGTCGTTGATCCTCAGGCCTGGGTAAGAATGCCCAACCGGAGGCGAAGCAGACACTTCCAGCCGCGTGCGCTGGCAGGCTGGACTGCAAAGCTCCCCGCCTTCACGTGTGTTTGCGGCGTGAGGTGAAATGTTTGTCCCCGGGCCATCTCTCTTCGCGATGATGTTGAGCTGCCGTATGCGCGACTCGACGAAGCCAGAGGGCACGATGTCGTCATGGGGGCCATCTAACGATATCGCGTCTTTGAGAGGGGTCGTGGGCTCGTTTAAGAAAGCATATGCCATGATACTGAGCGGATAAGCAGTAATACTTGAACCAAGAAGACGCGACACAATGCTATTCTGACTGAAGGGAGGGGGAAGCTATATATATAAAAAAAAAAAAAAAACTCAAAGAGCATTCGAACGAGAGTTGAAGAGTTAAAGAGAAGGGGCATGGACAAAGGCAGACGGAGTTGCCCTGTGCTGAGTCAAGTAAGTCAAGATGGGAAGGATACTCCTACAGCGAGGGAAGGAGAGGGAGATTTCGTTTTCGTTTTCGTTTCATTGTGCTTGGGAGCTGCTGCTTGCATACAAGGCGCCCTTTTCTTTTCTTTTTTTTTCTTCTTTCTTTCTTTCTTTCCCATGAGAGAGAGCTTTGCAGAGAGCGGCAGACGTCTACTTTTTATACGACAGCACCGTAGTGGCTTAGCTAGAATCAATTGTTTCGGCTCTGCGCTAAAAGACGGGTAGAAAAAAGTTGTACAGGAGTTTGTTTATATTTCTACAATCGTTTATTTGACATGGGCAGCAAGGGTCTCGAGAATCTGCGACGGCATGTTAATGTTTCGTTTGTCCACAGGTAGAGTTGAACCGCGTGACGCACCTCCAGTTCGATCTTGGCCTCGGCAATATCCTGCTCGCTTCCATTGCCGCTGGCCACCTTCTGGGCCTCGGCGATGCCTGCGCGGATGGCCTCGGCGCTGAAGTCCTCCAGGGGGTAGGCCTCGGGGGCGTTGATGCTCATGACGGAGTTGGGCTGAACGGAGGCGAAGCCACCAGACACTGTACGTGTGTTGAATCAGTCATTGTGTCGCCAATGTAATGTAATCGCACACTCGGAAGGGGTGGGGGGGGGGGGGGGGAAGCGATCACGTACGGAAGAACTGCTTGGCGGGGCCGCTCTCCTCAACGACCTCGACGAGGCCGGGCTTGAGCTGCTCAATCGAAGGGACGTGGTTGGCGAGGACGCCCATTTCGCCAGACTCTGCGGGGATGTTGACCTGGACGACACCCTGGGACTTGTAAATCGACTGCAAATCATTGCGGTAATTAGCACCGAGAATATCCCATCGACCGTCGCATTTCCTCCACACAAGCCCAATCGGATCGCATATTCGGCACAACATCGACTCCTCGTGGCGCAGAATTCATACCTGGTGAGGCAGAGCCAAGCTCAGCTTGATCTACGAAAGAAAAAAAAAAATCAGTCAGCGATATACGGATTTACACGCCTGTAGGTTCGGGCTATCCAGAGCATCCCTCACCTTGTCGGGGACGGCCTCGGCGTATCCTCTCCGCTGGATGGCCACTCGCACGGCTGTAGGGCGAGCTCGGAGAGCCGCACGGGCAACACGGAGGGAGTTCATGGTGACCTTGCGAGGACGATTGAGTCGTTGCTTGTGTTGAGCTCGATGGAGGCCGCTGGCAACGAATCTTTGCCGGTCATGAATTCGGCTAGCAGGGAAAATCGAACCGCCGCAGATCACGTGTGATGGCACGTGATGATGAAGCTTCTCACCAACATCGAAGGCTCCTCTATGAACAAGGCAGAGGAAACCGATTTGAACAATGTCTTAATTATACATGATATATATTCATACTATATATATGGTGAAGAGACAGTGGAGAGAAAAGTTATTTCAAACCATGTATCCATGTATGGGCTCGTGATGGCGTTGGCGAAGATGTATAGCGAAGATGTACGTTATTGATTAGCCACTTACAACTTAGGAGACCGGTTTTCGGTATGGTGAGTACTCTATACAAAACTACTTTTATGGTGAGATATCGTGCTCCCTTTTTATACTATATCGAATTGGGAGGAAGCGAGCATAGAGCATAGAGCACGCTGTACTGTGGCTTGTGGGCATGGAAACAAAGTCAGTGGTCATAAACAAAAAGGGATTGCCGTTCGAAACGCGAGCTCCGGATCCTGTCTTGCCAAAGACCCCCTTCGGTGCCCACATTATACCTGTTAAGCTGAGCCTGGATGGACTTGGAACGTTCCGGCAATGGAGGACTCGAACGGGTGGGATTGGAAGCTTCCATACCCACGGCATGGCCAAATCATCACCGTCCCGCCTTTTTATTGAAACTTGCTTCTCGTCCAGCATCTTGTCCTTTTTCAAACACAGGACGGCAGCCATGAAGTTGTGTCAGTGGCCTCAACGTACGACGACGCAGGCGAGTGACCAAATCAGAAACCTTTCCACCGAAAGAGGGAACATTGCAAATTGGCCTTCCAGCCTTGTTGAAAGTTTGTTCGGCAGCCCGCAGCTTTGCCTCCTAGCCGCCTCGATACTTTCAGGTATCAGCTGATTTTTTCGTTGAAAACGATGGCTTAGAGAGAGAGAGAGAGAGAGAGAGAAGCATAGTTTCGAACCCCCCCCCCCCCCCCTCCAAGATCCGTAGGAAGGAATTTGATGGGGGGGGGGGGGGGGGTTGCAACAAAGCCGGCTAACCCGCCAGCGAACAAAAGTTTGAATTTTGCCCGCCAAACTCTCCCTCCCATCTACAGCTCCGTTATCGCTTCTGCCGTGTCTTCTGCGGTGCCACCCGGCATGTCCGCAGCCTGTGCGACGACGAACGCGGTAATGTCAACTAAAGTTTGTGTGTAGCCTTGCATATGAAATCACACAAGTTTGCCAAGAGAAATGAAATGGGTGTGTGTGTGTGTGTGTGTATCTTCGCGTCCATTTGCCAAAATGCTCGGGCTTGAAGGATGAGAGAAATCTAGAACTAATGGGGTTTTTTTTTTTTTTGTCTCAGAGAGCAACTTCTCTGTAATTTTGGACCAGAATTTTGAATCAGGCTTCCACCCCCCCCCCCCCTTTTTTTATTATTATTATCGTTATCATCATCATCGTCATCATCATTATTATTAATTATTATTATTATTATTATTATTATTAAATTCGATACGAGAGCCTTGCCTTGTCTGAATGCATGGCAAGGAATCTTGTCTGCGTCTTTATGAGCCAAGATGCACGTTAAATAGAGACGAGCTGAGATGCAGATCATGAGTACCGCAGCCTCACCTGAAAGATGAACTAAAAAGGAAATTTTGTTCTTCCTTTTTTCAATTTCAATTTTTTTTTCCAATTTTTTTTTTTCAATTTTTATTTTCAATTTTTTCTTTGAATTTTTTTTAAAAAGAATTTTTTTTTTAAAGAAAAAGAGACTCGTGAAAAGAGAAACTCACCGAACCCCCCACACTCCGTGCGTTTGAAATTTTTTTTTTAATTTTTTCCCACTTCTCTCTCTTTATTAAAGCCCGCTAAAGGCGGTTGTCATCGGAGTGATGGGCTTTAACTAGTGAAAGCAGAAGAAGAAGAAAAAATTGGCTCCAAAAATTTTGAGCGAGAGAAACAAGCGTCGGGCCAGGCGATTATAGCGGCCGAACTTTAGAACCTTCCACCCCCCTAAAAAAAAAAAAAAAAAAAAAAATCTAAAGAATCTAAAGAATCCGCCACCAACACTGTGCACCTTCCAATTTTCTCTCTCTCTCTCTCTCTCTCTCTCTCTCTTTTTCTTTTCTTATTCTTTACTATGCCTGCGCCCTTGGGGGTACGGATAAAATAAGATAAAGCCCTGAGAAAAAAACAGGCGAGGCCACTAAAAGGTAAATAATACAGCCATATAAAATCTCCCAAAAAAGGGTTTTTTTTTTTTGATTTAAGCATTGGGCATGCAATTGCGCATTGACTACACTGGTATGCACGTGTGTTTTTTTTTTTTATTTTTTTTTGTGATTTTTTTCTAAATCATGTTTTGAAATAATTTTTTTCTAATAATTTTTTTTAAATTGAAAAATAAAATAAATTAAATACCAAATCTAGCTTCATCGGATGTGGGCTTTTTGCTCAACTGAATCATTTGCTCTTGGCTTGTCTCAGTCGAATTTACCTGTCCTGACCAATCGCCAGAGAGCAATTGACAACATGTGCTCGCGCCCCCCCCTCGAGAGAGGTTTGTGTTGAAAAAGAAACGATTACGGGAGTTCAATTTGAGTCAAGATGACCTATTTTTAGCCTTACACGTAATATACGGAGTACCAGTACCAGGTATTAGTAATATGACCAATTCCGGAGCTTTGACTGAGAAGTCCGTTGTTCTCATTGAATTGATTCGGATCCAAATGTCTCGCTGGATGTCATCTTATTTCAGGGAATGCGAGACATGAACGGGGGGGGGGGGGGCACGCGAATTGCGCCGTCTGCTTTGAGACGAGGGTGCACAAGACTGTCTTTTGCGTTCAAAAAAGCATAGGATGGAGAGTGTAAAAGCGAACAAAGCGAAAAGCCGAGCACATCTGGGTTATGCTGCTCTCTCGCAGGCACAAAAAAAAAAAAAAAAAAAAAAAAAAAAAAACCCCGGCCGGGATGTATGCGCGAGTACGGCGTAATCGAACCGTATCAAAACTTGCATCGAGGCTCCGAGCATAGATAGTACGTACAAGTAGCAGCAGTAATAGCACATACATAAGAAGAGCAGCCGTACAAACGGAGCAGGCATTTTGTTACATAGTAGCACTCCGTACGGAGTAACTGACTAACAGGAGAGAGAAATATTAAGGGGGACGGAGTCATACGGAGCACGTACTTGGTTCAATGTGGGATGAACTTTGCCAGTTGTTGATACGGAGTAACCAGAAGAGGCAGAAGGAAGCAATTCCGGGACCGCATTTGACGGAGCTCGGGCTCCACAGCCCATCCATTCTGTATGATGCCCGAAAAGGGCTATTGGCAGTCAGTTCTGACAGCTTGAGGCGATGCGATGCCGCTCCGCTCCGTTACTCCCCCTCCCGCACAGGCTCATTCTCATGCGAGGCCCTGACTCTCACCGCCGACGGGCCAAGATTTGCAGAAAATGAGGCGGCGATGCCTCAGGCCGAAAGGGAAAAAAAAAAAAGGGCGCAAATCAAACTCTCCGACCCGGGCTGAAAGTGACCGAACGCTGACCCGCCGACGCACGGACTTGTACACAGTACTTGGCTTAGCTTGGAGGCGGTACGTGAACACTGAGGCGGGGAGCCTTGCTCTTACATGTACTCCATGCCTTGCCTACTCCGTACCTTGCCTGTACTTTAGTATTTTGGTACCACTATTTATTACAGTACAGCTACTAAGGTAGGTACTAGGTACCTATTCTAGTACCTAACTAACTGTACCTTGGGTAGCACCTGTTTGGATGCAACCCACAGCTAAAGCAACGACGGCTTCCATTGGCTGCCCTCTTTTACGAAGTACGAAGCCCCCCCCCCCCTTCTCCCCTACCGGTGGGCAGGACTTTATTGCCAAACATCTACCATAACAATATAAACCATAATATATCGCGAAAGTTCTATAGTAGGTAATATGGATCGAGAGGTACGAGGACGCTTTTGGACGGGCCAAAACGTGCACTACTCCGTATAGTACTTAGCACTACCTTACCTAGTGCGGTACCTTACCTACCTTAGTACCTATAGCAGTACCAGGTACCTAGTAGTTACTGTAGTGGTAATATTGCCCTCTATATGCACGAGCAATGTAACGGACAGTGTCGGCCGAACCACTAACAATGTGGCGTCATTTATAATTTTTTTTTTTAGGACGAGCTTCCAGGCGATGCGTCACCTTTTTGCTCTCAAAACGGGCAGCGCATCTCCCTCCTCCTGCTTCCTTTTATTAATGAATGATTACTGCAGTACGTACTAAGTAAGGTAAGGCAAGCCCCCCCCCCCCCCCCATTTTCCACTCGGGATGCGCATCCCCCCTTTGGTGGTCCAGTCCTCTTTCCTCGCAACGTAAACTACTGCGTACTACCAAGGTACTTACTTCTTAGGTACTACCAAGGCACCTACTATAGTAAATGTACTCCGTACACCAACCCATTTATTGATTTATTTTACCCTCCTTGTTCGAGCGAACGACGAACACAGGATGATGCGGGGTTGTTGTGCAGGAAGACGAGCCCATCAGGTCCGTGGGGGGTTTTTTTTTTTCGAAAAAAACAAAAAACCTTTAGCGCAACCGGATCGACTCGTCAGTTTTTTTTTTGTTGTTTTTGGTTTTTGGGAGAAATGCAAAGATGCCGCGCAAAGCGACGGTGGAATGTTGACCTTTTGGTGTTTCTCGTTCGGCGTTGGAGCACTATTCCGGCGTTAGAGGGCTCGTCTCCCCCAATCAATGAATGGGCTGCTGACCCGATGGCTGCTGACGAGAAATGCGAGAGCTTCTTCTTCTCCCCCCACCCTCCCTCTCCCCCCCGCGCTGCTCTTCGGTTCGCATGGTGGCGACTTTGTTGTTGTTGTTCCTTTCCATTAGTTCAACTCAAGTCTAAATCCCCCTTTCGTTAGAGCCTGCTGTTCCAGCCAGCCAGCCAAAACCCGTTCTTCTGACAATGGCGTCGCCTCTCCTCCTAACTTACTACTACTAGTAACTACTACGCTACGTACTAGTTAATATGAAATCCCCCTCCTGCCGATCTAAACATGCAATGGGGGGCGGATGTGGCGGCGGATTACAGCACTGGAGGTCTCGGAAGGGTTCAGCTGCATGCGCCGGCTCCGACGGTTAGTTTGCGTGCTATCCTGTTTTGTTTCCCTGCCTCGCCTGGCGACGCCGAGTGGGATTGCATTTGGTATCGAGCTTGCGTCTCGGATGACATCCATGTCTTCCCCCCCCTCCTCCTCTGCTCGTTTGAATACATGCTACTCCGTACGCGAAGCAGCACCCAACTTGCAGCCACAGCCATGCTGAGAGATTGCTGCATGCAGCCGGGTGATGACTTCCTGGTGCTCGGCATAGACCCGGAGGGTGATAGGCGAGGCGAGGCGAGGCGAGGCGAGGCAACGTGGTGGTGGTGGTGGTGGTGGTCCCATTTGCTGTGCCACTTGCGATTCGCATTTGCATGCGTTCAAACTAGTTGCAGCCTGGATTGATTTTCTTTTGATAAAAAAAAAGGGGGGGGGGAGGGTGCATTCCAACAACCTGATCGGACCGTTCAGCCAGGGAAGCACAAGAAGAAGTACATTTTATTTTTTTTTATTTTTCTTCTTTTTTTGCCGTTGTTTGACAGGAGCTTGGCGTCTTGGAGCGGTTTTGCCGTGATCCTTTCGTGGGGAGGGAGGGCCAGCTCGTTGCGACACGGTAGCACAATCTCAGCAATTGGCAGCGCGCGCCACGCCATGACGAAAACAACTGCTGGCGAATCCCAAGCGTTCCCCCCTTTTTTGCTTTGTATGTATGGGGTGCTGTAAGTAGAGGGAGCAGCCTGCGCATGACGAACATTGACGAAAGTCACGGAGCACAAGTAAGGGTCTCATGCACGCCGGCTTATTACAGCACCAATCCAAGCGAGAGCGAGTGGGTTGTGGTGGTCGACCTGCAAAGGTTGGCACAGCATCTCTCCCCCCCCCCTTCACAAACCTGCTGTGTAAACGGGATATCCGGGGGAGTCGAGGGCAACAAAATTTGGGTGGAGCGAGGCAATGCATGTAAAGGGGCGGTGCGTTTCTCGCCTCGCAAGCAGGTTCACAAAATTCGGCTTGAGGAACGGGGAGTCTGTGACATTTTTGCGTTGGGAGAGAATGGGAAATGGGTAACGGGCAATAGAAAGGCCGGGCAAACACCGGCAAGGCCGAGAGCGCAATTGCGAGAAGCCGAGGACGATTGGCGGCTTCAGCGGCCAGAGGCAAAAAAAAAAAAAAAATCATTTTTATTCCCTCTTCTTCTTTCTTTGCTTCTTACGGTACGTACGGGCAACGGGCAACGGGTACGGGCACGGGCACGGGGCTGGATCTACCTTAGTTGAATTGGGGGGGGTTTTTTTTTTTTCGGTCCCAACTAGAATGAATTCAGGCCTGGACTCGATTGCTTTGTCTCAACAAAGAAGCATCTGCCGCTCTTCTTCTCCGAATGCGGCCGTGGAAACTTGACGTGTTGTAAGTGCTGTAGTGGCGTCGCGCTTCGCTTCCAACGGCTCCCGAGGTGATGGGGGGCTCACTTGCACTGTAGAGGGACCTCGCGGACGCCCGCATTGGGCGCCGCCGACTGCCAAAAATGCGCACAAGTACAAAGACAGTGCGACCCGCCAGAAGGACAAACCCCCCCCCCCCCCCCCCTCTCCCCCCCTCACAGTAAGCGTCACAGTGAAGGTTGTTTGAAAGTTGTGGCATCTCCTGATCAATGCGGCGGCCGAAACAAGCAAATCTTGGAAACGACGCTTCCTCCCGCCGGCCCTAAGGTATGTAAAAGTTGTATGTTACCATATCAAGATTGCCCCCAGGTGTGCTTTTGGCTCGTTTGGCCAATCAAAGAAAAGCCAGCTGAAGTATGTACGTACTACCAAGGTAAAGGCAGTAGTACTAGTAAGGTACCTAGTAGTAGTAGTAATGCTGAGGTATAGTACTATAAGGTAGTAGCACTACTAGATAGGTACCTAGTAGATATACCTTCCATATGGGCTGGCAGAAAACGGTACCTTGCCTTTAGTACCTTGGCTGTGTGCATTCAGCGCAATCAAAGGGGGGATCGATCGTTTGTTCCGCATCAGGATAGGTAGTACTTCCTATACAACTATACTGTATACAGTACGATGTCGTTGTACCTGCCAGCGCTGCCGTGAATGGCGCGCTGCCCTTTCTAATAAACGGATACATTAAGGTACCTACTAGGTAGTACTAAGGCAGTACTAGGTAGGTAGGCGCGGAAGGGAGCCTCGCCTGCTGACGCTCCCCTGAACGGGCTCGCTGGGAAAAGGGCATCATCCTTGCTTTGTCCCGCTTCTGTTTGTTCCATCAGCGTTCGAAATGGAACAACGACCGGGCGGTGAATGGAAGCCCCCATTTGCCTTGTGGGCTCTCTCTCTCTCTCTGTCTCTCTCTCTCTCTCTCTGTCTCTATCTGTGTCTGTCTGTCTGTGTCTGTCTGTCGCTTGGCTGATGGCGCAACACAGCTCGTTTGCTTGTTGCATGCCAAAAAAAAAAAAAAAAACCCTTTGGCTATGTACATACTAGGTACCTTATGGAGTACAAACACCTACCAGGTAGCACAAAGCAATGTATGTAGGTAAGTATGCGGACAGCTGGATGCGCGCAAAGCAGATAAGCATCCGCCCCAGCTCACGCGCCAAATGACCCCCCGGCAACGTCGCGCTAATCAAGCACTTCGGAGCGGGCTTTTTTTTTTTTTTTTTTTTTTTTTTTTTTTTTTTTTTTTTTTTTTACTATGAGGCATATCTTGCCAGCAGCAGCAGCCAGCAGCAGCAAGGCCACACACCCGCCCTTTTTCTCCCCTCCCCCCCCCTAAGAATAGGACAGGATTGGTATGGATATACCGTAGGATGGATTTTTTTTTGGGGGGGGAAGCCTTACATGCCTTGGAGTGTAGCCTTAGCGGGGTTCGCCTCCCGTCATCATGGGATGCACTACTCTGTAGAACGCTGCATAAAAAAAAAATCAATAATAAAAAAAAAAAAGGAAAAAAAACAAAAAAAACAAGGAATCAGGCTTTGGCCTTGTGCCCATCAGTTGCACCCCAATGTCATTCATTCGCTTCTTGGCGCCGAGTGACTTCATTCCTCCGGTACAATGAGGTTACTCGTCAACTTGCCGAGCCTCACATGATGGCAGGGTCTTGGGGGGTTTTTTTTTTTTTTCTTCTTTTTTTTTTTTTTTTTTTTTTTGCAATTCCGGCGTCTAAGAGGGCATCCCTTTTTTTAATAATTTTTTTTCCTATTTATTTTATGTTAATTTTTCTTCTTCTTCTTCTCTCCCTGTCTTGTTTCTTGTGCTACCCTCCCCCAATACAATCCCCCCCCCCCAATGCAATTCCAGCCTTGGATGTTGCCAGGGAGAGGATCTCTAGTTTAGCGGTCCGATTTGGCGGGAGAGAGAGGGGGGGGGGATCAGCTTCCTCTCGCTTGCCGTGGCGATTTGGCGGTACGGAGATGGAGAGCGGTGCGACAAAGCACGCACATGCATGAGTGCTCACGAGAGCTTCGGCGCGAGCTCTCGCATCCTCGTATTTGATCCATTTCTCGGCGACGCGGTCCGGGACGCCTTGGGCCTTTTGGTGAAATGCAACTACTAGGTACGTGCTATGCTCAACATTTGCCTTGCCCATGCTGCCAGGGCTTGCCGGCGCCCAGGCCCGTAGGCGACCGACCAGCAGAGCGAGAACATCCAGCCTGTCCCAGCCGCAAAAGGGCGAGGCCAAAGCGGACATTGGCAAGGTTTTTACCGCATGGAGATGAATGCATGTGCTGCTTTGCCAAACTTTTCTGCTCTGCCTGCTGGGCTCCTACATAGTACGTACTTGTGTATAACGAACGATGTACTCCGTTAAAAGAAGCACGGAGGGAGTAGCAGCGACTGCGACGTTTTGATGCACAATTGTGCTAAAAAGCTGAGATCTCCCATGAACAACGGGCTCCTTTATTTTTTTTTTTATTTTTTAATTTTTTATTTTTGGCTCTCGCGCAAAAACCCCCCCTGACAAGGGCGTTGGACGCTTTCCTCGTTCAGCTCCTGTTGCGTTGCAGGTCATCCGCTTTGTTCAATGCAGATGCGAGCGGGGAAGCGAGCGGCATATCGTAGAAAGAGGGATTCTCAAAATGTTTGGCTCGTTTGCTTTCAATTCAATTCAAATCGAACAAAGAAAGAAAGAGGACGAATCGCTTTCTCCCTTCTCCCCCTCCCCCCCATCCATCCCCCCACCACCTCCTTTGAGAATCCCCCCCCAAAATCCCTTCAAGCCTCTCACGTCCGCTCCGTGGGGATATGAAAAGCTGAAGAGGAGTAAATTGGGGAGGGTTGGATGGGCAAAAGGAATGTTGCAAAAAAAAAAAAAAAAAAAAAAAGAAAAAAAAAAGAGTCCGCTTGGCTTTCGGCCGGCCGATCCTTTTTTTTTTTTTTCTTTTTTTCTTTGGCCAGAGAAACCGCCCAATTTTCTGCGTCCAGCGCGGCGGCTTTGAGAAATTGGTGACCCGCATTCCGCCCGTTTGGACGCTGGTTGCTGGAGCGGGTGCCTGTGGTCCCTGTTGCGGTACAATCCAGTACAGGGCAAAGCAGCATCATGGCAGTACCTAGTACCTAAGTACCTAGTAGTAGTGTTAAGGTGCCAAGGTACCGTATACTTACATGAGGTACCGAGGTACTACTAAGGAGGTATCCTTTTTATCCATTGCACAGACCCAATTCGCTGTTTTTTTCTTTTTCTGAGCTTCTGCGACCAGCGAATCCAGGCGGCGCTCAGCCACGCGGCTGGAGAAAAAAAAAAAAAAAAAAAAAAAAAAACCGGCGATTCAAATGGCCCGGCGCCAAGGAAAAACCGCTCAGTGGTTCCCTCCCCTCTTATTAATTTGCGAAAAAAAAACCAAAAAAAAAACAAAACCCCCACCCCCCCCCTCTAAAAAAAAAAAAGAACATGTGCACACCCCCCCCCCCTTTTTTTTTTTTTTTTTTCCCCCCCCCTTCTCACACCCATTTCGGTCTCCAGCGGCACTGTGCTCGTGCCTCGTGCCCCGTCCGCTATGGCGGTGGTGTGCGGCTCCAAGTGCGGGCACGAGGCACTGGAACCGGGTGGCGTCGCACAGTGCGGATCCCGATTCCTCGCACCCGGCCACTGGCTTCCATGAATTATTCTGGGGCCTCATCTTTCTCATCGCCCTATTCCCCATTTCTCCATCCCCTCCATTCCCTTGTTGCTTTTTTGTGCTCCGTACGAGACACAAGTTAAACCGAACAAAGTAAAAAAAACTATTTTTCTTTGCCTCTGTGCTTAGTCTGCAGTGGCGGCCGATCAATTCAATTATCCCCTCGCCTCGTTTCCTTCCAACTTACTGCCTATTAACTTCGCCGGGGCGCTCGAAATTTTCGTTTTCTCCCGTCCCACCACCTGATTTCTTGCTCTGGCTTGCCTTCTTCTGTCCGTGTGTTGTTGAAAAACTCTCGCTCTCTCTCTCTACTCTCTACTCTCTCAACTCTACTCTCTCATCTCCTCCGCCTCGGTTTCTCTCCTCTTTTTGCCGCCCTTGCCCTCTTTCTCCAGGCGGGCGAGCAGCGCGTCACGCAGCCAACGCACATCCGCGGCGTTCTGCATTGCATGTTCTGAGACCTCGTGGCGCCTCTTTATTTATTTATTTATTTTTTTTTACTTTTTTTTATTTTTTATTTTTTTTTTGTTCAATAATCTTTCACAAATCTGCCAAACATCGGAGATCCCTGCATCGGCGTCTAACTCGTACGCCCTCGCCTCGACACACCCCTACCGACCTCCCGGCTTCTGTCGTGTCAGGTCCGCCACGCCACATCTGGACGGACGTCATCCGGAATCTGCCAAGAACCCTTTCTGCTGCTGTAACCGGCACGCCTGCACAACGCAAGACCCTTTTTTTCTTCTTTTTTCCCTCTTTTCCTCTTGTTTTTGATTCGGCCTGCAGCTGTCTGCCCCCCCCCCCCGGATCACCAGAGAGCGTTGCTCAAAGTGGACTGGCCTTCCGCCCGTTCTTCACAAATAAACACTTATACCGCACGCGCGGACCCCCCCCCCCAAAAAAGGCTTTCCGAGTCCTTCCCACATCCACTACCTTGAAACTCGAGCTCTTTGGGTATTGATCATGTTGGCCTTGATTTTATAGCATCACCGTCCTCAGGGACAAGCTTTTTTTCTTCTTTCTTCTCTACGAGAACTTGTTTCTCAAACGAGCTGCAAGCCTTGTGTGTCGGGCTTACACGCCTCGTCCTGCCACGACACAACCCCTCTCGAGTTGAACTACCCTTGACTCCTCCATCTCGTCTTGTTCTCTTGGCTGTTTGTTATATAGCAAACCGGAGACAATCTTGACGAGATCCTCCTTGTTGCCATTTGTTGAATCTGAATCTGGATCTTTCTCTTCTTCTTCCGACCTCGAAACCAAACCAGCCACCTGCTTGAAATTCCCTCGCCACCGTCGCCAATACCTCGAGAAAAAAAGAGAAAAAAAAAGAAGACAACAAAAAACCGCGTACCCAATCATAGAAACCATGGCAACTCTTCTTCCTTCAACCACGTCACATCCCCCCGAATGGGCGATACAAGGGTCAGATCTTGTCGAGGACCTCGACGAACCCCCAGAACCCAGGCTATACATGCCTACGCCTAAACCGTTGCCATTTCAGAGAGCGCCGATTCGCCCGCAGCAGCCTTCGTCCTCGCTCCTCACCCAGGCCATCTTGGGCCAGTCCGACGACGACGACGGCCATGTCTTCCACCCATGCCAAGCCTCCAGCCAGCGCCGCCGTTCCATGGTCAGCAATGCCAGTATTGCTTCCACGGCTGATTTGACCAGCGACACCGGTCTCACAAGCCCTTCGCGAACCAATACCCCTAGCCCGCCCATCCCCGAACTGTCGATGCTTCGGCTTCAACACGGCGCTGCTGATCAGAAGCCCGGCCTCCTCGCCGGCTTCTTCGGCGCCAGGCGAATGGGGGAGCCTGTCAAGGAACCCCCCCGAAAGCGATGCATCCAGTTTGCCTGTGCTGCCAAGCCTCAAACCCAACCTCAGGCTGTTCCTGTTGTTGCTGCTTCCGCTGCCGCTGCCGCCCCTCCCGTCCTCAAGACGCCGCTGCCACAAGAGGCGCCGAAGCGACCCGCCATCAAGTTCGCGTGCACGGCTCGCCCGTACTCGGCTCAAAAGACTTCCACTAGGCCTTTTGAGCCCTCCACTCCCAAGAGGAGCATGACCCTGCCTGTCCCCATCTCTCCTCGGCCGCTGCCTTCTCCGCAGGCATCTGTCAAGGCGTCGCTTGTTCGACCTCGGTTCCTTCGTGCGTCGTCGATGGAGCTGATCAAGGATGGCTCTCAGTTCCATGAGTTTGCCAGCGATATGGCTCGCGAGGATGACTGGATCCGGCAAGATGATTCCACGCAGGCCAAGCTCACTATTTCCGATACGCTGGTGAAAGAAAACTTGTTTCGCCGTCTAGGAGCTGAAGCCGAAGAGGAAGCCGAGATGGAAGAGGCAGAGGAAGACGAGGCCGAAGCCGCCATAAACGAGGATGACGAGGACGAAGATGAGGAAGAAGAAGATGAAGAGGATGAAGAACTTGATATGCTAGACATGGAGAATGCGGAGGAAGAAGAAGAAGAACAAGAACAAGAAGAACAAGAAGAAGAGGTCGATGACGAAGAAGACGACGACTCCGACGGTTACCACACCGACGAGGAAACCGGCTTCGCTGATTCTGACGAGGAAGACGACGGGGACGAAAACATGATCCTGTGGACGCCTGGCCGTGTCTCATCCGTCCCACGCCAGGTCACCCCTCGCTTGGCTCGTCGGCTCTCCATCAACGAGCAGCACTCGGATTCCTCCATTGGCTCCAGGCGTAGCCGTCGCCGCGTCAAGGCTCGGCCCATTGGGCCTCAGGTCGAGGCACCCGACCTGCCAGACAGCACCGATTTTGTGTGCGGCACTCTGGACGAGGATCGGCCTGTGGAGGATGCCTACCTATCGTGCCTCGCTGCCCGCAGAAACGAGAAGCTGCGCATCATCCCCCAGGACATCGACCCTAGCTTCCCGGCCTCGGACCTCGACGAAGAGGACGATGGGGATGCTTATGCGGCTGCTCCCGACAGCGATGATTACGCCTGGGTGCATGGGGCCATGGAGGATCTCGACAACGAGACCGACCGCGCCCGGAGGAGGCGGAAGAATGAGAACACATCTCCCCGACGGCTCCGTTCTCCGCCTCCTAAGCGACGCGGCTCTCCCGCCCCCAAGCCTCGCGCCCGCTCCCCCAAGCCTCTCTTTGACCGCCAGTCGCCTCGGCGAGCTCGCTCCCCTGCCCCCAAGGCCGTGGCCGTGGCCGTGGCCGTGGCCACCCCAATCCAGACTCCTCGGCAAGGCGCACACGCCGGGTTCCAGCTGGCCGGCCGCCCTGGTCTCACCCACACCAAATCCCTACCCAGACCTGCGGCCATGTTCCGCCATCAAAAACAGCACAAGAGCTCAAAGACCTCTTCCGACAATGACGCGCACATCCGCAGCGCCATTGACATCGTCAAGGGCCTCGAGAAGAAGCGCCTGCGCCGCAAGGAAAAGTTCTTCCAAAAGTACTGCGATCGTGCTCGTCGCGGGCAGATTCCCGAGCGCAAGCCGCTCCCTGGCCTTGGTGCCGAACGCATGCGAGAGCTCGGGTTGCTCATGGCGGGCAAGAAGGACCCAGGCCACTATGTTCTCTCGTGTTGAGAAAGAAAAGAAAAAGTTTCCCTTTTTTTAATGATGGGTTCTCCACCACCTTTTTGTTGCATTTTCACGGACCGAAATGAGATTTTAAGCATAGGAGGAGTTTGAGCATTTGATGGGCAATTGGGTTCCACAGTCCCACCGTTTGGCATTCGCATTCCATGGCGCAACCGCTCATGGGCGAGTTCCCTATTATGCGAGTGTCCAATCTTCTTTCTTTTGTCACCCCGTCCCTTCTTTTTTTTTCCCCCCCCTCGTTCTCCTGACGATTTTTATGACTTTTTTTTTTCATTTCACATATTTACATGAATTTTTTTTTCCCTTTGGAGGCTTGCCTATTTTTTTTTTTGGAAAGCTTCCTGTACATACAATATTTATACGTCTTGTATATTCCTTCTTTTTTTCCTTTTCTTAATAGTGGAAATCAAGCACACTGGAAACAGTACATCTGTGGTCACAGAGGGATGGAGGCTTTTTTTTCCTTTCTTTGGATACAACCGCGAGACGCATTGGGATGCGGGTTCTCAAGCTGGCGTTGGAGGCAGACACTTGGATGTCGTGGTCGATATTACTAGGTAGTAATAACTTTGATTCTGAAGCGAGATTTGAAGCATAAGAAGAAAACACTTTCTGCTGTTGTGATATAAATATATATATATATTTATATATATTTCGTTGACATGGCGTCGTAAAAACTTGCTACCCAAGATGGCTCTTTTCGGCTATACGCAATCGATTAATAAATCCATGGGGAGGATTTTTAGTTCACCTGGAAAAACTATTATTGCACCATAAATGTTTTGCTGCAGCAGGTGGAAGAGATGCATATTTGCCCTTTTTTTCTTTTCAAATTTTCAATTTTTTTCAATTTTTTTCAATTTTTTTTTTTCTTTTTTGAAAACGACAACATATGATTCTCCTAGCCATCATCCTGAGTCGTGCGGTGGCAGTCAATCCGTAACGAGTGCGCCCGCCAGATCATTCTTTGATGATGCCGCCTAGAACTTTCCACCATCCCCCCCTCTCAAGGGGCAACTTCCTCGCCACTATTCCCGAGTTGTTTTTTTTTTTTTTTTTTTTTTGGGTGCCTGAGCAACAAGGCATGTCACGTGTCCCGCCTGTACACTTTGGCCCCCCCCCCCCCCCTTGGCTGTAAAACACATGATTGTCCTTTCCCATCCCATTCTATTAGCTTGCATCGACATCATCACCCGCTCGTCTCCCTTTGCACGACACAGTTCCTCGTGCTGCTCTCTCCCTCTCTCTTTGTCTCTCTATCTCTCTCCTCCCCGTCTTTTTACTTACATAATATCGAGTCGAGAGTCTGATATTCTGAGATAAAGAACGAGGGCGCCTTCTTCTTCTTCTTCTTCTTCTTCTTCTTCTTTTGGCATTGCAATCGAACCGCCCAGCATGTGGATCGTTAACTGGTGTATGTATGCTCCGTCGGCGCCGTCACCTGGCTTGGTTTTCCCCAAACTTTTTTTTTTCTCCCTCTCTATTCCTCTCTCTTTCTTTTTTCTATCTTGCTTGGTGGAAGCCTGCATATGCCGCCGTCTTGCATGCGGCGATGGCGACAGCCAAGAGGCTGACTCTTCTCTAGTCTACGATGTCTTGTCGTCTTTGGGCTTGCTCAACAAACACGCCAAGCTGCTCTTCCTGGGACTCGACAATGCCGGAAAGACCACGTTGCTTCACATGCTGAAGGTATGTCACCGACGCGAGAAGAAGGGGGCGGGGGCAAGCAAGGGGATGGGGGGCCTTTACGCACACGGGTCGATTCCTACGATGCTGGCCGGTCAATCGAGTTGGTACGGGAGGCAATATTCTAACGTGATTTGTGGTTGATAGAACGACCGAGTTGCAATCCTGCAACCTACTCTGCACCCTAGTAAGTCGGCTGCTGTCACCGCGGGGTTTGCACGGCAGGCCTTGCTCGTTCCCTTTTTTTCATTTCTTTTCTCTCTCTCCCCCCAAAAAAAAAAAATTAAAAATAAAAAAAATCTTGTTCTGACATATATTTGTAGCTTCTGAGGAACTCGCCATTGGAAACGTTCGGTTCAACACTTTCGATTTGGGCGGTCACCAGCAGGGTATGTCCCCCCCCCCCCCCTTCCCTTCGTATCCCAAACCTACCAAGTAGAGCATCTAGATCTTACTTGTATATGCTTACCATGAACCCCACCCACCAGCCCGCCGTATCTGGAGAGATTATTTCCCCGACGTCAACGGTGTCGTCTTCCTCGTCGATGCCAAGGATCACGAACGATTCTCCGAGGCCAAGGCCGAGCTCGACGCCCTCCTGTCCATGGAGGAGCTCTCCAAGGTTCCCTTTGTTATCCTGGGCAACAAGATCGACCACCCCGATGCCGTTTCCGAGGACGAGCTGCGACATCAGCTAGGCCTATACCAGACGACCGGAAAAGGCAAGATGCAGCTGGAGGGCATCCGACCGATCGAGCTCTTCATGTGCTCTGTGGTCATGCGACAAGGCTACGGCGATGGTATAAGGTGGCTATCCCAATACGTTTAAAAAGAGAAAGAGTGCATGCGATGGGGGATGAATGGAATGATGGGGGGATGAGGCCACCTGAATCCATGTGTCGTGGCTCGGCGACGATACGATTTGAGACTTGACGAGGGGGAGAGGCGTTGGGTCATGAGTTATTTTATATGAGACTCAGCATTCTCTTTTAGGCGAATTTTTTTTTTGGTGGTTGTGAAATTTAAATATTTGTTGCCTACTTGGTTACTCGGGGGGGGGGGGTTCTTTCTTTCTTTCTTTCTTTTTCTTTCTCTCTCTCTCTCTCTCTTTTTTTTTCTTTTCTTTTCTTCTTTTTTTCTTTTCTCTTTTTTTTGCTTTCTTTCTTTCTTTTTTCTTTTTTTTGCTTGGTGCAGATAAACGGCTCGTGAAAGCAGAGGATGCGCATGAGTAATGCGTACGGGGCTGAGTAGATGGTTTCTAATGGAGATGCTACAGCATGAACAATACTGATTGATTTAATCGTCCTTTATTCTCGAGGTAGAGAGAATCAAGCAAAAGAAGATTCATTACTTGAGAGCCGTCCGGTTGCCTAGCATCCTAACAATGCAATGAATGAATGAATGAATGATACAAGTAAGTGAACGCAAGGGCAATTGCTCAAGTGTTTTAAGCCGGCCACGTCTATTCCACACCTTCTTAACCCCCCCCCCCCCCCCCTCTCCCCCCTCTCTCTGCTCTAGTTAGGTAGACAATAAAATACGACCGATTCAGTTCCCATCATGCCCAAACAGCTCGCAGTAATAAAAGATGATATAAAAAATAACTGTGACAATGTGTGTCAAAAAGGAGAAAAGAATTTAAAAAAAAAGCAGTCCACCTTTTTCATTCATATATGTCGTAGAACGTTCTTCTATCGTGGAAACGGGCTGGGGATATTACAAAAAAAAAAAGGGCATTATGTGTTTCTTTCCTTCCTTCCCTTCTCTTTCCAAATAGCGCGCAAAAGGGTATATGTGTTGTAGGTACTAGGTATGTGTATATGGGTGCATTTATACAGCTGGATGTGTGTGAAGAGGCTGTATGATTTCAAGATTGTAGTCCAAGAAAATAAAAATAAAAAATAAAGTGGTTAATTATATCAAAAAGAAAAAAAAAGGAGAGAGAGGGAGAGAGAGGGAGAGAGAGAGAGAGAGAGAGAGAGAGAGAGAGAGAGAGAGAGAGAGAGAGAGAAAGAAAAAGAGCTGTAAAATGCCATGTTATGCTTGCGATGCCTCTGCTTCTTCTGCTTCTTCTTCGTCGCCTTCTTCGTCTTCTTGTGCCGGGGTATCAAATGTTTTCAACCAATCATTCGCGTACTGGAGGTGTTCTCGCATGCTCGATATCATGTGGTGCAATTCGTTCTTCAAGTCTTCCTGGGAGCCCAAGCCCTGCAGAACATTGGGCGACGGAGCGTGGGGAAGGGGTGGCAGGGAAGTCATCATGGAGTTCCGAGCGCTCGTCATGATTCCAAGGCCGGACGGCTCCCATGCGATGTTTGGCCTTTCGTCGGGGGTAGTGGGCGTGCTTTGCAAGTCGCTGAGTTGCCGCGTGAGAGAGGGGACCGACTCCATGTCATCGTCAATGTACAGGGAGGGCTCTCTCGTATTTGCTTCCACGTCGAGCTCTAGGTCGAACGACAGAGATCCGTTGACCGAGGCGGACGACCGCACGTGCGAGCTCGGCGCAAACGAGCCCGGGCCGTCGTACCCCACGGCATCTGCCAAGGAGGCATCGAGGTCAATGAGGCTCATGGCCGAGTCGCGATTTCCCGGGGGGCCCATGTCGTCGTATTGGGGGTGAGCGTCACTCGAGAACTCTTCATTGTCGCTAAAGACGTCTGGGTTGGGAGTAGAGGTGACCGAGTTGGGCGTCATGGCGGGAAATGTCCACTCTTGGGTGTCGCGCTTGCTCGTGGGAAAAGTCCACTCCTGCGTGCTTCGCTTCTCCTCTGCGGGAAAAGTCCATTCCTGGGTGTTGCGCTTCTCGGCGGTTGGAAACGTCCACTCGGCGGTTTCGCGCTTGTTCGAAGGAAACGCCCACTCCTGAGTATCTCTTTTGTCCGAGGTGGGAAATGACCATTCTTGAGTGGCACGCTTGGTTGGAAAGTCCCAATCCTGAGTTTTCCGCCGCTCGGCGACAGACCCGCTCAGGTCAATCGAGATGGGCCGCGCGGCGGGCTTGATCGTCTCCTCGTCGAGGCTAAGCATCGCCGTGGCGTCGCCATCGAGGGCAAGATCGAGATCAATCAGCGACTCGCGGGCTGGCGGCGGCGGAGGTTGCTGCTGCGCTGGTTTGGAATCGGGCTTTGGCCTCTTCTGCAGCGGCGGCGGCACCGAAGTCGGAGGCGGCATAGGGATTCTGCCGTACCAGGCCCGTGAGTTGTCTCCGTAGTTTGTGATTGTGTACGGATCAAAGACTTTCTCCAGAGGAGCCTTGAGCTCCTTCATGGTTGGGGGCGGCCGCCTGCGACGGCCGCGCTGCATCGGCCGCGCCGTATTTTCCGGGCTGGATGCGACGCTGGGGTAGTACTCGGGGGCGGCGCGCGGCTTATCCGTGTTTTGGAACATGAGCTCGTCCACCTCGTCGAAGTCCCCAAAGTCCCACCCGCTCTTGCGAACGGGCGACCGGTCCCTGCGGGGCCCCTGGGCGCCGCCGGCCGAGAAGAGAGACTGCCTGCTCCCCCCCCGGGACTCCCAGTGCTTGTAGTCGGCCACCAGCCTGGAGAGCGAGACGGTTGGATACTTGTCCTGCGTGTTGAAGATGTACGGGTGCCGCTGAACCTCCTCGATGGGAGGGCGTCGCTTGGGGTCCTCGACCAGGCAGAAGGCGATGAGGTTCTTGAGGTTGTCGGAAAACCGATCGCCCTGGAGGCGAGGCCGGTGCGACTTGAGATACGCGCCAAACTGCTGTATGTTGATCCTGGCGGTCGCGTTTGGCGGCAGGCCGTTGGCAATCTCGTAGGCCATGGACCCAAAGGCCCAGATGTCGACCTCGATGCCGTAGGCGACGTGGGGGTCGAAGAGCTCCGGGGCCATCCAGTGCAGGGTGCCGGTGATGGTGCTGCGCTTGTCGAACTTGGTCTCCATGATGCCGGCGACGCCAAAGTCGCACAGCTGCACGCCGCCAGCCTCGGTGACGAGCACGTTGGCGCACTTGATGTCGCGGTGGATGATGCCCTGCTTGTGCACCCAGTACAGCGCCTCGGCCACCTCGCGCAGGATGGGGACGATCCAGCGCTCTGCCAGGCCGCTCGTGGGCCGCATCAGCGACGCCACGCTGCCGCCGGCGCAGTACTCGGTGACCATCCAGACGCTCTGGCCGACCAGGTGCGTGTCGACGACGGCGTTGACGTTGCGCGCGCCGCTGTTACTCAGCAGCTTCAGCGTGTTGACCTCCTTGATGATGTCGCCCAGCGTGTCGGCCGCGCCCGGCTGCAGGTTGTCGCCGTCCTCGATGCTGATGACCTTGACGGCCACCAGCTGGCTGGTCCTTGTGCCCACGGCCTTGTACACGCGCCCGAAGCTGCCCTTGCCGATCAGCTCCAGCAGCTTGTAGGGCGGCGCCTCGCGCTGGGCCTCGGCACACTCGCGCAGGACCATTGCCTGGGCGGCGCGAGCATCTTCAATCGCCTTGTGCTTGGTTGCCGAGTAGTTGGGCGCTGACGAGAAGCCGTTGGGGAGGCTGCCGGGCTGGAGGGGGTGCTGCATGAGAGGCCGTCCTTTTGTCTGCCTACGGTCGCTATAAGGCTATGTTATAAGGGGGTGTTCCAGCGTCTCGGTCCACTGAAGGCCAGCCCGCGTCAGCGCACCGCCGGCGCTGTGGCTGCTCGCTGCTCGCTGCTCGCTGCCGCCGTGGCTGTTTTTTTTTTTTTTTTTTTTTTTTTTGGGGGGGGAAACTGGTTGGTTGGATCAGCCAGTTACAGCTTCCTCCACACTTGCCTCCAGCCGCTCTCTCAACTCTGGGAGGACTCGCTACGGCGAGCAGAGCAAAGCAGAGAGGCAGAGAGTGAGAGAGACGGAGAGGAGACGGAGAGACGGAGAGGAGACGGAGAGACAGAGAGGAGACGCGGAGAGAGAGAGACCGGGGACCGTGACGGATCTCGGAGGCGCGTGAAAGAGGCGGTTCCCAGAGAGGACGGTTCCCAGGAACACAAGGACAAGGAATGCAGAAACATCAATGCGAAACAAAGAGAGGGAAAAAAAAGAAAAAAGAAAAAGAAGAGAAAAAAAAAAGAAAAAAGAAAAAAAAAAAACACCCCGTGCGAAGGAGAGAGAGCCGGAAACGCTCTTTCCCCCCCTGGCTCATGCCACATAATACCGTCAAATCAATAAGCATGGCTGCAGCCCCTGGCCGGCAAAGCGACCGCCTAGAGCAGCAGCTAAACCTGAGGCTTCACAAGGCTCCGCTCCCGCTGTCGAAAAGGTGGAGCCCTTTCTTTGAACCGGGAGCCCAACGATCCTGATTTTTCACCCCCTCCCACTCTGATTAATATCTTCAGCCTTTCTTCAGCCTTGCCCGGTGAGGGGGTCTCGTGCGCTCTCTCAGCCGCGTCGACGTCAGTGTCAAGAGACAAGAGGCATTCATTCTTAAGGGAGCACATGCCCAGGGCTGTCATTCCTGAACCTCTGCTCGAGCATCCCGTGAGCGGCTCTGGCTCTGGCCTCGCCTTCGAACTTTCGCCTGACTTGCGCGCGCTCCTGGGCTGCTGCCTTCCTGGGGTCGTTTTGTCTTTCTCTCCTCTTTTTTTTTGGGGGGGGGTAGAGGTCTTGCATACGACACACATATATACTCTATCAAGCCACGCATATAATTGAACTCACCATGATCAAAACTTCGGTTGCCATCGCTGCCCTCAGCGCCGGAGGAGGTGCCGCTCTCACCGCAGCTCTCTACTCTCTTCGCCCCGCCAAAGAAAAGGTCGCAGAAATGCCCGCCACGCTCGCGCCCTCCTCCTCCTCCTCCTCCTCCTTGTCTTCCGCAACCGTCGCCTCCTCCTCGACCGCCGTCGCAGCAGTTCCAGCCAGCCTAGTCTTTGGGTCTTCTGGTGCGCCGTCCTCGCCCGTGGGCTCTGCGCCCGTCAACCCGGGCGGCCTCTTCGAGTACGGCTTCCCGGGCCCCGTCTCCGACATCGCGACCCGGGCTGCGCTGATATCGAGCTACGACCGGCGCACCCGCAACCCCCACTGGGTCGTCGAGCACATCACCCCCGAGTCCCTGGCCAAGAGGGACGGCGACCGCAAGAACAGCCAGTTCCTCGAGGACAATGCAGTGCCCGCCAAGTTCCGCGCCCTGCTCAAGGACTACTATCGCAGCGGCTACGACAGAGGCCACCAGGTCCCCGCGGCCGACGCCAGGTGGTCCCAGACCGCCATGGACGAGACGTTTTACCTGAGCAACATGTGCCCCCAGGTCGGCGAGGGCTTCAACCGGGACTACTGGGCGCACTTTGAGGACTTCTGCCGCCGCCTGACCGTCAGATATCCCTCGGTGCGCATCGTCACGGGGCCGCTCTATCTGCCCAAGAAGGACCCCGTCGACAACAAGTGGTACGTCAAGTACGAGATGATCGGCACTCCACCCTCCGTCGCCGTGCCCACGCACTTCTACAAGGTCATCTTTGCCGAAGACGGGCGGGCCGGCGGCAACGTCGCCATTGGCGCCTTTGTCCTGCCCAACGCCCCCATTGACAACGCCAAGCCCATCACCGACTTCGAGGTCCCCGTCGAGGCCGTCGAGCGGGCCAGCGGTCTCGAGTTTGCCAACCAGCTGCCCATGCAGCGGAGGAGGAGGCTGTGCGCCGACACGACCTGCGCCCTGGTGATCAAGGACTACAACGAGAGGCAAAAGTCTCTCGCCAAGGGTTCCAGGGGCGCACTGCCGTCTTCCCCGTGAGGCCTCTCTTTTTGTTTCCGCCCCCGCTGCAGTACATGCTACTACACTAGGCACTACCTAGGTAGTAGGCACCTACATCTACATCTCCATCGAGAACAACAAAGGTTGAGCATCATGCGCCTCTCTTGTATTTATCATCACCCATCACCACCGCAATTTGCTCTTCAAACTACAGATAGACAGCTAGCTAGCTAGCAGCAGCAGCAGCAGCAGCAGCATTACATCGCATCACGTCGCATGTACTTTGTAACTAGTAGAATAATCCCACCAGATAGAGAAATCCGATTTTTTAATTTCCCCTAAGCTGGCCGCTGTCAGCCCTATATGGACCTTCCTCTGTGAAAAGATGATGAAAAAAAAAAAAGAAAAAAAAGAAGAAGAAGAAGAAAAAGGGGGGCCGCGACAAAAGGCCGTTTCCAATTTTTCCATCCCTGTGCCACAAAACGCCATAAATGGGGGGGGGGGGGGGGGGTATCGACTAATCGACTTCTCAATACTCTCAAAAGAAGCCTGGCAAAGAGCCGCACTCTACCTGGCGCGGGTGTATTTTCCGTGCCGCTGCTCCTGACGGAGGCTCTCTTCTTGGCTAGGAAGAGGTGCTCGTCGGCGACTTTGGTCCGGATCGGCAGTGTTCATCGGCGGGGGAGGCATGGGAAGCTGGAAGCTGCCTGGGGGTGGAGGCATGCCTCCCGGTGGCGGAATCAGACCTGGAGGGAGAGAGCCTGGGGGCGGTATGGGGACGCCGGCCTGTTGCATCAGCTCGAGGAGTCTCGCCGGGTCGGGAGGATTGTGAAGATCCAGTCCGGGCAGTGGAGGCGGCGGCGCTCCGCTGAAGCCGGGAATGGCAAAGGGAGGAGGCGGAGGTGGCGGCGGTGGCGGCGCAGCGGTTGAACCGGCACCGACTCCAGGAACGATTGGCGGCGGCGGAATGCTCGAGCTGAGGCCGGGGACAGCGCCTCCGCCCAATGGCAGGCCGGGAATGCCTCCAGTCAAGCCAGGGACGGCAGGCTTCTGGGCGTCCTGGTCGACAAGAGCGTCCATTTCGTCCTCCAGCTCACGCTGCTCTTCTTCTTGGCGCTGGCGGCGATTGCCACGACGATCCCAAGTGCCTTGTGCCTCGGCGGCTGCCTCACCGATGTGGTACCGATCTTGGAAAATTTCAGTCTCGCCAGGTCGGCCGCGGCCCCAGAATCGGGTGATGCGATCGTTCGAGCCGGACGCCAGGATGTGGCCCTGAGGGTGCCAGTCCAGGGACCAAATGGCGTAGTCATGGGCGAACGGAACCTTGTGCGTGGGCCAAACCGACTGGGCCGGAGTTGATTCTGGGTCGAGGCTGTCGTAAGGGGCGACGGTTAGGGGCTGGCCGGCCGGTGGATTCGGCGTATCTAGCATATAGTGGAAAAGTGATCCGTCCATGCCGCCGGTGGAGAGGAGGTTGGCATGAATGGGGTGGAAGGTCAAAGTTGAAATGTCCTTTTCATGGCCCTTCAGGAGCACAATGTCGCGCATCATTCGCAAATCGAAGACGCGGGCCGTCTGATCTCGGGCCGAGGTTGCAAAGCACCGACCAAGCTTTTTCTCGAACAAGACCTTGGTGATGGTGCTCTTGTGGCTATGCAGAGTGGTAAGGCTCCGCGCCGTGCGAGGGTCCCAGAGCTTGACCAGATGGTCCTTGGAACCGGAAACGATCAGGCCTTTGGTTGGGTGCCAGTCAACAGACTTGGCATCCCAGCCGTGTCCCTCGAGCTTCAGCTCCTCTTGCCCAAGGGCAAAGTCGAAGATCCTGAGGGTAGAGTCGTCCGAGGCAGTGACAAACTTGGAGTCGTTGGGGCTGAACGCAAGGTCTCGGATGGGGTCCGTGTGAGCATTGATGCTCTTGACGTTGTTGAAATTCGGCTGCCAGTACTTGATGACCCCGTCGTGGTCACCCGAAATCAGCCAGTCGTCGCTGTGTGAGTACTCCAGGGCACGGATGGCGGAGTCGTGGGCCTGCATAATAGTCTCAAAGTTGAAGCCGGTGCCGTTCCAAAGGGTGAATTCGCCGCTGGTTGACGCCGTGAGCAGTCTGCGCCCCTCGGGAGTCCATCGGACCACATTAATAGGGTGCTTGATCTTGTTGAGCGACGAATGGAGGTGCTTGGCCGGAATAGAATCGGCTGGGAACACCGGCCGTCCTGCTGGTGGAATCATCTCCAGGGGCGTTAGTCTGCTTCATTGATCGACACCTTTGGTCGAGATTCCGAACTGCTCTCACATCCACGATGTAGCTCGCGCTTGGGCGTTCTCTCTCACCAGTGTAACCGCCTCTGTAGTTGGGAGCGCGGTCTCGCATCCAATGGAGGACGCTGGCGCTGTAGTCGGTCACGGGTCCTGTCGGGGGCTGAGTTAGCCCGCTGAATAAGATGGCCTTTGCTGGATCCCGAATATCCTTCATCTTGGTCCGCGGTTGAGGCCAAGGCGGACCACAACTCCCTCCGCGATAATCGAAGACATGCTAAAGTAGTTGGGGGCACTTGCCCGAGCACGTTTGAGAAGCTAGACAATCGGCCATGTACGCTTATTGAGGTGTATGCAGGCGAATACCTGGTGAATAGCACTCCCGCAGCAAGGGGATTGCTGCGCCGAGAAGCAAACGGAGAGGCTCCACCGGCGGGCAAGAACGCAAAGAGGCAAACGGAAATATGCAATAGACTCACTTCGGCCTCGAACTTTCATAAACGAGCCATCCTGGCCCAGGCCGCCACCGCCGCCACCACCTCGATCGCCATGCTCACCACGAGGCTCATAGGCCATCGTCGCGTTTGCTCGTTCGAACCGCTAATCATGCACCAGGGCGGGGAATTGGGGAGATATTACGGATGAATTGGTGAAGTGCAGTATGAGCGAAGTTTCGGACGCTCTCTGATAAAGAAAAAGAAAACCCTTCGCTAAGCCGGGCCTCAATGGAGAGCTCTTGCAGGGCTGCTGGTGCGGATGAAAGTCTCGTTTTGTTAGAGTTCCTGCGACTTGGAGGGCTCTGGACAGCTGATAGAGCGCCGGTGAAGAGCGAGCTCTGATTGGCTGTAGGTCATGTGATGCGTCGAGGTCGTCTCGACCTTAGTCAGCAAGCCTTGTAATGCCTTGCACATGTGACATAATACATTAATACTTCAAGGCTCTATATCACGGAGTTGGGTTTCTTCTGCCGATTATGTGGAGCATTTGGTGTATGAGTATGAGAGCAATATTTAAAAGTAATAGAAAAAAAAGCCCTTACAAAATGGCCTTGACCTCTTTTATTAATACCACCTTTGTAGGTGCCAGGTACAAGTTTATTTCCTTGTAACAACAGTGTTGTCAAAAGTACATTTTCCCCTGGCGCGTTCTGCTGTTCACACCCATGAGTGATGGTTTCAGATTCTGATGGCTCGGCAGCCCCCCAGCTGCATGGTAATCTATGTATTACTGCCGATTTGCTCTATATACCAGGCACAGGTAAGTAGGCATAGTAATAAGGTAATATAAAGCACTCCGTACTACTACTACATTACTACTAGGTAGTACTAATCTAATGTATGGCTGTATACCTACTGCATTAGTACCTCCTAGTAGCAGCAGTAGCATTGCTGCTACTCTACCTTATATATATAGCACATGCATTGTAAATACTACTAGATACTTTATTTCTCTTGGTTTAGTAGGCTCAGTACACGTAACAGGTGCCTTCTTGACGTAAAACCCTTCAGTCCTTGACCACCCTGCAGTTTCACATGCTTTTCCTCCTCTCCCCCCCTGGCAGCGTTGAACCCATCATGATCAATCCATGACCTGGCCCTTTTCAAGCTCTTGCGCCCCACCGTCCTGCTGGAACCGGCTCTCGATACCCGCTATTTTCCGCTTCTGCCGCCACTGGTCAATTTTTGGCGATGGCAGCGAACTAAGGCAAGGCCCAAGTCCTCCGTGCCGTCCTCATTCCATGTCACCTAAAAATACGAATGTCACCTCTTTTTTTTTTTTTTTTTTTTTTCTCTATTTATTTATTTATTTATTTTATGCAAATCTCGCGACAGGGAAAATCTTCTCTCAGCCCAGCTCCATCTCTGCCGCCTCCCTGACGTTAAAGAACAGCCCTGCTTGATCGCGCTCATTTCGGCCCACCCCGATACCGTTGGGATATACAAAGTAGGTACACCGAGGCTTGCGAGGCAATTTGCAGGCTGGAGCGGAGAGTACAAGTACGCGATGCCGGGCGAGTGAATAAAGGCAAACTCAATGTTGGTCTGAGCCCCTCCGCCCTTGGCTGGAGCTTGATCGCGCCCCTCGGTGCCTTCCAACCCGTTTCTCTTTACCGCATCTCACAGTAAAAGGCAAATCTCGCCTCTCTCTCATCTCGAATTGCACCCACGGGCACCTCTGTACGGAGTGTGCAGTAGAGATCGAGGATGGCGTCTCCTACAGAATCCTCAACGGCGACCAGCGTGATGGCCTCTATCGGCTCCGTATCTCGCCGCAGCGCCTGCGCGGAAGGCAGAGCAGATCCAACCTCGGCGGAGCCGCTCAATGGGGCCACGAAGGAGCAGCCCTCCAAGACGCCGCGGAAGAAATATCGCCATGTCGCAGCCGTGCATTCTAAGACGAGGCCGTCGTGCCTGAGTCACGACTCCCCGGCAGCTCCTAGCTTTCTCGGATTCCGCAATCTCATGGTCATTGTGCTAGGTACGGCTCTCTCCTTGAAATAAAAAAACATAATAATTATAATCATGATAAAAAAAATTAAGATATAAAAGGTGAAAAGTCTTCAATGAAAATGCCCCTCTAACAGGTCACCAGTGGTTGGCAATCTCAGGTTGATGATCGAAAACATTCAAAAGGTGCGTAGAGCAGCCGCTCCGACGCGTCTCGGGACATGAGATTTGGTGACGTAGCACTGACAGACATCTGTGCTTTGGTGTAGTACGGCGTCTTGATCTGCATTAGGTGTCACGACTATAGACGCCAAGACATGCTCCTCGGTCTCCTGCTCTATTTCCTTATCCCATGCCATCTCTTTGCGGCATATCTCATTGAGCTCGTGGCCGCCAAGCAGGCCGAGGGGTCGAGGAAACGAGCCAAGGACCACAGCTCCGGTCCGTCGGAGGCAGAGCGAAGGAAGTTCCACTCCATCTGGGTTCTCGCGGCTCTGGCTCATGGCATCAACGTCACTCTCGCCCTCGCAATCACCACCGTCGTGGTATACTTTTACGTCTACCACCCCTTGATCGGCACCTTGACCGAGATGCATGCCATCATTGTGTGGCTCAAGACGGCCTCGTATGCGTTCACCAACCGAGACCTTCGTCACGCTTATCTGCACCCGGTGGAAGGAGAAGTGCCCGATCTGTACAAGGCCTGCCCGTACCCGCAAAACGTGACGATGAAGAATTTGGTTTACTTTTGGTGGGCTCCGACGCTGGTGTACCAGCCTGTTTATCCGCGAACCGACAAGATCCGATGGGTTTTTGTGCTGAAGCGACTGGGGGAGATCTTTTGCCTTGCTGTTTTCATCTGGGTCGCCAGCGCTCAATATGCGACCCCTGTTTTGCGCAACTCTCTAGACAAGATTGCGTCTCTTGATTTGCCTTCCATCTTGGAACGGCTGATGAAGCTTTCGACAATCTCTTTGGTCATCTGGCTGGCCGGGTTCTTCGCCCTCTTCCAGTCCTTCCTAAACGCCCTTGCTGAGATCATGAGGTTTGGCGACAGGTCATTCTATGACGATTGGTGGAATAGCGAAAGTCTGGGTGCCTACTGGAGGACGTGGAACAAACCTGTTTACACATACTTTAAGCGCCATGTCTATACGCCCATGATTGGACGAGGCTGGAGCCCAGCTGCGGCCAGTTTTGCCGTCTTCTTCGTCTCCGCCGTCCTTCACGAGATTCTAGTTGGCGTTCCAACTCATAACATTATCGGTATGTCTTGGACCTCAAAAACCCCCAACCACCCGAAATTCTTTTCTTTTCTTCCTTTTCTAACCCCCCCCCCCCCCCTTTTTTTTTGTTTCAACCCAGGCGTCGCGTTCTTCGGCATGTTTCTCCAACTTCCTCTCATTGCCATTACCACTCCGCTTGAAAAGATGAAGCTTGGCCACAGCGGCCGCGTTCTTGGCAACGTCATTTTCTGGGTGTCGTTTACAATCTTCGGCCAGCCCTTTGCGGCTCTGATGTATTTCTACGCGTGGCAGGCCAAGTACGGCAGTGTGAGTAGGCTTCCGCAGCTGCCGACGCAATCCTAGTGTGCGCTTTAGAGACATTATTATACAGCCCGTTTTTGCTCGATTGCGTAAAGATGACTGACCATTGGAGTTATTGGGGGGGGGGGTTCTTGAAGAATATTTCTTTGGCCAAGAATAGATGAATGCCTTGTATGAATGATTACAAAGGTGTAATAATCATTTAGATTTTGGCACCTTTTTTTTCTTCTTCTTTTCTTCTTTCCCCCCCCCCCCCCCCAGTCGTAATGTGTCGTCGCCCATCCGCCGCCCATACCTTAGGCTACTAGCATCATACCCTTCCTTGCATTCGACATCTCTATCGTATAAAAGGTATCAGTGTGCCGACCCTCTTCCTATACTCTACATAATCACCGCCGAAGAACTCCACCAACTTCTCCTCTTCGATACCGATTCTGGCCTTGAAGAACATGTACAGCACCGCCGAATAGGCCACAAAACACAATGCGTTGCCCAACACGAGCTGTGTGCCCAAGCCCCAGTAGAAGAAGCCAAAGTAGCTGGGGTGTCGCATCCATCCGTAGATGCCCGTCGTCACGAGGAGATGGGACTGGGCCTTTTTCGTCTGGATGTGGTGGTTGAAGCTGGCCCCAGCGTGCAGCATCGCCAAGGAGCGAACAGCTTGGCCGACGAGGACCATGGACAGGCCGACGAGGAGAAGCACGCGGCCGGAGCCAAAAGGGGCCCAGCTGCGGGCCGGGAAAAAGACGGTGACGACGATGCACTCTATAAAGGCGGCGGAGTGGGCGACCGCATAGGCCGGCCAGTTTGCCGTCAGGAGGAAGCTGTCGACGCTGGCCACCGCCGTGTTCCTCTCAGCCGTGGTCCAGAATTCCAAAAAGTGAAAGGCAGACAGGGCCAGGACGAAGAAGGGGACGCGCCAGATAGGGCTGTTCGTGAAGAGCAGGACGGCCGCCACGCCGACGAGACTTGCGGCGAAGGCGTTGCCCAGGCAGAACGCGCGGATGGCGATCCCGGAGAGCGACTTGGGCTGGCCGGGGAAGAAGGGCCTCAGGGGATTGTCCGCTTGGCGCTGCAGCGGACCGTTGCGGCCGGGATCTGAGAGGAAGGGGGGGAGGTCGTCGTGATGGCGAGGCTGAGGGGTGAATGAAGTTGCCATGGCGGAGTGGGTGAGGCGGCTTTTGGGTTTCTGGGCAAGGCGACCGCTTTGGGGGAGCCGGAGGGGGGGGGGGGGGGGCTGATGCGACCGAGCCGTCCGTCGGTGACAAGTGCGTGTGTTGGAACTTATATCATGATATCGTCTTGGCTCAGCGGTTGATGATGGGTGGCGAACAATTGCGGTCTCCTTTGTATTTTTTTTTTTTATTTTATATCTTTGACCCGAGCCGCGCACGTGAGGACACGCAAGACGACAACTATGATTCACAGCTCGGGCAGGGCCTGTGCACGAGGAACCCCCCCCCCCCCCCCTTTTCTGCCCTGTTATAAATGGAGGAAACCGGGCACAAGCAACCAAAGGCCGATAAACGAAGGTGAAAACAAAGTTTGCTTGCTTCCCGACAGATTGTTCTGCAGAGAACAATATGGCGGCAATGCAGCTTGAACGAACGCTGTGGTGGGACACTGTGGTGGTGGAGGGGGTTTGGCGCCTTGGCTGGCCAAGGTTCAGGGGGGCGCAGCTTTGGGGCTAAAATGGGCGGCTGCTCCATAATGCCATCACAATACGGTTTGGAAGCGCATCGCCATTTTCAATCGGTCTAGAACTTAGAATTTTCCCTCACGGCTTGCCTTACTGTATTGAAACTATGTAAGAGGTTCCATCGGGCGTCTGGGCGGCGCGTGTGAGGTCCTCCGTCTTCCTTGTCTCGCAAATAATACAACCATGTTCGTTTTGATGCCACCGGTTTTCGGAGTGGAGCATCGCGTCTTGAGCAGCTTCGGTCCAACAAGCAGCACCACTAACCCAATTTCCACAAGCCGCCCGCCGCTTTCCTCGGGCAGATTGAGTTGTTCGTGGCGTTCAGCCTTGGCTGTGTTGCTGGGCAGAAAGCAATGAGCACACACAACCCTGGCCGTGGAGTGCGAAGCAAAGCAGCACAGGCTTACCTCTGATACGGCTCTGCTCTTGTTTCTATGTTTGCTGGGATGCTCTGAAGCCGATTTATTATCCCGTGCCATTGGCAGCAGCCATTTCACTGGCAATGGAGGAGGAACATGGCGCCTGATTGCATGGCTGCAAGGCAACCCTTTATCCGCCCCCAGAGACGGGCAAAATGAGCATGGCGCCGGTCGTTGGCATTACCTGCTCCATGACATGACAGGACAACGTCTCTCGCTCTTGGTCGATTTCTTGGTTGGACTTTTGACTTGTCGCTTCACAGACCTCCCTGGATCGAAAAGGAGGAGATGATCAGCGTAAGAACGCTGATGAAGCCCCAGGTGAAGGGAATCCAGGTATTCATCTCGTAGTATCCCGCATGGTAAACGGCACCAAGCCTGCGAAACGGTCAGCATCCCCCTCGGCTCCCACGTTTCAACAACCCCCCACGCATCACCACACCACTGACATGACTCCAACAATAGTGCCAGAGAGCACAGCCTCAAGCCCGGCGACTCCCAGATAGACAATCGGCGTTATCCACAGGTACTTCCACGACGACTTCTTCCACCCGTGCGTGAACAGGGCGATGAAGACGGCGCCGAGGTGGAAGAGCGCGAACACGATGAGGGTCCACAGCACCGTGAAGCGCCAGACGTCGCCGATGTAGTAGAGCGTAAATCTTCTGTCGGGCGTGAAGTCGAAGAGGGTATGGACGTTGAGCGACGGGAATGGCGGAGTGCTGTAGTTTGCCGGAGGGGTTTGCTGGCCGGCCATTTGCGCGATCGCGATGGTTCTTTTGGTTCTGCTGCGGCCGTCTGTCAGCTGCAGTCGCGTCTTGCGTTGTGCGCCTGGCTTGCATGAACCCCCCTACCTGTCGAAAGGTGCGCTCTCTGTTGGGCCCCCTTCCCGCGTTTTGGGGGGAGGGGGGGAGATTTGACTGCCGTAGTCAAAAGGGATCGCCTGTTTTGTGGTTCAAAAGAACGAGGAGAGAAGAAGCCCTTGCTCGGAGTTGCGCGCTGTACGGAATAACTTGTAATACGTACCTTAATTGATTAGCACGCCGCTAATAAAAGGAACGGCAATTTCGGGGTGGAGCGCAGTGGCCGCAGAACATCACCCCAGAGCCTCGGCAAAAAAAGCCAGCGCTAGAACCACGCTGCGATCGCGTCCAGCCCCCAGCCAACCAGACTCTCGGACCCTCACCTCAACACTTCCGTTCGTCGCCCATCCCAAGAGCGCATTCGCATTCGGCAAATGCAATCATCATGTCTGGCGATAGGCTCCTCAACACCGTCTTGCAGCATTTCCAGGACCTCCACGATGCGGCCAAGACGGAGCAGATCATCGGCACGACCGCGCACCTCCTCTCGCAGCTCTCCAATCCTCTCAACCTCGGCGTTCTCACGTCGCAGCTGCTGACGGCGCCCGCGATATGGGAGAGGCACGACGGGTTGCGCACGGCGGTCCGGATCATCAGCATCTACAACACGGCGGCGATTCGCGTCTGCGAGCACGAGATCCGAAACGACGAGAACAAGCTGCAGGGCCGGCCTCTCGAGGGGGGGGGCATCAAGTGCGACGTCTGGACAAGGGCCGTCGTCAAGGGCGCGGATGAATATTCAAAGCCGTGGCAACACCTCCTGGTCCTGACGGGCGTCCTCATGGGCATGGAAGCCAACGACAGGCGTGCGCTGCCCAGTGGCCTCAGAGGGACGCTCGAGCAGGCCGTCGTGACGGCTGCCAATTCGGCGCTGGAGACTCACCGGCAGGACGGGCCCCTTGCCGGCGCATCGATTGTGTTGGCACTAAACTTTTCGTTTCCGCTGCTCTCCGATTCTCACAAGGCCCGGATCAACTGCGACGCTCTGTTGCCGGCCACCATCTGGGCTCTCACCGGCCCGGAAGGCTTCTGCGAAGGCCAGTTTCTTCAGGTTATCGGCGAAAGCATCACCGAGGCCCCTGGCCAGCTTCTCTCCTGGACTTCGCAGACAGCCTCGTTCCAACTGCTTCAAGCCATGGACCAGCGGCCCCTGATGGGGAACATGGGCCCGTTGTCAAAGCTCGCGGCCTACGCAGCGCTGCATGCCACCGACACTGGTGTCGTTTTGGCGGCACAGGATGCGCTGCTGGTTTTCTCGCGCCAAGTGCTCGACGCCTGGCGGCTGAACAGGTTCCACGACGTCGACCCGGCTTTCGAGGCCGACAAGCTAAGCCTCGAGACCCTCCAGAAGACGTGGCCGGTGCTGTGGCAGGTCTTGCGCAAGCTGCTGTTCGGCGCCGTGGCTATCCTGCAGGCCGTCGTTTCCCGCAGTCTGCTGGATCCCCGCATGCTGCACGCCGCGGCGGCCTCGGGGGTTGCTGCCAACTCACTGCGTATTCTTCGGAATTTTTACTTCGTCTCCAGCCGGAACAGCAACAGTGCCTTCCAGGTGTATAACTTCACTTACCTGACGTCCATCGACAGCCTTTCGCGGCACCCGGCCGCGTGCGAGGCGCTGCTCGGGGAGATGCGGCCCCCTGAGGCTCCGACCGCCCCTGTCACGCATCTCTCAAGGACGCTCGATCTCTTTTACTTGAACCTCGCCGAGCACTTTCCCCTGGTACTACCTACAGCAGCCTGCGAGGCTCTCATCATCAAGCCCGCGACGGCCTATCTCTCCCAAGAGGGCCCCATGACCCCGTCCACGGTCGAGCTCTTTGAATCTTCCCACAGCGCCATCCTCTCCGTCCTCTCCTGCCCACAGCACAGCCCGCTCACCGTCGACATTACCCCCTTCTACATCGTCAAGCTCTTCGAATCATTCCCCCAACAAATCTCCCCGCGGCAGTTCCGGGTCGCTTATAAGACCGTCATGCAAATAGTCTCTCCGCCTTTCCCTATCGCCGCGATGGAACCCCATCTCGCAGAGACCCTCCTTGAAATGCTGCGAGCATCCATCCCTGCCGCGGGCACTTCGCTCCTGCCTCAAACTCCGGATGCCGCGCCACAAGATGTCGCATCGTCGGAAGATTCAACTCAGCAGCCTCCAGAACCTTGCTCGGAGCAGAGCTCGCTGACAATGGCCCTGATTGATACCCTGCCATTCCTGCCCTTGCCCCTGGTGGAAGAATGGCTTACCATTACGGCACAAACGCTCAACACGATTGAAGATCCCAGGTTAAGAGCGCCGGTAAAGAAGCGTTTCTGGGACATTCTCGTCAACGGAGAAATGGACGTGGAGCGTGCAGCCATCGGAGTCGCCTGGTGGGGGAATCAAGGCGGAAGGGAGCTGGTCCTCTCCAGGCCAGCGACCGAGCCGGCCATGATGAGCGGCGCAATTGTGTCCAGTGACCGGATGAGCAGCAAACTCTAAGGAGTCCTTGACGTGTAACGTTACGATGGAAACACTAGGAAAGGGGGGTTGATATCATCACTGCTCGGTGGTGATGCTGCTGGGCTTGATCACTGATGCTGGGGACTGTCGTGTCTGATGGGGATAGAAAGTGCTGTTGATGCAAACAAGATGGTTTTTTTTTTTTTTTTTTTTGCTACACGGCGCATTGGTTTAGCGATGATGTACTGCCACGGTGAATGCACTTAAAGACAGCGGGAATCTCGGGCTGCTAAGGGTTTATTCGAGAGCCCCTTTGAAAATATCTAGGACTAATACGCTTGGACAAAAAACCAAGCCAAGAAGACGAAAAAAAAATTTTTAAAAAAAAATTCAAATGTTCTTCAGCAAAGCTTGCTTCGCCTTGGAGGCTTTATGCCTCGCAGTGTCCTTGCTACAACACGCAGGTGCTGCACCACAGCATGGTATCTGGAGCACCGTGATGAACCCGTTCCCATTCGTCTCCATCTCATTTTCCGTCAGCACGACCACGGAAGAAGCCACATGGCCAACCAGCGGCGCTTGGAGCTCCTCGGCGGAAGAGACAGGCTCCTCGCAGCATACCCAGAGCCCCAGGACGTCCCGCAGCTGCTCCAACATTGTTTGCCTACCGCTATCGCCCTGGACAAAGTCTGAGGCTCAGCCAACATCTACTCCCGTCGCTGCGAGCGCAAGTGCCTGTTCGCACGTCTCCTCGCCAAGCCAGACGCACTCGGCGATGAGATTCAACTTCACGGAGACTTGCGATGGCAGCACGGATATGGCGGAGGACTGCCGCGTGACGTTGGACTGCGACGCGTCGCGGGGCCTCTACCCGACATGCGAGCGCGGGAAGTGTCAATGCCTGGCCAAGGCGTGTTTCCGGAGGTCAACGTGCCTAGGCTATCGCCAGTGTCGGGAATTCGACGAGCACGTCTGCATAGAAGGAGGACATAACACGGATGGCGCGGGAACTTGTGGGTGTCGGCCCCGGGTCACGAATTGCCTCCTCCAAGAGAGCCCTCACCATTACTGCGGGACAGGCTTCGACTGCACGGAGAGGCACTTCTCGCTGTACCCCGAGTTTCCGTACTGCAGCACGGGGGATTCAAAGTATCCGCTGGGCAGATGCGAATGCCGCCCCTTTGACTGCTTCAGGACCGGGGACGGGAGGGATTACGAGGCGTGCAAGGACCTGGTTGCGTGTCATGCCAGTCCGTTGGGGCCGAGGCCGTATTGCAGTCTCAAGTACGGGGAAGAGAGCAAAGGGGCGGCCGATGGATACTGCACATGCGGATCGTGAACTGGTATTTTTTCGAGGCGGTGATCCGGCCATGAGATCATATTTTGTCACGGCAGATGCGGGCGATTTGTTGGTAGGCTTAGGAGGCATTCAAGAGCCGGAGGGTGTTGCGATACGAGAGCGGTGACAGCGATGGCTTCCATCCCAAGTTGCGCAGCTCGCCTTGGCTTCATCGCTGGGATTCTGCAACAGGAAACGATTTGAATTAGCACAAGATTACAGGCTCACGATGGTCGCGAGATTTTTCTCGTCTGATATTACAACAGCCATTGTTTATGTCTGATAAGATTAGTACTTAGTACTAGTAGATACCAGGCATGTACTGTAGGTCAGGTAAGGTACTATGTACTAAAGTTGGTTGATGAAGTCACCCTTTTTTCAATTACAGGGCTGCTCTTTCTTGTTTATTGGCAGTACAGCTCTCGGTCCTTCCCAAAAATTCTCCCTTCTTTCACGAGATAGGAAATGGCATGAACAAGTAGCCGGGGAAGGTGCGCTCAGCATCTTTTTATTGATAGTCTTATTCCTTCGCATCGTGGGAGCGGCGACACTTTTCTTTTTTGCCATTCACAATTTTCCCCGTCCTTTTTTTTTTTTTTTTTTCGTCATCACCGTTATGCAACTTCATCTGCGTCGACGACGACCCGAGACTCTAAACGAGTTGCAGCAATGGCAAATTTCTCCCGGATCTTATACTCTACACGTGTTACGAGCCACACCGAGCAGCGATGACGCATTCAGACAACCAGCAACACAACTTGGCTACTATGGAGTAGAAACGCCAGCAGGTCTTCATCCCCAACACGAGCATGTAGCAACGACAAACAACAATCGGGCGATGAGAATACGAGCATTCAGTTGTCGATGATGCAATGTCGCCATGCAACTGCCATGCTCCCGCTTCCAGATCACCCTCTACCCTCTCGATGGCCGGCCCCAGAATGAACAACTTCAAAAAAAGAAGAGAAAAGAAAAGAAAAGAAAACCAACTTCCCCAGCCTAGAAAACGCCGGCTCTGCCAATGATGCTACGTCACGTCATGTCTCACCGAGTTCCCATCCAAAGAAAAACCCGACCCCCTCCTTTTTACTATCAACACCCACCTCCTTGGTCTCATCATAATGCAACAGGAGAGCAATCGAGACTGTCAAGAGACCGAGGACTAGACAAAAGCAACCAACAGACGCCCCCCCCCTTCTCGCCTCCTCTCCTGGCGTGCGTATTGGCATTCCAACTCGAGTGATTTCATAGCTTGAACGAACGTTGGTGCGCGATTCTCCAGCCAGGATTTGGAGAACTTTGCATGCGGATCTTCCGGGCAAAAGAGCTAGCTAGCATCGCGCCTCGGTAGTTATTGTAGAGGTGGCTCATCCGTCATAGTTCACTAGTTGTCTCGAGATCTATAGCTAAGCCAACTTTCGAGATGTGCTCATCAGAGGGGGCATTTGCTCCGAATATGCGCTTGCTCTGAACTTCGTTCAAACCCCATTGTTTACCCCGCCGCTAGCTCTTGCGAAGCTTTTGTCTTCAGAATGACGACGGGCATCGTCCAATCGCAAATATCAGGAACTAACAGCGCCACACGCTCATCGTCATCCAAAGCTCGCTTGGATTTCTGCGGACATGCCGGGGACAAAGACAGACAGAAAGCTTCTCAAGAAAGAAAGTTGGCCATGGATCCACAAGGGAGAAAAAAAATGTGGGTGGTTCAGCAAGACGTATCCATGTACCGGAAGCAGGTGCTTGATACATCATCAAAGCATCAAAACGCGTCGACAATGGATCTACGCCCATCAGTGAACCCGCAAAGATGACAGGACAATTGCCGCCAACGCGAGGGCTACCGTGAGTGGCCCGTTTGAGGGGGGCATTTGGGGAAAGTTGGAGAGATTAATGGCGATTTCAGCTGCGACGGGGTGCCTCGATATTAACTATGCAGCGTTACTTACGATCATGCAGTCCCCGTCCATACCTAGAAGTAGGGCCCAATCTTATTCAACTGGATCGGGATTTCGTAGTGGGACTTTCTCCAGACACCCGGTGGCGTGCGCCGTGACAGCTCTCCAGAGGATGCCGAGCTCGTTCTAAGTCGGATAGCCTCGAGTGTGAATGAGACAGTTCCCTGTCCTATTGCAACAGCCGTTTCCCCCCCTTCTCTTTGGTATATAAAGGGCTATAAGACGTCTCATTTTTTTTTTATTCTTGAATCACTCTTGAGACTACAATTTCAATATCACTTTAAATAATTGCCCATCACTCATCAAACTCCATCTTAGTTAAGATATTCCCTTCACAATGTCTTATCGCGACAACAAGGACGACGTGAGTTTTGCTACGTTCTTCACACCCATCTCCCCTCACCCATTGAACATGTAAACTAACCAAGAACTGGTCTGGCATGTAGCAGCAGTACGGCGTAAGTCAAAAAATGATGTTTCCAAGACGCAGGCGATGCATCAAATGCCTACGCCGCACTGGAACACTAACTAACACCGAATAGTCCCGCCGCTCTGGCAACGAGACCTACGGCTCTGGGGGAGACTCGTTTGGCTCGGGCAACCGTCGTACTGACGACAGCTCATACGACACCAGCGGCCAGGGTGACACCTTCGGCTCCGGCGGGAACACTTATGGATCCGGGAATGACTCGTATGGGTCTGGCAATACCTACGGCGGATCCGGAAATGACACGTACGGCTCCGGCAACGTCCCTCAAGATTCTTCTGTGGGCTCCGGCCGCCGTCAAGATGACTCGTATGGTTCATCCAACATCTATGGCTCCAGCGGCCAAGGCAATGACAATGATAACACGTATGGCTCTAGTACCCGCGGCGATTCGTATGGCTCCTCCGGGACCCAGCAATCTTCAGGCCTCGGCTCATCTGGATCCTCCGGAAACAAGCGCGAAGGCGGCGGTCTCTTTGAGAAGGTGAAAGATAAGGTGTCGCACATGGGCAGCCGAGGCGGCGGCAACCAAGGCGGCGGCAACCAAGGCAGCGGCACCCAAGGCGGCGATAACTATTAAGCAGCAGGCACTGCTTATGCTAAATGGATAAGGTTGGGTTGGATTTGAAATGTGGCAAATTGATAGTTTGGTCTGATGATGGGATTAGGAAGAATGATGAAGAAGGAAAAGAATCACCCCAAAAAAAAATCTACTGGATGTTTCTTGACTCTTGTGGCCTGTTTAAAACAACAAAACCACCCCCCCAAAAAAAAGGAGAAAGAAGAAAGGAAAAAAGAAGAAGAAAAAAAAAGGCCATCTACTGTCTGTCTACCGTCTACACCAGCTTCTTTTCTATCTTGACTAATACCGCTCCCTCCGTAGCAGCCCCCTTTGTGTCCCTCAAATGCACAAACCTATAACCTTGGCCCAGCCGGTCTAGTCTTATACACGCCCAGGCCGCGAGGTCGTCTCTACCAATCTCATCATCCCTGATCGTAAACCTCACAAACGTAAGCTCCTCGACAAGTCCAGGGATGCCCTTAAACTCGAGCTTCTCCGCGCCGAGGTTGAGGTGGCAGCCCTTGTGCGTCTTGGTGCGGACCTTGTACTCGCTCTCGTGCACATGGCCGTCGCTCTGGGCGTGACTGTTTTTGGAGCCTTCGGCATGAAGCTCGACTTTGATGTAAGGCCTGAAGCCCTTGGCGGATTTTTCGCCGGGGGGGAGAGGGATGTTTTGGGCGGAGAGGAAGGTGAATGCGAGGGTCAGGGATTTGCGAGTGATTTTGATAGGGCTAGAGGCGTCGTCGTTGGGTGTGAGCCCGGGGCGGTAACCTGAGGGAGGGTTCGTCAACAAGCAAATCGGAGACTTTGTATTCGAACGATAAAGAAAAGAAAGGAGAAAAAAAAAACCCCGCAAGAGAAGCAACAGGGGGTTCAGAGGCGTGTGAAGGGGAGGAGCATACCTTCTGGCTTCAGGACATAGCCTCCCGTCCCTGCAAACATGCCCTCGTTGAGCATCATGCCTTCGTCGGTCTCCTGCCAGTTCAGAGCAATGATCTGGGCGCCGCCGCCCCAAAAGATGGCCGGGTTCAGGTTGGAGGACCCGATCCGGAAGCCTGCCGGGTAGGCTCTCAGGAGATATCTCCTGTTGTGGTTGAAGAGGACCGGCCACTGCTTCTCGTGGTAGTCGATGAACTTCTTCTCGGATAAAGAGAAGATGTGCGTGGGCATGGTAGCCTCGGGCTGAGTCCATGCCTTGAACGTTACGCCCTGGGTGTAGATGCCGAGGCGGGCGAGCTCCTGGATCGTCTTGGCGGGCTTCGGCGGTGCGCCGGCGGGGATGGGGACTTGCTCGCTCCGGATCGTGTCGACTTTGTCAAGGGGCGTGCCGGGCGGGACGTGCTTGACTTTGATGAGGATCTTTCGCCGCAGGTCGTCGGGGCTGGGCAGCTGCTCAACCTCCGACTCTGGCTCGGGCACGAGGAGGCCGTCCCAGACTTCCTTCATTATGTCCACCATGGCAATCTGTTGCCTGGCGCAGCAGTGGACCTCCAAGCTCACAATCAGCGGCATTTCCGAGGCGGCGAATGCGCTCTCGCGGATGGCAACACAGACGTCTCTGAAGGGAACGTCTTTGGTGAGAGTGTACCCGTGCAGCACCCTTGGCTCTACGACGGAAGCGGAGTCTTGCCTTCGCATGACGGCCTCCTGTATCTCGGCCGCCTTCTCGGCGGCCTTTTCCTCCATCTTCTCCATCTTCCTGCCAATGTTGATCTTCTCCATCTTGCTCTTCAGCTGATCGCCCCAACCAGATTTCTTCTTGTCCTTGGACTCCCCTTTCTTCTTCTTCTTCTTTTCCTTGAGGGCTGCTTTTTTCGCCGCTGCTTCGTCATCGCTGGTCTCGCTGTCTGACGACGTCTCCGAGTCGCTCTCGTCGCCATCCCAGACGTCAATCTCGACGCAGCGACATCCCCTCAGCAGGACGTTGGTGTAAGCGCCCGTGGTGCTGTCACTCGACAGCTGGTTGCCCGTAAGGTAGGTGTTGTGACTGGAGCTTATGTAGTAGCTCGCCAGCGGCCACGAGAGGTCTTCCTTCTCCACCGGCAATGCGGCACCGCTGTGTGAGGTTGTCATGAAGGCAAGGAAGCCGTCAAGGTCGAGGTCGGGAGTGCCGAGCAGCTGAGCCGCAGCCTCGGCGGTCACATCGTGGCCCTGGACCTTTTGCAGAAAGACTCTGGCCTGCTCACCCGTCCACTTCCCCTCGGGAGTAGCGTGAGTTTCGAAGAGGCGCTTTAGGTAGGCGAGCGTGCTGCTACCGAGTTCTTGGATGGTTCGTTGGGCAGAGCCAGAGCCCCCGCCAGACTGGGGCGAGGGGCTGGTGGCCTGTTCTGAAGCAGCCATTGGGCGAGAGAGGAAGAGGGAAATTGATGCTGAACCTGATGCTAATTATATGTATGAAATAAAGAGATGGGGGGGTTTTTTATTTTCGTCTTTCTTTCCTTCCTTCTTTCTTTCTTCTTTCTCTAGGACGAAGCGGAATATCAAGCTGTTTGAGAGGGTATTTGGAGTGGAGCTGGGAGAGAAAAAGAGTCTCTCTCGTGAGAGAGAGAGAGAGAGAGAGAGAGAGAGAGAGAGAGCGGCAGTAAGCAGGCGCCGTTCTAGTCCACCTACCCTACAAAGTGACGAACCGAACGCGATTTCTGATGATCGATCACCTCATCACAAAAGTCTTGCGTAAACAATTTTTTTTAAAAAAAAAAGAAAAAAAAAAAGAGGGAAAAAACAACACACGCAGCTAGATTGGGGCCGCCTCTGAATCGCTGCAGGTGAAACTGGGGGGCTCAGCCTCATTTTTTGCATAGCCAAGCAGAGCCCCCCTCATAACCTCAATAGTATGCAATATCCAGGTGGAGCCCATGTCAATCAATCGTTCGCTGGCCCGTCAAGCTGCGACTGTGGATGGAGGGGCTGTGGATGCAAGAATTGGCCATGGATCCCCATCATCTCCTTTCAGACGCTTAACGAATTGCTCGTAATATCTCATGGCCCAAGTAATACACGGCGCCCGAACCCGTGCGGAGGAGGTGAATGAATGCACACCACCATTCCAAGCATAGCGGTGAAGATGCCTGGCATGATCGAAACGGCGTGTCGAGGCTAGAATATGATTTACTTAAACACCAGGCTCTACTATGCAGGCGGGCTGTCCATCCGCCCCTGAGTCTCTTTCAGACATTTTACCTCCTCTTCTCTCTCGACGACTCCGGCCCGCGCTTATCCAGAAATTCTTCCAAGTCAACGTGAATCCTCATCCCCTTGGACGCCATCGTGTTGTATACAGCCCTAAGCTCGCCCGACTCCATGTCACGAATCAGAGTCAGGAAGGCTTCCATAATCACCTCTTTCGAACCAGGGCAATGCCTCAGGGCCCTGTAAAACACATCCTTTGCCTTTGGTCGCAGCTGTCTCTGAGCGTGACAGAACCGGATGTAGGATATCCACAGCGCCGGGCTATTCTGGCAAACGTCGCTTGCCAGAGCATGCTCGAATGCCGCCTTGGTCGTGTTGGTGTTGCCGTGTGTGAGCTCGTGTTGGATGGCAAACATGCGGCTGCTGACGCAGTCATGCTCCTTGACCAAAACTTGGTCATGTAAAAGGTCACGCGTCTCGTCAATGACTCGGAGGCTCGTATCCGACCATTCAAACATGGAAAGGAAAACTGTGTTTTGCGGAAACTGGCGGATGAAACCAGACAGCTTCTCACGCAGGTACACTCTCCTGAACGGTCTGCTCAAAATTAGCTCAAATGTTCCGGAGACGGGCCCGTCATGAAGCCGCCAGACAAGCGCTCACCCTTTCGACGCATGCAGATACAGCAGCTGAGCAGCAAACTGAAGGACGCGCTCGTGTGCCACAGCACCGGCTTGATCTTGGGACCGGAACTCTTGAGATATCGCATCGACGGCGTCCATCGCGGCCGCAATATTGCCTTGCGAGACTGACGTTGGTTCCGGGCTTCCAGAAGCCGTGAGATACGACAGTAAGACCATACAGTCGGCGAGCGTGCTCGCTCCAGCCAAATCTCCGCCAAACAGGTATTCGTGGAAATGGAAAGTGAACGTTTGATGGGCCTTGAGAAGCGCGGTACCGCTGACTTCAGGCACGCCTGTCCCAATCCCTTTCGGGTCCCCGTCCACCGACGAGCAGAGCCGCACTTTGGCCAAGCCGATATTCCCTCCCTCAAACTCCACCCAGCTCCAGGTTCGATAGAATAGGAATCTGTGCCACTTTGCAGACAACTGCGGAGAAAGTCAGTTGCGTCTTCTTGATGTAATGATTCAAGCAACTTGCACGCTTACCGAAGATGATTCGATCGCCGCCCCCAACACTCTGCTCGCCACGTTTGGGTCGTTGGCGGATTCGCAAAGTGCGTACGCATTGTAGAGCTCGGAGTTGGCTGGATACCGTTTGAGCAACGCTTTGGCAGGCTTCCTGACGCCCTCGGGATCGTTCGAAAAGACCATGGCAAGGTAATACTGGGCTAGCCCTTCAATCCCCGCAACGTGGACAAGCTGCCTCAGCGCCTCCGATACCCAAAGCGAGTCTACTGTGGGGTTCTGAGGCCTTGTGGTGATATACCGATACCACTTCGAGCCACCAAATAGTAAAGAAGGAGAAGCAGCCGCCTTGACGCCCATGTCAAATCGCGGCTCGCTCCTGTGCCAGTTCTCCGGATCGCCATTGCTGTAATGAACCCGCTGCAAGTCAAATTTGACGAGCGAAGATGAGATGAATTGGTCAGCATAAGCCGCTTCGGTCCAGCCACTTTCTCTGAATGCCGGAGGGAATCCAAAGAAAAGCAAGAAGGCGTCGATCAGCTGGCGTGAAACCTCTGGAAGGATAGGGGTCGGTATCAGAAAGAGGAAAGGATCGATGTCGGAGTACATTACGACTCTAAACGGGTCATCGTCATCACCATCACCCGCTCCACCATCCATTGTCCTCGCTGGCATCTTGGCCCCTTGCGAGCGGAATTGCTCTAGATATCCCCAAGCTTTGTAGACGTCTCGCGAGGGAGACGGTTTAGGCGGGCTTGCCTGTGCCGGCTCTGCCGCGTCCCCGGCGCCTCCACTCTCGACGTAGCGCCTCCAACCTCCTGCGCCAGCGTCCCCTATCCGAGGAACTTCGCTTTCCCAAAAATCGCTGAAGGATTCTAGCCCAGATTGTTCGTTCTCAACGGACAGTGGCCTGAAGAAGTTGAGCTCCAAGAGGCCCTGCCAAGCCGCGACAGCCAGTTCTTTGTAGCCGGCGTCGTGAACAAAACGAGTTGTCCTTTGAAACACAAATATAGCTTCTCCGACGGCATCTCCAGGCTGATCCGACGCAAGACGTGAGAGGGCAAGGCGCAGCCGGTCCAAGAGGACTTTCTTGATGTTCTCGTACTGAAATTCAGTCATGTTCGAAGTGAGAAAATCGAGGTGCGTTTTCCACAGGAGAAAATCATCATCCTTATCCTTTACAACTTCCGACCACTTCTTGGCGGCTGCTTTGCTAGTCCAGACCTTGGCGCCCTCTCGCATCAAGCGCACGAGGACGCGCCTGCGGTCTTGCGCCTTTTTTGCGTTCTTGAGAGCTGATTCAAGCATGGATACTTTGATCTCCGCAAAGCTATGAGCCTCATTCTCCAATACCGCATGGTCCGGATCTTCCCCAGCCTTCAGCAAAGCATCTTGATGGTCTACAAGCTCCAGCCAGACATCGACATCTTCCGGCGTGTCCTTTACTCGCTTGCTCAACTGGATGGACCTTTGCCTGAGAGGGTTGCTCTGCTCCGCTGCCAATGCATCGATGGACACGTCGGAACCATCATCCGAGTCGTCGTCTGAGTACTGCCGTTGCTTCGCCTTGCCTTCGATAGACCGATATGAGGGCTGTTCATCATCCGAGGACTCTTCTCGCAATTGGTCGCGCTTCCGTTTTTTAGACGAACTCAAGGGTATGTACCCTTCGGCTTCGTCCATAATATCAGCACCGCCACTTCGAGCAACGGTCCTCGTTGGCCTGGATTTCCATTTTGGCATCTTGGATCGGAGGCCGTCTCTTCCAGAAGACGCGTGGAAGCCTTCGCCAGGCATACGAAGGCTGAACTGATCCCTGGGGCCATCGCGGTGTATGACCAGGCGACCAACCGTGCCAAGGACCCTACCACCTCCATGGCGACGGTAAGCAGGCACCTGTGATCGATCAAGGCCGCCGTATTTTATAATCAGGGGGTCGCCCTTGGTATCAATCACAAAGAGGCCTGGCACGCTCTCTAGCTTGGGCACGGGCTTTGGCTTTTCCGCCCCATCTGCCGTTTTCTCGCGACTTGGAGATGTCGGACGATCTCGATGGCGACGATACTCCCGGCCGCTGCGTCTTGAGCCACGATCCTCATCAGACCGGCGGCCGCTTGAGCTTTTACCGTCATCACGGCCATGCCTCTTGCGGCGGATCTCGTGGTCTTTCTCGACCTTCCGGGGGTCCTCCTTGGTCGACCCCTTGGATTTAAAAGAGGAGAATTTCGGCACGCTGAGCTTTACGTCTTGCCCGTCTCGCGAGGCCATTTTTCGATGAAGCCCTCAGCAAAGGTTTTTGGAAGCTCAACATGATGCTGACCCGCTGCAGCTATACAGCCAGTGCGTCATTCCGTGCGCGAACAAGCAGGAAGATGCTAGAATAGACGTTTTGTTGCCGAACTGCTTTGCTTTTGTGCAACGGAAGCCGTATGTATCCGTACTGTATGTATATGCCTGCTCACTCAGCAGTCAGTGTACCTACTATTAGGTAGTAATAACGAGACGGCCGAGTTGCTCCCCGTGTGGATTTGTCGCGTAACAGCCCGCGCGCGCACGTGATGGCGCCGCGCCGCCGAGTCAGTACTTATACTTCTCTGACTTCAGTGGCCTCAGTTGTCTCAGCACCCTCAGCAGGTACTCTGTACAGCGGCCGACCGGCGCCGAACGCGTGCCTGGTTAGTGTGCTGTTAGGTTAGTAGGTACCTTAGTAGTGCTAAGCTCCCCGCTGAGCCGGAGCCCAAACTAGGCCATCGCCAAAAATCCTACGGCTTACCGGCTTCAAAACGATTCATGTCTGTAATTAAACGAGCATCTCCTCCCCGTCAGCACCAAGCGGGAACCAGTCGAGACCTCGACTCAGTAACCGCTACTAAAAAAAAAAAGGAAAAAAAAAAAAAAGGGACAGCAATTCCTTCTTCTGATTCTCCCTCGCAAATTCCTTCCCCCCCCTTTCTCTTCCCTCCGCTGCTCTCTCGTTGCGACGCCGAGTCAATGCCCACAGACGCTCTGCTGGATCGTCTGGCCTGGATCTTGCCTGCTGCTATAACCCTCGCCATAGGAATCGTCGCCATCATGGGGCTTTTCGGCGGGAACCAAATGCCCGTTGAGGGCAAGGTTAGTTATTCGCCTCTCTCTCTCTCTCTCTCTCCCCCTCTCTCCCCCCCCCTCTCTCTCCCTCTCTCTCTGTATATCTCTGTATATCTCTCTATATATTTTTCTGTATATTTCCATGACAAGGGTCGGAAACCTCTTCGCTAATGAGACTAAAAAAAAAAAAAAAAAAAAAAACCATAAAAAAACCATAAAAAAATGTAGACCGTCCTCATCACCGGTGCTTCAGAAGGAATGGGTCTCTCAGTCTCCAAGATGCTAGCCCAAAAGGGTGCCAACGTCGTCCTTATTTCTCGCAGCGTCGACAAGCTCGAAGAAGCTCTCAAAGCCGTCAAAGTATGCCACGATATCCCCCCCCCTTTTTCCCCTCCCTTCTCTTCTTCGCTTCATATATGGATGGCTCCGCTGATGAGATCCCCCCCCCCCCCTTTTTTTTTTTTACTCTTTCTTTCTTCTTCCCACCTACAAGGCTGCCGCCAAAGACCCCAGTAAGCAGCGGTTTCACTACATCGCCGCTGATGTCTCTGCGCCGTCCTACGCCACCCCTATCCTTGCCGAGGTCAGGCAATGGAACGGTGGCCGGGCCCCCGACATTGTCTGGTGCATCGCCGGAATGGCGACCCCGGAGCTGTTCATCGACATGGACATGTCGTCTCTGCGTCGCCACATGGACGTCAACTTCTACGGAACGGCCGAAATGTCCCATGCCATCCTCAGAGAATGGCTAGCGGTCGACGCGCCCGTCGAGAAGGAGGCCAAGCATCTCATCATGACCGCCAGCGTCCTCGCGTTTTACACCATCCCCGGCTACGCGCCCTATTCCCCTTCAAAGTGGGCTATGCGAGGCCTGGCTGATACCATCTCCCAAGAGGCCCTCATGTATCCCCAAAACGTCAAAGTCCACGTCGTCTTCCCTGGAACCATCCTCTCGCCCGGATACGCACGCGAGATCCTCAGCACGCCTGAGATCACCACGATCCTGGAATCCGGCGATCCTCAGCAGACTCCCGACGAAGTTGCAGAGGTCGCCATCAAGGGCTTGGAGCGCGGCGAATACTTTGTCACCGTGGCCTGGCTCGGTGCGGCGATGAAATGGGGGATGCTAGGCGGATCGTTCCGCAATAACTGGTTTGTCGACACCGTCATGTCGTGGGTTATTTCTCTCGTCTGGATCTTTGTGCAGCCCGATTTACATGGGAAGATTAGAAAATACGGCAAGACGCACGGCCACCCTAGCAAATCTATGCAAGATCGTCAAGCATGAATTTGGGACCGTTTCACTGTGGCACGAGGCTTCTATGGTATAGGCACGCACGCACACATACTCCATCTATATATGCGTGAATACATACATAGATACATACATCTTCATTCCTACCTACGAGGTAGCCTTATATCCTAACACTTGATACCGCCTTAGTAGGGACATGTATATACATACATTCATACACCTTGTTGCCTGGCGCATTAAACACCGCTCCATTTGCCAAATTTGACATATCTCTTAAACATCTCTCTCAGGATTGCTCTCCCGCTAGCGTCCATGGCATCGTTGAGTATCTTTCTCCCCTCAGGGGGTGTCACGTCGAAGATGGAGTTCATCGCCGGCTCAAGGGCCTCTCGTACCTCTCTCGGCACGTCAGCCTCAAGCTGCAGCTTCACGTATTGCATCAGCACCAGATAGACGTGTCGACCGGCAGACCGCTTGGCCGCGTCCGTAGCGGAGTCTAGGGCGTTTTGGTGCTGCGAACGAGACACTGCCCCCGCGGTGGGCTCGCAGATGAGGGTGATGAGGCGGCCGCACAGTCGAGCCATTGGCTCTTGCGTTGTGCCATCTCCAGTGCTCTTCGGCTGTCGGCCGACTAAGCCGCTGAGCAAAGCTTGCACAGTGGTCAACAGCAAGTGGTGGTGGCCCTCCAGCCGTAAGCGGTGCTTTTTGATAATCGTCCCGACCAATTTGCACAGCCAGGCGAATGGAACTGTCGGGCCGTTTGCGGCTGCCGCCGAAGCCAAGTCGCAGACGGTGCTTAGGGTAACCTCGATGTTCCACTGGCCCATGGCCTGTGGCTTCTTTTCCAGAAGAGTATGGACGGTTTGGCATGTGTAAGCGACGTTGGGCGACTTCTTCAAGAGATAAAGAGTCAGTTCGCTGTGAGCCGCTGATAGGTCGACGCCTTCAGATTTGCCATGCAGATCAGTGCGTTCTGCTACATGTCAGCCGATGTTCGTTCCTACTCGAAATTGTTTCCAATGGAGATGCATACCAATAAGGTGGCCAGCGACATGCTGGATGGCAAGAGCCTGGCCATCAGTATCGCAACCCCCTGTGAATTCGCCAATCAAATCTTCAAGGTAACGCGCTACGACGGGCACGTCCGTATCGGCAATGATGGACGTGACATATTCCCTCAATAGAGACTCGCGAGCCTTTGGGGGCAAGCCTGCCAGGCCAGCAAACCGGGTCGGGCGAGGTTCCTCCAATTCGCTCGCTAGACACGTGTGAAGGAAAATCTGAATCCTCCACGCCCTCAGATCCCCAGCCTTCATTGCTTCCTTGCTCCGCTTCTCGAGTTTTTGGATCGCGGTCGGCTTGTGCTGTGATAGTCCGGCGGCGTTGTCCATGGCCTCTGCTGCGTGCATTGCTGCCAAGAGACCAAAGTCTTTCAAGCTGTCCCGTTTTGACAGTAGCTTTTTGTTGGCTACAAACTCTCCTAGCACCGCTGCCATGTGTTGGTCCAACGCATTTTTTGCCTTGTGCTGTTGCTGGCTGAGGCTGGGCTGACTCTGAAGCGTTGGCGCCCGGCCCAGCTCAACAACAAGTGCCTTTAATAGAGTAACACGAAGCGCGGGAAGGCTCAAAGGGTCGCTCTTCGTCTCCTCCATTGCGCAAGTTTCAACAAATTTCAAACACTCTGAAAAGTATTTCGCACTCCGCTCGTCAAAGTTATCCGACATTTGTCTTACCATTGCTGATGCCATGGCAAAGTATCTTTCGACAAGCTCAAGCAGTGTCTCGTCATTGATTGTCTCTTCAAAGGAGAGACTGGAAAGGGCGTCTGCAAAGTCAACAAGACCGAAGAACCGCATCCCCTCGTAAAAGGTTGGTCGCGCCATCATTTTGCTGGCTAAATCGAGTACCAGCTTCCAGCCCTCGAGAGATACCCGATTTGGAGACTTAATCATCTTTTCTCTCCTTTTATCCAAGATGCTCATGATCTGCTCACGTTGAGCGCGGCTGAAGGCCTCCAGGGGCACGCTGCATAGCGTTCGGATCCACAGCTGCCCTTGTTCTCCTGGCCATCCTTTCTCCTTCTCAGACTCGGCCAAGGCCATAACCACGCGATCCAATAGCCTTCGGGAAAGCTTCGCATCGTTTAGATTGGTATCGTTGCTCAGGAGCGCAGCCCAAAGCGCATGCAGTCCGGGAGGGCTGACAGCCTTTGTAGATGATACTGCCTCAAGCAGTGGGATCTCGTCTGCTTTTCTTGAGTAGAGCCGATAGAAACGACTCGAGCCCAGGACGTACCAAGCCAAGTATTGCTGGAATGCAAGTTCCTCGTCAAATTCCGACTTTGCTCCCAAATCAAGAGAGGCTGACAATTTCGTGATTTCTAGGACGTCGTACGACGCGAGTTCTTCTCCTAGCCGTCGCGTGAACTTCTCTACTAATTTAGCTGGCTCCTCAACGGTGTCTTCGTCTTGGCTCATCGAATCCCAAGCTTGATAGCAGCACTTGAGAGCTTCAAACGTTTCGGCCGACTTGATGGCTCCTTTCCTCAGAAGCTTCGACAGCTGATCTTTGACTTGGGTCCAAACATTTCTCCGCTCTTCCGACGTGGCCCACGATATTGTCTTGGAAACAACTCTCCATTTCAAGGCAGTCTTTGAGGAGCTCTTCAGTTGGGAAACCAGGTCGAACAACTTCAGGCCCACCGCGTCGATAAATGATTCGGCATGTAATCCTTGCGCAACAATGCTCACAAAAAGACAGAGGGCCTGGGGATGTGAACCGGATTCCTGTTCTCCGAGCCATTCAATGACGCCGAGAAGCTGGTGTGGCGATAATTCGGATTGTATCAAAGTAGAAATCGAACTCTCTGGACCCCCTCTTCGCGCGATATCGAACCAAGGGCTATTTTTGACCAATTTGCGCTTCTCGGTGGAGCATAGCTGTGAGAACCACAGGCGCAAAAACCCAGACAGATCTCGACGCGTTTGAAAACTCTTCTTGATCGCTGTAATGAGATCCAATTGATCCTTGTAAACGTCCGAGTCAAGGGTTTGGCCGATGCTTAGTGCGCAGATCTCATTCAAGAGCGCTGTGCCATCCTCCGACATTTGGAAAATATCCGGGTTACATGTGGCAGCTTTTGCAAGCAAGCTCCAGTCGGTTTCGGATCCCAAGCCATAACGGCGGCATACTCGACGCAGGTCTCCAGCATCGATTGCCACCGATTTCCCCACAGCCTGTGCTAGAATCTTGTTCATCAGAACATTTCGATCCATCTTTGTGCCGACTTGCTCCTCCACGGCCTTGAATATTCGGTCCATCCACATCGCGTTGATCCTGCGCATGTCGCTTTCTGTCGAAAGATCAGGCACTCCGGCAGCCAGGAAGTACAGTGCTGGGGCTGACGTTCTGGTCCTATCGTTTGACACATCAAGCGCCCTCGTTATGATCTCGAAACCCTTGTGATTCCGGAAGGAAGTGCGGGCTGGGAGAATAAAGTTTTGGTGCATGAAGCGCTGGAGATCCACGCTCCACCGAGTTGCCAAAGCTCCTCCGTTGATAGCCGTTTTTTGGCCTTGAATGGAGGGCTCTAACTGTCTCAAAATTGCGGCCGCTGGCCTGAAAATATGCGTCGCAATCTCTAGGGCGTCATTGTTTCCTTGCAGATGGAGATTCCAAATCTTGGAGATGGTGGCAATCCAGTCTTCTTTGCCCTCGACGTCGTCGCAAATATCACTCGCCAATAGCAGAAGGCAAACTATGAAGAAAGAAGATGATAGTGTCGCTGCTTCGACCGCAGAGGTCGAGAAGAGAGACTTGATGTGCTCAGCTCCAATTCTGTCGCGCGAGCCGACGGCATTGTTCCCCACCCGATCAAGCAGAGATTTCAGGGCACCGAACATGGCCTGGCCTGTTGCCAAACAACCCTTTAAGTCTCTGAGGTCCTCAAGGGCGTAGAGCGGAGCCGGTGACCTCTTTCTCTTCGGACTCGGAGAACCAAGCTCTTCGCTTGGATTCGATGCGTTCTTGAGAGTCTGCTGCAGAACCGCAACGAATTTCCTGTCGGCGAGAGACTTGGCCAGCGAGAAGAGCGGTATCTTTTGAAACACAAAATCCAGAATCATCCAGGTCAATGGGTAGCGCCGTAGAGTCTCTGCCTCGGGCGATGGCCCGTTCATGGACTTTAGCAGCCATCTCAACGCGCTCTCCTCCGCCGCATGGAATTGGTGGTCTGATGATTCCGTAAGGTTATCCCACAGCTTGCGAAGGTTCTCTCCGTCTTCCCCGGCCCCATTCTGATCAAGGCCTCTCACGGTCTTGATGAGATCCGACTTTCCCTTTTTCAACACAGGTGAGCTTCCCATCAACTCGGCTAACCATGAGAGCAGAAGAAGAATAAGATAAAAATAAAAACCCTTACCATTACAATGTAAAACCAAAATAAATAAATAAATAAATAGATAAAATAAAATAAAATAAAATCAACGAGGCATCTAGAAAGAAAGAATAAACAACGATTGGCAGATAGCGGTTTAAATCAAAGCCAAGCTATCTCAGTTCGTTTTATATGAAAATAAATTATTTACAGCAGAAAGTCGAAAAAAGCGTCACAAGCTCCAAGCGTCAACTTGTCGCAAGCAACCAAAATCTCGAAAAAAAAAAAAAAAATTCTGCCGCCATCTCCACCCCGATCTGGCAATCGCCCCTCACCGCCTTCAAGGCGAAGAACCATGATGAGGCCGGCTGGTTTTCGTTGAAGTTTGACATGCCTGCATTCAAAGCTTTTCCTCCTTTTTCTCCCCATAATCCCCCCCAGCCTGGTTCCTTGACGTCAATTGCACTCCGCACGTAAGTATGGATTGAACAACTAGATGATTTGCGCACCATGTCTCACACTGTCAACGAAAAGGAACGTCTGCCATCATGTCCGAGACCGCCGCACCTCGCTCCCCAAGCGCCATTTCCCGGCCTGTTAGCGAAGCGCTTCTCAACGAGAAGGTAACCGAGCCGAGCTTAACCCAGACAGATCAGGATTCTCCAGGGTGTCTTTTTTGCTAATCTGCTTGCCCCCCCCCCTCCCCGGGGGGGAAGGAGGGAACAACAGTGGGATCGCTGCCTTTCCAACCTCCTCGTCAAGTCCACCCTCGGTCTCGGATTCGGCGTCGTCTTTTCTGTCCTGCTGTTCAAGCGAAGAGCTTGGCCCGCGTACCTCGGCGCTGGCTTTGGTGCCGGACGAGCCTACGAAGAGTGCAACTTCAACTTGAAGCAGGCCGCTCGAGATCTGAAGAAACCCTCGGCATAAGATTGAAAAAAAAAAGGAAAAAGAAAAGAGCGAGAGAGAGAGAGAGAGAGAGAGAGAGAGAGAGAGAGAGAGAGAAAGAGAGAGAGAAAAGAATTCAGTGGTGTACAAGTTGCACGGTCGAGGAAATAGAAGATGGCCACCGGCTGATGAGGCATGGGAGCTTGCATCGCGAGCTTTTTGGTTGGGCAACATCACATTCTGGCGACAATCCAAGTTTACCAGTTTTTATTTTGTTTTTTTTTACTATGTACAACATTTTTATCCAAACGAAGCCAATCTTCAAAACGCCGGCTCCATGACACGTGAACACCAAAGCTCAACATTTCGACAGATCCGTACATAACGAATTGCTGTTTGTTTGTTTATTTGTTTTGTTCTTTTTTTTCTTGGGTTTTTTTTTTCTTTTCTTTTTTTCTTTTTAAACCCACGCTGCATTCAAGCTCATCATGTGCCCGTACGAGCTGATCCCCTTTCCCTCAACGTCATTCATGCTGTCGCCCATTGCCACGGCAGGGACACAGGGCTTTTGTTTTTGTAAGCTTGCACAAGCCAATTGAACGCCAAATCATCATCGCGAGGCCTTTGCAAAAACGCCATTTTAAATGCATTTGGAGCTGTTACAGCTTCCGGGAAAAAATGAATAAATAAATAAATAGAGATATGGTCATTTCGAGTGAACACCGCCATGGGCTCGCCGGCCGAGCAGTGCGCTGCGGTTTCTGGTATTGTAAAGGAACAGAAAATTCCAACCGTAGGTGTCGCGGTAAGGGTTTTTCAATGGATGGTGCCTTTGTATCCTCGGGGCAGACCTCGCCCGAGGCAGTGCGACCGAGTCTTATACGATTCGGCACTTAGGCTTAGCTTTCGGGACTGGCTGTAGAGGTCGAGATTGAAGAGAATGATGGCACCAAGCACCGACACCAGGAAAAGCACCTCGGCGGCAAGGAGGACAATCTCGAGCCGGATATCTTCCAGAGATCGCTGGAACTGAACTTCAGACATGATTGCTGGTGATGTTGCGTGGTGATGGAGCTTATGCCTCTGATGCCCAAACTGTCGGTGTGCACATGAATGGCCTCAGGACGAGACGGACGGAGGAGCACTGGGGAACGATAGCCTTATCAGCTGCAGCAGGTGGGAAAAGTTTCGGGAGGGGCACAAGGCGGTAAGAAAATAAAGAGGATGAGCCCGTAAGACAACTCCGTCGGGGTGCAGGACGAGACGCAAGAGAAGCAGAGGATATTTATATACGATGCAATGGCTGGCTGAGTCTTAGGGCAATGAGTACGGCGTGCGCGGTGGTTTTTCCGGTGACGACACTGCACAGCTCACTCCAAGCAATTATATCCCCACGACGCCCAGGCAGTGGAACGTCCGTCGAAGCCCGTGATACAGAGGGCAGCAAATGAGTGAATAACGCAACAGCGCCCTCGGCCGGGGGGGAGGGGGGGGCGTGCATCAACATGCATATTCGAGCCCTCCTCTTGCGCCTGCTAGAGTTCGCATCGCGGCCCAAAGGACAAGAGCGACAACTGTCCACGCGACCCTCATGCAGCCTTAACTGCTGCCTCGGCCATCGTCGTCAGAGCCCGGCTAATTAAACGCTGCAGAAGACGCACCACCACCACCTTTGGGCAGTGACGGCTGCGCCGTTAGACTACAAAACAGCAGCTGTTTATCATGTGTCGAACGCAGCTTTCCCGCAATGGGGTGGTCCAAGAGAAACCCCCCAAAAGAAGAGGCGCGGGCCGTAGCAAAGAGGGGAAAAAGGCAAAAGATTTTCTTCAGGGAATGAAAATCGAATCAATCAGCCCAGGGGGGGGGGGAATTGCAGAGCCTAGGGCTTTTTACTGCTACAAGCGTGGACGAGTAGGTATAATGTCGGAAGAACCACCAAAACGGTTAAGACGAAAGTAGCCACACCTTGCCGTCAATGATTTCCAGGGCAGAAGAAGAGTCCGTGTTCATCTAGCACGCAAATATGACCCAGAGCAAGTGGATGAATCGCCGTAGGTTGATTAATCGTGCGAGAAAAGTGTATTGAATGTATAATGAAAAAAGGGAAGAAGAAAAGAAGAGAGAGGGGAGGAAAACCAAAAAAAAAAAAAAAAGCGACCCGCAAGTAAGGAAAAATTCGTCGGCCCGCATCACGTGATGCACGAGGGCCCGAAGAAAAAAAAACTTTTTTCTTTCTCCAGCCGGTCCGCTTTTCCCAAGTCATCGCAATTTTCTCAACCTTCATCAGCACTGCAACATGCTTGACGCAAGTAATCATGCCTGAAGGCCGCTTGCTGCATGGTAGCTGTTTTCCGCGCGCTCCTTGACCCCAAGGCTTCTTTCTGTATCTTACACTCGGGAGGCAGATACTATTATTTCCTGGCGCCATTTGGTAAGTTTTGGAAAAGGGCGGAAGGGGGGCTGAGCTCTGACATGCTGCATGTTGTGCTCTCCTCCTCTCTCTCTCAATTTTTTTTATTATTTTTAATTTTTTTTTGCCTCTCGATGCCAGCTGGTGTGACACGTGCGTACCCACGATTTGCCTACACCTCGCCGCTTTCAATGCGCAAGCGTGTCAACTATATTTTATCGTTCGAAGTGGGAGATGAATCCAAAGGTCTAGACAACCGGTCTGCTCCACCCTGATGCCATTGAGACATGTGTGGCATCAGGACTAGAATCAGACAAACACGCGATTGTAATTCACCATGGTTTGCAGCCTCCGCCGTGACTGTACGCCTCGAAACCACTACCCAGGTGTGTGTACCTGTATGTACACACTACCTACCTACCTCATGATCCAAGATCCATGATAACCTCCGTGTAATAATCCGAGCACCAGGCCGCCCTTATCATAGATGTCATACGCTTATATCATTAAAAATGCCCACAATCAATCTAGCCCAAAAACCAGCTCATGAAAACGCAAAGAAAAAAAAAAGGAAAAAAAAAAAGAAAAAAAAAAGGGGGGTGGGGGGGGAGAGGGTGTCAAAATCATATCTTGGGAGAGGGTGTCAAAATCATATCTTGGGAGAGGGTGTCAAAATCATATCTTGCTTGCAAAGATGACGCTTTCGCTGGTAAATGATAACAAAAATTTGGCCACCAAGCGCCCCGTATAAAGGAACGATGTATCCATGGGGTAGGGACGTTCCTCCCTGTGGAGCAAGAGTTCGTCGTCGGCAAGGAACTGCATATCTTGCCCTGTTTCAACAGTCAACGTCACGTCTTGCGGCAGGCCGGCGGAAACAGTATAGACTCACAGTCCTCCCCGTGGAATAGCTCTCTCAAGCTTTGCACCATCTCCGCGGCGGGAGGGTCAAGCTCGCCTTGTTCGATGAAGCTATTGTCGAACAAAGGATTGAAACTCCTCGTGTTCGCATCCCTTGTATGCGTCTGGTAGAGGTGGTGGAACTGGTGCGCAAACTGCTTAAAGGGCATATTCTCTAGCTCCTTGCAGGTATCTAGGGCTAGCGATCTCTTGTACTTGGGCACATATTTGTTCCTCAAGTCAATCTCGTTTTGCGACACGACAAAATTGTCTGCGGCTGTTTCAACGGCCTCCATGAAGAGACAGAGAACCAGGAAAGATGCGAGACACGGCGCCCACTCTCGTCGGAGCTTTGGCTTGAGCGACTTGGAAAACAGCTCAAAGAGATGCTGCATATCTCGCAGAATGAGCTCGTCAATTAGAGACTTGATCTGACGCGCAAGCACTCGGGGGGTGACCCAAGGTGTGTTTTGGGGCACAAGGCCGGTTGCCCGTAGGGAGTGGATAGATTGGCGGGTCAGGCAGAGATGCCGAGTCATCACATAGTGCATGGTGTAGATTGAAAGAGCACGTTTGACCATGGGTGACTGTGGGAATTAAAACAGTGAGCCATTCTCTCGCTCCGTGCTAGTATCATCAGCAGGTGAATTCTTCCACTTACATCTGACTTCTTTGCAAAGGCCTGTATAATCGAAAGAATTTTGGTAGGAAGCCTGGTGGATCGGAAGGAGTCCGTCAACTGATGTGCAAGCAGCGGCTCGTTCACCAAGGCCTGAATGTAGCCTTTGGTCAGCTTCTTCATTTCGTCCTTTTGGGGCCCCTTGTTTGCTTCGATGCCAATGGGCGCCGACCCCTGAGATTGGAGATGGACATGCTCTTTCCCCGTGCTCAAATGCCAATGCTGCAGCACGTCACACGTCTTGGCCGTGAAAAACTTGGCTTGGAGCGTCAGCGTAGCCGTAAATCGTGGGCCCGAGGAGAGCTCAACGCTGCAGAACCGCTCGGTCCCGTCCACCGTGAAGCCCTCGACGTTGTCGGCGATGAAGCTGGCCATGGCGTCCTTCTTAAAGTGCCCTCGGATGAACTCGGGAAACAGCACGGGCAGAAAGTCTTGAAACTGCCAGCACACCACCTGCGGAACCTGAAGCATGAGCTTCTTGCAGTGCTTGCACGGCCTCTCCTTGTCACACTTCACCTTGCGGCTGTGGCAGCAAAAGCACGCGCCCACCCTTCGAACCTGCAGCGCGCTCTCCTTCGTCTCGTTTGCCAGGGGGCCCTTTCGGCCCTTTTGCGTCGTCCGCATGGCTTCGAAGCATTCAAAGGGGTTCGGCTTGCCAGCACGAGCGCTAATCGTCGTCGGCGTCACAATGACAAACTTGCTAGAGGATTCGCCCTTGCTCTTCTCGACCTTGCCGCCAATTACCTTGTGCATTGCCCTGGCCGACTTGCCACTCCCCTCGGATTTCACAGCAGGCGATTTCGGGCTCGAGGAAGAGGCGGTGCTCAGCTGGCTCGGCGAGGAGATGATGTCTTCCATCACAAACTTGGCTTCGGCAGCGGTAATGATGGGGCTTGTCTGGCTCCATGGCGACAGGCTGGGATCTGGCAGCAACGGCTGGAGAGCATTTTGCTGGGGCAGCGACTGCGATGCTGGACTCGCCCGATTCATCACCGAAAAGGAGTCGACCTGGAAGTCGTCCATGAAGGGGCTAAGATCTGCGACGTACATCTATCAATACCAAGATGGCTCCTCTCTCTATCTCTCTATCTCTCTCTCTCCCCCCCTCTCTAGCCTCTCGCAAAACCCACCATTGAGGCCTTGCGACTGAAAGTCCGTTGCGCCAGAGGACATAAACAGATACTGCTGCGGCGTCAAAAACGCATCGTTCTGCGGAAAGCTTGCATCCGCACCACCGGGGGGCTCTTCAGCAGCGCCCTGGAACATGTCAGAGGTCATAAACTCAACGTCTTGTTGGAACGTGGTGCTGGCCGGGAGAAAGACTGTAGGATCCATATCCGCGACGGATCCAGGGGAAAGCCCAGCCTGGGACGGTGTAGAAACATGGCCGACGATGGCGAAGCCGTTTAGACTACCGCTCGCTGGGCTGGGGAGAAATCCTATCGAGTCGGCAATGGATGCGCCGCTCGAATAATCAATGTATTGCCACGATTCATCGGTATCGCCGGCCGAGTCCAAGTCGTAGGGCGAGGAGGAGTGCGGGGAGGCGTTTTGCGAAGTTACCGAAGCCATGATGAACGGTCCCGGGCTAAAGGCCGCCTCTGGTAAAATGGCAAGCAGATTTTTGCCTCCGTCCTTGAGCCGCTTTCAATGTAGAGAGAAGAGAGACACCGCGTAGACGAATGGATTTTGTTGTCGCGCTTTGATGTTGACGCTGTCTGCAATCCATACACACATGCAATCTTAATCTTGGCCGCGACTATATTGCGACTTGGCCAACGAGACTCGGGCCATTCGTCTTCAACTATCACATCGACATTTCAGAAAAAAAGAAGAAGAAGAAAATTTCCAACATGGGCAACGCTGATACAGCGAGATTCAAGAACAGAAATTAAATAACAAAGTAAAATCACTGGTTAAAAATAATAAAAAAAAATAAAAGATCAAGTATTCCCGCCTCTGTTCGGTCGCAAAAACCGACGCAAGCAAGCGCATGGTTGTCGCAGCGATTTCGAGAGAAGCATCAGGCGCTAACCGGAATAGAACACCGAACGCGCCTTGTCATCGATCGGAAGCGACGCCGTCATTGGCGGCATCGGATGGGGTCAACGGCTCGTGTTGTAGCCCAGCCATTCACAGCCCTGCGCCGAAGCACATGGACTCGTCCCCCATCAGGATTCCGTCTGCCTCTGGATACCAAGGTACATACTACCTAGGTAGGTACCTAGGTATGTAGGTACAAGTACCTACTGTATATCATATCATATACATATAGGTATGCAGAAGGTGGCTGGAGGGCCGATGGCGTGCGTACATACATGGAAGATGTGCCCCGTACATGGTGAGAGCTGGCTCTCCTCGATGTGATACAATGCCAACAGAACTCATCGCCACGGGCTGCTGTGCCACGCATGGCGAGAGAGAAGAAAAGTACTATAGGCACATGCATAGGTACCACGGTAGGAGGAATCAAAACAAAACAACGTCTGTCTGCAGCGCAGCATCACTTCCTCGGAGCCATACGAGAAGCAAACCATCACCGACATCTAAATCGAGACACCGAGTCGCTATATACAGGCTCGCCTGATGCTCAACTTGCAAATTCAGCCTTGACGCGCTTTTTCCAGGCTGTCCCAACTCGCGTAAATCAGGTTAGCATTCATACACATCATCACATGATAAAACAACGCAGACCTCGATCCCCACGCCGGGCTCACGCCAGCAAGACTAGACAGCAAAATTAAGCTCAAACCATGACAAATTGTCCTAAAACACCAGCTACGCTTGACAGCCATCTCTCAACATGTGTCCTCAATTGTTTCCACGTCCTGGCCATGGCTGATCGTGATCGTGAAAGGAATGTGTAGGGTACATATATAGCTAATAGCACAGAGTAGTACAGTCCAGTCGCTGCCTCCAGCATTGACACAGTTGCCTCGCATGATACCATCTTTCACTCCTCCCTCTCAGCATCTCCTTCCCACCTCCCCGGGGGGGTTATCCACACCTTGGATTTTTTTTTTGTTTTTTCCTTCTTTCCTTGTTCCCGTGTTCAATGCAATGCAAACAATATGTGAGGCTGGTAATCATGAAGGCGACGCAATAATATGTACTAGGGGGCTGACACCGACTGGTCAATCCATGAGTACCTTATTCGTTTATCAAGGTAAAATGTGGTCTCAACGCTCGTTTGCTGATGGTGATTGAAAAATGAATGGAAGTGTGTCCTGCCAGCTTCCAAATGCAAGGCTAACCACGACACAAGCCATAATAGAGAGAGGGGGGGAATATAGGCATAAGAAGAAGAAGAAGAAGAAGAAGAAGGACATCGTAGCCACTCCCAGTACTGCCCGTCAGTTTACATTTCTTAAGCAGGCCGCCTTAGAGTGCACTTTGAAGGTTTACATAATGTCGTAATCATAAGTGTATATGGATGGCGTAACATGACTAGATACCGTTAAACAAATTCAACCAGTCAGCCATTTACAAAATGGGAAAAACTGAATAAAATAAAAATAAAATAAAATAAAGGGGGGAGGGGGGGTCATGGGAATAGTGACGCACATGGGTATTCATTCTCTCGTTATGCCATTTCTGCTGTATGGGAAACGTAGAAAAAAAAGTAAAGGAAAAGAAGGAAAAGAAAAGTAAAGAAAAGCAACGGAAAGAGCAAAGGAAAAAAAATTTCATAAATCATTCTCAAATTTTGCAGTCTCGTGATAAACGTGATCATTAGTGCCAAAAAGAGACTGGTGGAGATGGGAGTGGAAAAGTCTTAGGATCGGAATCGCGCGTTGGCACGCTCCTGTATCTGCTTCTCCGTTGAAACGTATAGCCGGTCGAGATAGTCCATCGCCGACGCATCTTTCAGGATTTTAGCCACCTGAATCCCAGCGGAAATGAGCTGGAGGATGTTCCGATCATCTTTCAGAGGGCGGCTCTGATGCTTGGCGGCATGCCGCATCTCTAGCGAGTTCTCAAGAATCGTGACAAACTGCTTGATTTGTCCATTGTAAAGTACTCTGGCAGGAATCCTTCGCTTCGTAGCGAGCCTCTTGAGAAGGTAAACCCACTCGGTCCACTCTCGGTCTTGCGGCCTCTCTACGGGCCTCATATCCTGAGTCAGCGGAATCGGGAACTGGTACTTGGCCACAAAGTCGTAGGCGCATTGCGACAGCCGGTCGTTGACCTGGTTAAGAACGTTGTCCTGTTCTTGCACATGAAGGTTGGTTGGCAGGTGCGGAAGCTCTCTCTCTTGCATGGCAATAACGTCGGGCGGCGGGCGCTGCAGGAACTGATGCGGGCCATCAAACTCGTCTCGATTCGACGGTCGTCGCTGCGATCGAGGCTTGTTGTTTTGTTGCTTCGGCTTGCTGGTGGGGATGACGAGGTCGAACCCATTGTCCAGAGAGTAGTCGGACAAGCTCGGAGAGGCAATGATATCATCAACTGATCCCGTTGGTGAATACCTACCCTGTCCGTCCCAGGCAGAGGACCTGCTGCGCTTGTTGGACCCGTATACCGAGCCCGAGTAGACGGAGCCTGAGCAGTTGTTTGCTCCAGGGGGGGAGCGAGGAACATAGGACGGCTGGGTCGAAGCTGCGGACTCGATTCTCGAATAATGGCCGCTTGGTGGTGGAGGACCATCAGCCCATGGGTAGGTGCTCCAAGACATCGTTGTGTTAGCTTGGCATCCGTCAACGGATCTGCTGCGAAGCTTGTCTCGTCTCACCTAGAGATTGGATATAGATTGCCAGCGAGCCTGCCGCTGTTGTATGGTTCGGAGAAGAGGCTATGGCCATTGTCAGTTCAACGTGATTCTTGTTTGGGTTGGTGATTATGCTGTCGCACCTGCGCGGCGGGTTCCAGTGGCCATTGGAAGCGGAAGGCATGTTGTAAGCAAATCCGGGCTGGGCCATGTTTTCAGGGCTCATAATGCAAGCGAAATACGACCAGGAAAATATCAATAGATGAATAAAGACCGGATGCAACAGGAAGAGGATATCCTTGCTTAGGAAAGGAAATGAGAGGCCAAAAGCACAAAAAAAAATTAAAAAAAAAAAGAAGAAGAAGGAAAGAAAGGAAGTGGGAAAAGGGACACAGATGGGTTCAAGAAAACACTGGTTGAGGCCTGAGGCCTGAAGAGTCCGGCAAATGCAAATCCAGCAAGCACCTTGGGCATTGATCCTATTGCTAACAATCCAGGAGGGGTTTCCAAGCTTCCTGAGAAAGATCCAAGCAAGGGGAGGGCGGTATTCCAAGGGAGATGAAGGTCCTTTGGGTCTCTCTCATAAGGTGAGCTATAGCTATTAGGCGGTGTGTTGGATTAGCCAAGGCGACCAATACGGAAGGGCCAACTTCAAAACTGGGCTATAGCTCCCCTGGGGAGAGGAGAGGGGGGGGGGATGTAAGTTGTATCAGGCACTAAATTCAGTGCGAAGGCCCGAATCGTCCTTGAGGATCCAAAATTCCAGGCAATAGAGGAATAGGCGCCGCTCGTCTAGGCAAGATAGACCTGTAAGACAAATGCTTCGTCAGCCCCGGAACGGACAAGCTTTATGTACTATGCACGGGCAGGTTCATCAAGCTCACACAGCAGTTAGCACTTCGTTAGTCCTCGGGGCAGAGAAGGGCGGCCCCGGTCTCAGTCGATCACTAGCGATGCTCGGGTTGGCATCGAGGAACCCGCAGTTGAAAAAAAAGAGAGAGAGAGAGAGAGAAAGGGAGAAATGGAAAAGATTTTTCAAAAAAAAAAAGATGTTTTCAAAATCGCCAGGAAACAGCCAAAAGCTTCGATACACCGTGGCCACTTGTTTCGTCCCAAGTAATCGGGCGCCTACGACTAGATCCGGGGTCAACGGGCCCGCGCTTGTGAGGTGCAAGGGGAAGCTCTTCATACGTGTAGTCTGGCCTTGTTTCTCCTTGTCTCCTTGTCTCCTTGTCTCTTAGATGACTCTGCGCCGGTGGAGCGCGGGCTGGGCTCCAAGAGCGCTGTGGACGTCGGCGGGAGCCTTCGGTGGGACGAGATGCCGTACCAAGGTCAAGGGTGCGAGCTTGGGAACCGCTTCGAGCCGACAGCTATGGAGCGCCGCGACCAATCTGTGACTTGGAGCAGAAGATATTACCAGAGTGGCAGACTCCCGAGGCTGTTTCATGACGCGGGTGATACTCTCTCACCTGCTTTTTTGGAAGAGGAAAAAAAGCAAAGTTTGATTCACGGATCTCGTCGCCTTGCAGCGAAGCGCACGATCGTGGGGTAGGGCAGGTTTTGGTTGGGCTCCGCTGATTGTTGCCCAAAGGCGAGCCCACTGGCGCGTTGGGGTCCGGAATTTCGAGGGCAGAGAGAAAAGGGCTATGGAGAAGGGAGGCAAGGGAGCGCCGGTCAAATGGTAGGCTGATGTTCGCTTGGGCACCAAAATTAGGCTGCATCTGCTGCCAGCCCAACCACATTGATCCTGACAGCTGCCCACTTTAGATCGGGGGGGGGGGCATGGGCGGCACGCGAATTGGAAACATTCATGCGACGATGACGACTGGGCCAGGGGCCTTGCACAAAGAGACAAGCAAGCGAAGGGGGCCGACGATGGATTCAGCCGAACGCCCGTATCGGGTGCCGAGCTCGTCGAGCCTCGTGGGCTGAGACGCTCGCTGGGGAGCCGTGAGAGGACAGAAAACAACCATCTGGGCGAGTCTGGGAGTTGATCGGCCAACCCGGCTGAAATAGCGCCCAGCAGAACTCGTAGGCGGCACGCGGCACGACACTTTGGCTGAGGCGTATGTATGCATGCATTTCGCACGCACATGCTCCGAGCCTTGGGGGAGAGGGAGCAAAGAAGAGAGGGAGCAAAGAAGAGGAGGAGAGAGCTCGAGGTCAAGCTCGGAGCTCTCCCTCCTCAAGCGTCAATCGATTGGGCAATTGGAGGCTTGACAGGATAGTACATAGGCCGGATCGGGGATAAGCGAGGACGCGCGAGCAAGGCCTGCCCGGAGGACATGGATGATGAAGATGAACACCTCTGGCGCTCCCGCCCGCTCATGGGTTGCGCGATATCGATCGCATTTTCTCGACGGCCCTTTGGAAGCTGCTGGGTACCTGGAACTGACCAGCAGGGCTAATACGAATTCGGGTGCACTGCAAGGTACCAGGTAGGTCCTGCTCCCATCACCGGGTGCATTTTGCATTCTGAGGAGTATTGCTGCAGTTTCGGATCGCGGAACAGATGCTCCAGTACCTTGCAGAAGGGAGAAGCTCGACATTTTCTTCGAACCTGGGCTCGCTCACCTACGTACCGGCGGCTCTCCGGTCTTCCGGTGCCATTTGCTCGTTGCCCTTTGCTCGCCGCCATACCGTGTGACATTGGGAGCACGTACTGTCCTGCGCAAGAGGAAGCGATCAGCAGCACGCGAAGCACCGCAGCTTTACGCCACATTGAACCACCAAAATTGCGGAATACTGTGCCAGCCAGAGGTCGCACGGAACACGAGCGGGTAGTAACACGTAGCAGTCAGTAGTAGTAGGTTACTGCAACTTGGGTGTTCTAGAATACTGCCCAGTACGGAGACAGGTATGTAGACGCGCGTTCGCCGAGGGTGAATCAAGAGCTGGATCATTTACATACGAATCCATCAACTGAAACCTTGGCAGCAGACCTCAAATCTACCGCCCCGGTTACATCCGCCCAACCTTGTTTTCGGTTTGTTTCTTATTAACGACCTTGTTTTCGGTGTGGAGCTCCAGTCAGGCGGATCCGAGGCCAAATGATCGACGGACCTGGGCAGCAAAGGGCGATTCAAGGACAGGGAGCTTCGTTTTTTAACTAGCTCACCGTATAAAACGGAGCTTTGTCAATACGAAATTTCCTTTTTGGAGTTGGAAAAATGGAAATAGAAAATGGAATTAGCTCTAGAAATAGAACCGCCCGGGATGGTAAGCTCCGGGGCTGCAGGGCGCGAAGACGAATCACACACCAAAGATCAGCCATCAAGGGAAGGGAGGTTGACAAAAAAAAAAAAAACGTGGATGGCAAGACAACCGACCGCTCGTACTCGGTGTAGCACGCCAAACAAGCCGATGGGCTGATGCTGGCAATTTCACAGAATGAAACAAAAGAAAAAACCCGAGATTTACCTCCTCCGATGCTACTCCTCTCGGGCAGCATAGGGAGGATTTCTATGAAACCATCATGGGGTCACTCGAGCGCTCCTCAAGTGGCCAACTGCGGCTGAGTATGCACCTATTCGGAATTCCCTGGGGTGAGATCGAGCATGTATATGCACACAGCACTTGCTGCGGGCTTTGCCAGGCATACAAAAAACGCACAAATTGCAAGATCCGATAGGTCCATATGGATTCCCACCAGCTGTTTCATCTGGTGATGAAACGCCCTGCTCTTGCCATAGGAGCAGGGCTGGTTTCCTGGATTGAACACAAAAAATTGGAGGGCGCCCTGGAAGAATGTCCAAGTCTGTCTGGCCTTGGGATAACGTCCATCTCCTAGGGATGTCGGAAGCAGCAATGGAGCTGCCGCAAGTTTTGGGTCTCCCGGGCATGCGGATTTCCATGAGAATGTGCGTCGTCGAGTGGTTTTCCTTTTTTTTCCTGCTTGTTCCTAGGGGGGGGGGAAGAGGGAGGAAGAGGAGGAGGAACAATTCAGATCGGCGAGCACATTTGTACAGTGGCTTAGCTAAGCCTGCCTGCCCCTCCGCTTCGCCCCGTGCCTCTCCAACCCAAACCCAGTCGAAACTGGTCGCGTCTCGCCGGGGCTTTTTTCTCTTTTGTTCCCATGGCTCATCTGCCCTCGCACGGTGACGAAATGGCTGAGAGGGTGCATAAAGGCGTTTCTGCGTGACCATCGCCGCCGCCCTTCTATTCGTCTGCGACGCTCCCCGCCTGCATGCCAGCGCATCCCGCCTGGCGGCATTTTGGTCGCTCGTGCTGATAAACCCCGCTTCCAAGACTCTGAAAGCGGCCAACAAGATGCCAGAGACGCCCTCGTGCGGTCCACCACGTTACAGCTTCACCATGCGAAGAGCAGCGTTTGGCTCGCTTGACACGACCGTCGACAGCATGTACAACACATAGGCTGACTTGGCCGACCTCGGGGTGCGGCTTCCGGCAAGAACGGAACCGCCTTCGTCGTCATACTGCAGCGCTTCCAAGCAAACACCAGACCCGGAGTCGTTTTCACTCGAGACGGCCTTGAGACAGCTACTGCTAGCCTGCTCGCCAGGGGGGGGGGGGATCCAGATGCCCAGCCGCTTCTAGGGAGTATACTGGCAATTCAACAACAACAACAACAACAACTACTACTACTACTACTACTACTCTTACTATTACAACTACAACAACTACTACAACGGCGACGAACATCTGTTGGTCCCATTGCGCTCTCTTGTCACCGGCGAGAGCAATGCGTGGCAGGCCAGAGCAGAGAGCCAAACCGCGTGGCGCTGCCTCACCGACCGTATCCTGTCCCTGCAGCCACTGGAGAGGGAAGGAAAAAAAAATTTTCGTTGGTGCCCGCCTCCGTTCTGCAGTGCTGTGTTGTCCTGCAGCCATCATCACTGCTCATCACATCGCACGACGATGCTCATCAATGATAGGCCCTCCCACTCCACTCGATCCATCCGACAGCCAAGGAAGAGGCCCGGTCAGCGCCAGCACACCATGCAGGCCCCTGTAAAGCGAGCCTATCACCCTCGATGGAAGCGCGCCAGCGCACTCCTGCGGCCAGCACATAGGCCTTTCCGGTGGCCGTTTATTGGCACGCTGAGTGGTGAGACAACTGGCAGCGGGGGTGTTGCGTCTGCTCAGATCGGGGAGTCAGACTGGACTGCAACGATAAAACCCGCAGGGCCCCCTCGTTGCCCAACGTCCTCCTTTCGTTTCTTCTTTCTGCCCAACGGTTTCTGCCCAAAACATCCTTGAATCCCTCGTCATCGTGTCAAGACCGACTTTTCGCTTCTCATTTGTATCCACTTGCAGCCCCTCCCCCACACCCTGTCTCATCAGTCAGCCGTCAGGAACTGCAAGCCAATCCAAGGGACCGTTTTGCCGCCGACATCAATTCGATCTTCACCGTCAACTATTCCAGGTTGACCTGCCGGATCTCCCATCCAGGGCCTGTTCACAGATTCCACCCGGGATACCATGACAGTTGCTCTTGTGCCTCACCAGGCAAACATGCCTAGCTACAATAATTCTGTTGACCTTGATGAGGTCTCTTCGCTGCCCAGGTACTGTTTTCTTTATGCTCAGGATATTGCGTGCTTTTGTTTTCATCGTTTTGCTTTTTTGAATTGTTGCACATGTTGAGCGAATATCATGTACATCTTTTTTTCTCTTTTCTGTCAGCATTGTTCTGCCGCCATGAAACCAGCCACAGGATTCACCCGGATGCCAGAAAGCCATGGACTAGCCACGCGGACCTTGTGAACGGAACATGATTTTTTGTTTTTTTCTTTTTCTTTTTGGAACAGGACTTGTCCAGCCGGACAAGGAAACAATTGAGAAATCAATGAGATTTATAATTTTTTTGGCCTCGTGCCAGCGGTGAGTATGGCCCGCTATTTGAATTGAAGCGACAGGTTTTCGACTGCTCCCTATTGGCCAAATATTTGCGTGAGCCACGTGTATTCTGCGGAGAACCGACGGAGCCCAAGGACCCTCTGGACCATTGAGCGAATTCGCGGACCTGCTTTTCTGGATCTCGGGATGTCCCTTCACCGCACGACCTACGACTGTACCAGCCGGCCCTGAGCGGTCTACACGTGGACTTGGACGAGAAGCAGTTTTATTTGGCTGCGAACGCAAACGTGCAGAAGCGGATCTCTTGACAGCTGGCCGTTGCTCTGAGCTGGACCTTCTTCACCGACTCTAGAAATCCATGGATCTCTCGACTCACGTGTCTGGACTTCGTTGGCCTTTCGACTCGAAATGTGTATGTGCAACTTATGAAATCTTTTTGTCAGCTTGTTTCAACTGCACTGTTTTTTGGTTCATTTTTTTATTTGTCCTGTTCAACCTGGAACCCAAAAAAATGCCGACCCAGAAAGACCTTGGCCTGGAGCACTGGAGACGCCCAACTTTTCACGCCACTTGAAGCTGGAGCCCATTTATGGATACTTGTCATGGAATTATGAGGACTTGCTGTCAGAATGACTACCTCTTTTTGTATATGGCTCGGTTTGTGTGACCATGTTGTCCCCCATTCGCTATGCGATTAGCTTACTGACCTCTCCCTCCCCCTTTTCATAGGATCAAAGTTGACTCCCCCATGTCAAGTCTTGTTTTCCTTTCTTTTTTTTTTTTTTTTGCGTTTAGCTTTTTGGTAGTGGTGAGAACAGCACACTGACCTGACCTAGCGATTTCAGCTACCCCCAGTCAACCATGGCCTCGACCACCCCTGCCATGTTTTCTTTTTCTCAAACAGAACCATCGACGGACCTTTTGAATGGTTCGTCGTGGGGTGCAAATGCAGAAGGGCCACAGAACTTACATGATTACCCGGACAATGGATCATCACACTCAGGAGAAGCCGAGGAATATCTTTTAACATCTGGTCATAACTCACCCAGGGGATCAAGGCTTGATCAGGCCCAACCCGCTGACGTGACGTGGACCGCTCCCAAAGCGGCCATGTCCATCGCCCCAGGAGCCCAGGCCATGTCTCGAGCTAGCTCGAGCCGCTCCAACGGCTCTGCTGTTTCACCGACACAGATGTCTAATATGAGCGTTAGAGGTAATGCACAAGCTTTCCGGAGTGGACCTCAATCTACTGGCTCCATGGCCGGAATGGATTCCTGTCTATTGTTGGACTCAGATGCCCACGGTGTTCCATCCCACATGTACTGGCCCGACTACGCCCTCGAACTGAACCTTGGCGCCGACGGCGTTGCCTTCCCAGTCCCCAGCGTGAACCCGCTCCATGTGGTTCCTTCACAGATGCACCTTGCCAATGACGCCGTTCCGGATACGTCGTCTCCTAGCACTTGGGATTGCTTTTCCAGCTCCATCTCCAGAACTTCCTCCCCCGCCACCATTGATGACGCATGGCAGCCTCCCTTTAGCCCCGACTCTTCTCCCGAACTTTGCCGATCGCCCAGGTACGTTATCTTCCACGCTGAGGATGAACCATCTTCTTACCGGCTCGATTCGTTCAGAGACAGAAAAATCCCAATGATGCCGGAGGACATGCATAAGCGCGCCGTCTCCCAGATCGAAGATGCCTCGGCTCTTCCTCAACCCTATGCTGTCCGCCGACAGGGAAGCGAGGGAGAATCTGCCAGAGACCATGCCTTGTACAGGAACGTCACCCCCCAGGGGGACGGTCTCTTCCACTGCCCCTGGGAGGGCCAGCCAAACTGCAACCACAAGCCCGAGAAGCTTAAGTGCAACTATGAGTAAGCTGGGATGGCCCTTTTTTTTTTTTTGTGCATATATATTTATCTTTTTGGCTTTCTCACATGAGGCGCACAGAAATGCTAACAATCCTCACAGCAAGTTTGTTGACTCCCACTTGAAGCCCTACCGATGCAAGGCTGAGGCTTGCGAGGGCGCTAGATTTTCCTCCACTGCCTGCCTTCTCCGCCACGAGCGTGAGGCCCACGGCCTGCACGGCCACGGCGACAAGCCTTTCCTCTGCATGTATGAAGGTTGTGAGCGATCGATTCTCGGCAGCGGATTCCCGCGCCAGTGGAACCTACGGGACCACATGAAGCGAGTTCACAATGATCACGGCAGCGCTGGTGGCTCCCCTACCGGGGCCGCCCAGCAAGCTACCAAGGGACGGAAGCGCAAGTCGGATGCCTCCGAGACCCAGGGCTCTACTAGCCGCAAGGCCTCGATCAAGTCGATGCCCGCCCCAGAGCCGAAGCAGCCTCCTGTCAAGCCTCTTATTGAGCAGTGGACAGACCACCGCAAGGCGGTGGAAGACATCGTCCGCCGCATGAGCAAGCCAGAGGACGTTCAGAATCTCCAGCAGATCTCGGAGGCCCAAAAGATCCTCGAGACTATGCTCAAGATGGCTAGCGACCTCACCAGCACCACTCCCAAGACGGACATGCCATCCGGTCGCCGATACTGCATGACTGGCTGAAGTGTCGATGGAAGTTGTGGTTGGTCTCTCTCGTTTATCATCAGGATATTACACCACACGGATCTTTTCTTTTCTCTTTTTTTTCCCCCCCTTTTTTCATATATATATATATATATAGGACGATTGCTCTCGTCAAAGGACGCTGAGCCCACCGGGAAATGAATCCCAAGGGACGTCCCGCGAGTTATCACAGCCTCGCATAGTGGGTCACGTCCATCACGGACTGCTAAGCCGAGCAGAATAATGTTGGCTATACGCACCACAAAAATCTCCCTCAGAGAAGGGCTGTTGGGCACAAGGTTCCATCATGCTACTTCGGGGTTTGAGTCGGAGAGATGTTTCCATCGAGTTTATGGACGAATAAAAAGCATCACAGTTGTTCAATTTATGAGCGCCAAAAAGTTATGGGTTTGGGAAGGATAAACAGCGTTGTGATATTGTCTTTTGATTTTTTGATTTTGTCAATACCCCCCCTCTTCTATTCAACGAGTTACTTAGATTTAGATGCCTCTTTTTTTCTTCTTGGCATGGACATTCATTCAACCAGTTTTCACTGGCGATTATTTTCCTTGAAATAGTTTTGATTTTTGGAACAGATATACTATATATATTTTTTTCATCATGATATCACTAAAGCACCTAGTACCGTTGCCATTCCGGGGAACAGTGGGCAAATAAAGAGGTTCCATAGTAGCCTTTGCAGCTAATGCCGATCCATCGGCTCTAGCTCGCTCCAACAATGTTCTCTTCAAAAAGCGTTCAGTATATGCACCGTATTCCTCATGCTACCGAGTATTGGATACACGGCGTGGACCAGGCTGATGGCGTATGCCGTCGTCTCGCGAACCAACCTCATTGCTTCTGCGGGCCGCGTCTCGTTCTGAAGCGCGGTGTCGAGAGACAGGAGGCCCTCGTTGATGGCTATGATGGACTGGTTGAGCATTTGCAGCTCTCGCTCTAGTTGATATACGTAATTTGCCATGGAGGATGGGCGTTTGATGGCGAATTTTGGCCGGAAGCGTTTAGGAGAGGAGAGAGAGAGAGAGAGAGAGAGGGGGGAAAGGAATGACGCCGCCTTGAGCGGTCTGATGAGCGTGGAGGGAAGAGGGGGTTTTTTTTTGTTGTTGTTGTTGTTGTTGTTGTTGTTGTTGTTGCGTGCTAGGGTAAGGCTTGGTGAGACTCTGAATTTGGGGGAGGGAGGTTGTGGCGATGCATATACATATATACATATATATGAGTATGATTCAGCGCAATTCACGAGGGTTTTTATTTTATTATTTTATTTTTCAATTTGATTTTCATTTATTTTCATTTTATTTGTTGCATTGACACTAAATCACTGCCAATTTTCAGCATGTTGCCGCTTGTCGTTGTTTCAACGTCTCAAGATGGAAGCGTCAAAGCACGCCAAGTGGCAAAACGTGCCCTGTGCCCTGTGTTATTATTAGGCCGAGGGGTGGCACAACGAGATGCGAGCTTTTGTATCCAGAGAAAAGCGGAATTCTTTGGGGTTCAGACACAGGACAGGACGCCGAATCAGCTTCAGAGCCTTGCAAACGTTGTGGCAACACGATCACGATCACGATCACGACCAACGCAATGAGGGAACATCCGCGTTGTTGCAAAAAGGCAAGTGCAGCGAGTGTGAGACGACTGGTGTTCCGTGAGTCCAGTAACGAATCTACAAGCCGCCGTGACCGCTGCGACACAACTTCAATATAACTGCGCCGAGTGAAATGGCACGAGAGTCGTTGTAAAAGGCAAGTGTGGTCGTTGCCAGGATCTCCCCCCTAGAAAAACACAAGTATTATAATGCTATAATTTCTGCCCACTCTATACAACCTTTCTAAGAGAGTGTCTAAACACCATGAGATTTAATTCTTCTTTTTTTTTTTTCGAGTTTACGCCAGCAAGTCATCTATCTCCCATCCATCTGCTTTCCCTTTATCAGGCTGCCTGCCTATTCTAGCTCAATAGTACCGGGGGGCTTTGAGGTTCTGGATAATATTTAGCTCAAGACTCGAGTCTATTACAGGTAAAGACATTTACTTACAAATCATAGACAACACGGGACACACCCTCTACCTCATTGCAAATGGTGCGCGAAACATTCTGGAGTTGACAGGTCAGCATAGGTAGGAAAAGATGGTACTATGAGAGCCCGAAATATGGCCAAGACGTAAACTCACCGCGAGGAAGGAATGATCAAAGTTAAACACCTCTGCGCTCATGAAGTCTTTGGTACGAACAGCGCGGAGAATCACGATGTAACCCCAAACTCGTTGATCACCAAAAACACCAACACTACGGCTGGTATCGAGGCCAGCATAGGCTTGGGATATCTAGGGGACAAGAATTAGCTTGCACCCCATCTTCGCCTGTGTTGCGCGACTCACCTGGTCGTAAAGGCCAGCCTCCTTGATCATGCTGATGAAGATGTGGTCGGCCTTGCGGGCTATCTCTACTCGCTCCTTGGTAACGTCGCCAAGGATGCGAATGGCTATGCCAGGGCCAGGGAATGGATGCCTGTTTACCAGCGACTCGTGTATGCCGAGTTGACGACCAATTGCCTATGGTTTTTAGCATGGGTAATCGAGGATAAGATTCGCCCTCTCAAGTTTAGCTTACCCTCACTTCATCTTTGAATAGAAGTCGGAGCGGCTCAATAAGCTGTTTCAGAAGCCACGTCAGCCTTCTCTTCGTTATGGAAAGATGCAAAGTGTACTTACACGCAAGCCTTGCTAAACGAGCCACGTTAGTTTAGTTTCAACTAAACGCTGCCAGGGCGGTTCAACTTACGCCGTTCATCATCCGCTACATGCTGGTCAGTTAGAGTGCTTTCTTATTGTGACATTAGTATTGCTTACCTCAGGCAGACCCCCGGTGTTGTGGTGAGCTGTATTAAATGTCAGCTTTTGTCCACTCATTTCTCCTGCGCGATTTCGTAGGGCAATCTTTCGCTCCCGAGATGTCGTTGATTCGCTTACTCTTGATTGTGGCCGATGGCCCTCGGAAGCTTAAAGACTCGATACTGAAATGCTATGAGCTTCGACTCGGCAATTAGCTCAAAACGACTTACACATCAGGATACAGTGTCCCCTGCAAAAACCATTCCACCTTGCCGCTGTTGGGGGTGTTCTCTGCCTCTTTCTCGATCTTAAGAGTTCTGTTAGCAAGCCACATAGACCGTCGGAAAAGGTTAAGCGGACCCTGATAGCCTCTTTCTCGAACAGATCGATGACTACGATGCAGTCAGTGTCAGTACCACTGCCACTAACCCACCTCAAACAGCCTCAAATACGCACAAGTAGATCCAATAATCTTCCGCTTCTTTTCGGGCTCAGAGACACCCGCAAGACGACTCAAGAAGAGCTCTCCAGCATCGACAACTGTGAGATTAATACCAAGGTGTTTCCCTAGCGTCTTCTTAACCTCCTCGCACTCGTTGAGGCGCATACATCCATTGTCGATGAGGATGGCTTTGAAACGGTCTCCGATAGCTTCGCGCATCAAGGTCGCTCCTACAGTGCTATCCACACCACCGCTACAAGCGCCAAGGACAAGTGCTCGGTCACCAACGAGACGCCGGATGCGAGCGATCTCAAGCTGGACGAAGTCACCCATTTTCCAGTTTGGTTCAGCTCCGCAGATATCAACGCCGAAGTTGCGGAGGATCTCGGTTCCGCGGGGTGTCTAAGTTCAAATGTCAGGAGGAGTTCTAGTGTAGTGCCTTGGAGTGACGAACGTGTTCCATCTCAGGATGGAATTGGACGCCTAGTCACCCTGCATTAGCGTTTTCCTTTACCGGGCCACAAAGGTAGCTTGGATAAGACAAACCAAAGATGGATTTCTCCTCATGGGCGATGCCGGCGTAATTTGAGTTCTTGGTGGCAGCAATAACCACAAAGCCCTGTTGGGGTCAGTAAGTTGCCCGGAAATACGAATTGATTGCACCTACCGTAGGCAGGCTAACTAGCTTGTCGAAGTGGGACATGAAGACAGGAATTCCATTCCCCAAGCCAGCGAAGAGACGGTCGACATGGCTATTGACCTTGACGATGTCGAGGTCGGCGTGGCCGTACTCTACGTGAAACGGGTCAGTTATAATTCCAGATGGGCTTTCAAAGGTTGCAAACCTCGTGCCTCTCCGCGGGCAACATTCTTTGAGTCGATCTGCCATGCGAGCTCCTGGCAGCCATAGCTGGGTCAATAGTATTAGCGTCATACCGTGTGTCGATGTATAACAAGTCGTACCAAATACCCCTGTTTCTCCGTGTTAGCCCAGGTTCAGAAACTCGAGAGTTGGGTAGAAAAGACTTACAGAATGGGTACACCAAGATCAAAAACAGCAGGGTCAACATCTACACATATAAGTACAGGCAACAGGACGTTAGGGAGACGGAAGCCTTACGGGGCGAGCCCTCGTCATAGACAGAAGAAGGGCCTAGTAGCTCAGTCAGATTCTGGCGCGGACTATGCTTCAAGAGACTTTATACCTCCAGAGAAGATAATTCCTTTGGGCTTCCATGCTAGATCAGTGACCTTGGTGGTGCACGGAAGCAGCTCAGCGAAGACGCCGAGGGCACGAAGCCGTCGCAGGATTAGATGACTTGTTTGAGACTTTTCACAACGGGGATCAGAATTCGACTTTTAAAACAGTAATGAGGCTGCCTTGTCGACTCCGAGGCTACTGAGACAGGCCGAACAAGAGAAAAGGGGACTGCCGAAAGTACATACACCAAAATCGAGAACGAGTATGGTCTAGGGAGTCAAATGTCAGCTAATCCATTCTTGTCGCATTTATCCATTTGGGGTCATCGATCGTAAGTCGCGGAAATTTCGAGGCTCGCGATCGCAACTCTGCGGGGTACTGATGGTACGTACGTCGAAGCTGTTATGAGGTGTTTCGGTTTCGACATCGGGAGCCATTGTGAGGGAATGGGGAGAGAGAGGGATTGTGGTTTCGGACAGGATTAGCCGTGTTCGCAAAGTTGGTCTTATGCAGAAAGAAAGCCAAGGTGGTTGCGAGCGTTCTGCCTCTTCGAAGGATAAAACTCTTCGCCCCTCCAAAAAATTGGGTGGTGGAAGCTTATCGGTTATCGATAAGGCGGGAGTACGAAGTATGCGGACTAGTAAAACTCTTAATTGAACCTGTTGGTTCCACTTTTATCAACCAACCGTCCGGAATCCGCCTCACAACCCAGCGCTAGTATCAGAAAGTTATTTGCTTCTAAGTTTCAAGGGCCAGGGGAATGAAAAAAAAAAAAAAAAAACACCGCCTACGTTAACCACCCACCAAATGTCTATACCGCCTGAAGCTGCAGGCATCACAAGTATGTGTGACCCGCATAGGCTGGACAGCATAGGCTGGGGATTCGCCTTGGCCTTTGCAGCTTTGTATTGATGGGATGTGACCCTCATAGGCACTAGCTGGTCGTACCTATAAATAGGAATCGTTTATCTACTATCCATCCAGGTGTATTGTCGCATCTACAAACTGGGTCCAGATGTGGCTTGGTGTGGCAGAGCGCCGATTCCGGCCGCTATTAACTTAATTTGGCTGCTGAGTAATGACTTTATTACTGTGCAAATTTGGGTTGCGAATAGCTCCAACCTAAAGCCTTCAATTCAGGACTAAATAACAACTCCATAGCTGCCGGCGCTGATGTGTAAATTTTCGTTGTGAATAGCTTTATTAAATTTGAATAGTTGAGAGATTTATGCTCCCTGCTGTCTTTTTTTCTATATAAAAGAACCAAAAGCCGACATTGGTTTGTTTCCCTCGTTTCCAGGGCCTCGGCCGCGTCTGGACCCATTTTTTGAATGCTCAACACTCCTGGATGAATAGTAGATAAACGGTCCCTATAAATGTTGGGTTGCGACTGCGGCACCGGTGTTGAACACTTTGAAACGGTGGCAAGGTGAGCTCCGTTTAATGATGGGTCAGGTGACTCAACGGTAGTGGCTTACTTTTGGCGCGGGGTTTGTCGGCCTCCAAAAACGGACCCGTGTGGATCCAAAAACGGAGTCCCAAGATGTAAAAATTGGAAGACATTATACGAAGTACTCAAGGAAGGAACTTGGCGGGTTGAACCACCATCAGGCCGGCGGGTTTGCTTGCTTTACCCCTCCGTCCGGCTGCATTTTCCCATAACCAAAACTTTGCTAAAGTGCTAAATAACCCACCAGTTTACATACCTACAACCTTCGAAGCAAGCTTGGTCCCTTTATAAGTGCTCTTTTTCTTTTTGTTTTTCTTTTTATTTTTATTAATTTTTTTCTGCATCTCATCCACATTGCTCTTATTCAAATCGACTCCTCCAAATCAGTCATCATGGCTCGTAAGTTCTTCGTCGGCGGTAACTTTAAGATGTGAGTTGTATTTTCTTCTTCTTCTTCTTCTTTTTTTTTTAGAGAGAGAAGAGAAATCCCACCGCGTCCCCGCCATTCCCCTCGGTCTCAAAACAACGTAGGGCGAGCTTGGGCGCAGACAATCGGAAGTAAATAGAGGCTGAATTGAGACGCGCTGATAGGAACGGGTCTATCTCGTCCATCAAGGAGATTGTCGACAACCTGAACAAGGCCACTCTCGACCCCAACGTCGGTACGTGCTCTGCCCTTTCCTAGATGGTGACGGGAAATGGTTCTAACCCTCCTTCTTCTGCTCTTGCAGAGGTCGTCGTCTCTCCTTCCTACCTGCATCTCCTCCTCGTCCGCGAAAACCTCCGCCAGGGCATTGAGGTTGCCTCCCAGAACGTTTTTGACAAGCCCAATGGCGCCTTCACTGGCGAGGTCTCCGTCTCGCAGCTCAAGGACAGCGGCATCAACTGGGCCATCCTGGGCCACTCCGAGCGCCGCACCATCCTCCGCGAAAGTGATGAGGTTGTCGCCCTCAAGACCAAGTACGCCACCGAGAATGGCGTCGGCGTCATCTGGTGCTGCGGCGAGTCTCTGGAGGAGCGCGAAGCGGGCAAGACGATTGATGTGGTCAGCAAACAGCTCGCCGCCCTCGCCGCCCAGGTTGCCGACTGGTCCAACATTGTTATAGCCTACGAGCCCATCTGGGCGATTGGCACTGGCAAGGTTGCCACCACCGAGCAGGCTCAGGAAGTCCACAAGGCCATCCGAGAGTGGCTCAAGGCCAACGTCGGCGACAAGGTAGCCGAGGAGACTCGAATCCTGTATGGAGGCAGCGTCAACGAGAAGAACTGCGGGGAACTCAGCAAGCAGCCCGATATCGACGGCTTCCTCGTCGGTGGTGCTTCCCTCAAGCCTGCTTGTAAGTTGAACCGCTTTAGCCGCCGTCTGATACCTGATACCTCTTGATACTAATTTGTCCCCAGTTGTTGACATCATTAACTGCTTGAAGCAATAGATGAGTTCTCCTGCGGGGGAAAACAGAACTCGGTAGAAGAAAAAAATTAACGTTGGAAAGAAAAGAAAAGAAAAGAAAAAGTTGGATGAGGCTTCTGCGTAAAAGTCTAAAATCCGTAAATAATACACGGTCTCTCCAGACGGTGGGATTGATTTACATCTGTGGAGGTATCATTGCTCTTTTGCAGCGTCATGTCCTAACATGCTCCACCAATACAATGCCAGCAGTACTCTCTATGTGGTCCTTCCAAATACAAATACACGAACGCCGTGTATGAAACCATATTTTCTTTCTTTCTTTTTTTTTTTTTTTTAAAAAAAAAGACATTCGCTCAAATCATACAGACATGCCCTTGCCGTGGTATGGAGACCAAATGCCTCTGACACTCGGCTTAGTGCTGAGAACCGCCTTGTTCGTCCGTCTCAACTTATCTCCGCTGGCGTCTCTCAACAATTCCACCTTTTGAAGAATTTCATATGGCGAGAGGTTGCGCACGCATATGGGCTTCGTCCGGCCGTTGATGTAGTGTCCGATGATGACGGGATGCTTGCCGGGTCGCGGGGAAACGGCGAACTCGATCTGTGGGTTGGCGGATGCGAACTTGGGGAGCAGTGACTTGATGAAGCCGCTACATAAAGAATCAGCAATAGCCCTCCAGCTGCTCCGTCAGATCCATGCGGTCGGCCTACTTCATGCCCTTTGAGCTGCCCGCCCAGTCGCAGTAGTGCAGGTCCAGTTTCTTGCACTGAAGGACAAACGCCCCCAGGCCATTCTTGCGCCCCATGTTAGCTCGTTGCTCGCCGTCGAGAGCGAGGGCACATAGGCTGCTTACCTTGCCGTCTGCAATGACGCGTAACGCCTTGACCGTCATTTTGGATGTGGCCTGAATATTCCAGAACCTCGTCTTGTCATATGGATCAAGCATCGAAAATACAAACCAAAGTTTCGATGGCCAGACGCATCGGGACTAGCGCGAATGGCACATCACCGGCAAAACCCGGGCCCCAGGCATCGCTTCGAGCTACACGAACAATTTATTGCTGTCAGAGCGCGCAGCTTGTCTCACTCTTTTCTCTCTCTCTTTCTCTCTCTCTCTCTCCATCTCCATCGCCGCAAGCAATCACCGTCGCATCAGGGCATCCCGATTTCCTTTGGACGCCAGAAGTCCGCACAGCCACCCCGGCCGACGGACGCTGTGCTTTTCTCCCCATCTCCAATTGGCTGCGGCGGCCGCGATTCCCCTGACGCTTCGCGATGACCGACAAGTTACCCCCTAACTTGTTGGCGCTCTTTGCCGCGCGACCTCCGTTGCGATGGGTAGAACCCTCTGACCATGCGCCTGAGAAGCGCAGGACAGCGCCCATCGGAGGCCTCGCTGCTTTCTTGCCCGAGTTGCGCAAGTACAAGGAGACGGATAAATACGAACCCACCGAGAGCTGGCTGGAGATGCGCGACCGGAAGAAGCGAGAGCACAAGGAGACTGCTGCAGATTTGGTGACCGAGGGGCCGAAACAATGTAAGGATACCAAGCAGCGGCTGACGCACTGCTTCGGAGCCACTTGCCGTGTGACTAACCGGTGCCGATAGTTAAACCAAACGAGGATCCCAATATTCGCGGAGATGCCTTCAAGACTCTCATTGTTGCTCGCCTTAGCTACGAGGCCGACGAGCGTGATTTGGAAAGGGAGTTTGGGCGGTTTGGCCCCATTGAACGTGTTCGTAGCCCCCCCTCCGGATGCATATGCATTGCATCCCGGAAAACTGGAGCTGACTTTGCCTGCACAGATTCGCATCATTGTTGATACCCATGCTCACGAGAAGCCTAATAAGAAGAAGAAGCCACACAGGGGTTACGCATTTGTCGTCTTCGAGCGCGAGAAAGATATGAGAGGTAAACTACTCCAGCCCTTCCATGCTATATGACCGTGCAATCCAATCCCGGTGGATATGCCTCGCAGATGTGGCCCTCAGGCTTGCCCATCTGTAGAAGCACACCACGAGACGTCCATCAAGGCCCTATAGCTTGCCTGTCTCATTTTACCCAATTCTCAAACCGTGAATCGCTTTATTCTTGTTTAATGGTAAGAGTGGCTAACATTAGCGTCCGATGGCGCAACGATGAACAGCTGCCCTGGATGCTTGCGATGGTATTCGCATCAAAGACAGGCGCATCAAGGTGGATGTTGAGCGCGGCAGGACTGCTAAGAACTGGCTACCTCGCCGGTTAGGAGGCGGTCTTGGCGGCCGAGGTTACACTAGAGCAATGCCCTCTCGTCCCGGCGGCCCTGGGGGCTTTGGAGGAGGAGGAGGCGGCGGCGGCGGCGGCGGCGGCTTCCGCGGCGGCTTCAAAGGAGGCTTCGAAGGTGGACGAGGCCGAGGTGGCTTCCGTGGAGGCTTCGGAGGCGGCCGTGGAGGCGGCTTCCGAGGCGGCGACAGAAACGGCTACGGACCACCCAATGGGGCCCCATCCGGTCCTGGGCTCGACAGAAGAAACGGAGGCGGCGACCGAGGCTTCTCCGGCGGTGGGTATGAGTCTCGAGGTGGTGGGCGCTCATATGATGACAGATCCGGCGGCCACCGAGATGGCGGCGGTCGATATGGCGATCGTGACCGTGGCGACCGTGGCGATCGCGATCGCGATCGTGACCGGGACCGAGACCGCGACCGCGACGGACGTCGGACTGGCGGCAACATGGAACCCATCGGTCGTAGAGAAGGTGGGTATCGTGACAGGGACTATGATCGCCCTCGAGACGATGATAGTAGGAAGCGAGGATACGACGGTGGTGGCTACGAAGATCCCCGGAAGCTGCGCCGTTACTAAGCTAGATGACCGCGAAAGTCGATGAATTTTCGACATTTGGTGGGTAAAGCTAATCGCTCGACGAATTCCCTCCGCACCCTTTCTTTCACCTCTCAAAGGGTAAGAAGCCAACCGTCTTCCGCCAGAACGTTCTCAGACTTTACATCGCCAAGGATCATCGCCCCCGTCCCCTTCCCTCCCCTCTTCCTCCCCCCAGTCCATCTCATAATCCTACGTCGCCTTTCATAAGCTAGTAGCCCACGATTCATGATCTATGGATAATAACTCCCCTTCGTCTTGTTTCTGTGGCTGGAGACCGCCACGATCAAATGCCGAGTAGCCAATCAGCTGTCACCACTTGGACAGGAAAACACTTAATCATAAGGACAGGACGAGAAATATAATTCTCGCAATGTATTATAGGACGTTTGGCAGGAAAAAAAAAACAGCAAAAAAAAATTGGGGCTTCAGGTAATGTCAGAGGTAAGCTCTTGTGACCTGCTGATTGCGATATTGAAGCAGTTTGTCTGCTCCACTTGCCAGAAGGAGATTTCAAGGATGATAAGCTAGCAAGAGAGAATGAAAGAACAAAAGAGAAAAAAAAAGGAGAGAGAGAGAGAGAGAGTAACAAGAACGCGGTTGATGTGCCCGTTAACATGCCTTTATTTGTAGCAATGCGAGAGCGAATATAAAAATACTAAATACTCTGTCACAGTGGAAGACCTCGAGACGCAAGAATATCCTGTTTTGCTTGATCATCATGTCAGGAGCATAAGCATACTTGATACCATGCATGCATGATGTGCTCTATCATTTTGAAACCCTGTGAAGAACCTTGGAACGCCGAAATACCCAAACAATCCGTTGCTGGTATATGTTGCACGCGCACAGAACATTTCTACCCAAAACCAACAACCCCCGAAGGTCGGTCAAGTAAGTACCTAAGCCTCCTCTTCAACGCCGTCCATGGCGGCCTGGTCGATTTCTGTTACCTCGTTGGTCGCAGCGCTCCAGTATCTGTGGAAGCGTTAGACAAGATGGCCATCTGGGGGTTTCACAGAGCCTGGAAAGGGTTTTTTTTTTTTTTTTTTGGGGGGGGGGGGGGGGCGAAGGAGAGAAGCAAAACAAAAACTTACGCTAGAACCTTGACCCTGAACTCGCTCAAGCAAACATCAAACAGCTTCAGCAGTCTTGTCTGCCGTGAATCCAGCACCTCGCCCTCTTTGCAGACCACATAGCCCTCTCCCTCGCCGCTCTCATCGCCCAGCACGACCTTGCCCTTGACCATCTTTGTAGGGACGCCCAGCCTCCGCAGCTCGGGCTCAATTGTGTGCCCAAGCGGGATGTCGTTCTCCTTGGGGACCTCGCCGCCCGTAGCATAAACGACGCCGGGAGGGATGGTAAATGAGCGGGAGGCAGCAACGCCCGCGCGGGCAAAGTCTACGGGAGCGATGCTGTTGAGATAGTCGAGGACGGAGTCCACGGGGCGGTTGGTAAGGAGGAGACCGACTGTGCCGGCAATGTGCGGTGCGAGGCCCTCGATGCCTGGGACGATGGCCTCTTCGGCGGTTTGTCCGAGGGCCTTGGCCATGAGCTTTGTCTTGCCGAAGAAGAGCCTGACCCATTGCAGTTCGTTAGCTACCCGCTTCCAGCCGACCTCTGGAAGTTTTACCCAGCAAAAAAGGAAGACGGTGCAAAAAAAAAAAAAAAAAAAAAAAACGTACCGGCTGTCGGAGAGCTCGCGGCGCACATCCTTGAGGTAATTGTTGCGCATGTTGTCCACATTGAAGACGAAGCAATGCTGGTACTCGGGGACCTGCTCGCGAATGTTTTGGAAGAGCTGGTCCTTTTGCTCACGGGTCTTTTTGGTGACCTGGGTGAGGTGGAAGACCTTTGCGCGCTTGGACTTTGGCATTTTTGTTGGCGGGATCTGTGCTGTACTTGACTGGGATTAATACAAACTGGGGTTCTAGTATAGGGAAAGGATAGGGGAAAAGGGAAAAAGATAAAAGAAAGAGAAAAAAAAAGGGGGTGAAGTGTTTTTTTGGTAGGGAGGAGGGCGAATTGGATGCAGTTTGAACTTCTTTGACTGGGTTTGGGCGGCCCTTGAGATTTTTTGGCGATAAGATTGCAAGAAAATTTATTTCAAGGTGGACTAAAAAAAAAAAAAAACCAAGGTGTGCGGCACACCCCGCGTTGGCTCACCGAAAATTGGGTCCCCCTTTCTCACCGAGGTGAAGAGCTGCAGTATGTTCAGGGCGGTTATTGAGACAGCCATGCCGTCCGTTTTCAATCTTGGTGCTTGATGGGTAAAAATCATGTCTCTAGGCAGAACGAAGTAGCGAGAGCCAGTGCAATTGGTTAATTTATATCAGGATACGGAGTCGTCCCCGTTATTGTGGCGGTACTTACCAATTGGTTTTTTTACTCTGCAGTTTCACCACTTGCTGCCCAGAGAAACACGGCATTGGCTGCTAACCTTGACCTTGACGGTCGTCTCATCAGGCTATATAATCCGTCATGGGTAAAATTCCGCTCTCTAGACTCAAGACCTAGGTAATCAACGGCTTCCGTCTGACTCTCAATTGGTCGGACGGCGGCCCCGCCAAAGCATCACCACAGCACCACCGAGGGCGATGCAACTTTGCGTCCATCCAAACCAAAGCCCCTTGCCTCTGCATCTCACTCCGAAATCTCGCCTGACAGCTTGCAGGGTGGGACCAGGATTGGGCTGTAGGCCATTCTCGCACACACACACACACACACACACACACACACGCTGTATGGGATACCTTGCGCCCTGAGAGCCAGCTGTATGGTACGCATGCAAGGGGGCTGCCGCCAGCGAAGCATTGGGACGGCGAGGGCTCGAAATGAGGTCTTTGTTGGTCTTCCATTGTCCGGGCGCAGCGCGTGGCGGCCAACAAGCAAGCCAAAGACGCCATGTCCTTCACCGGCAAGACGCCCCAGACAAACAGCAGCCATCCTGCTCGATTAGCATTGGCAAAAGGGAAATGAAGGGCGCCAAATGCCAATGCACGGCGTGCATGATGCGTGGCCGGGAAAACCTCCCCCGCGATATTAATTCCGTTCCGAAAATGAGCGACGGCGCACGGGCCATGCGGCGTTAGGCGACCCCAAAAAAAGTTGCTATTTTTTTTTTCCCCTTCTCCCACGCACGAAACATCATAACGGCAACTTCAAAAGAAGCTCCGACTCTTTTTTTTTTCTTTTTCTTTTTTTCTTCTTCTCTTTTTTTTTTGTGCCTCCGTGCAACCCATCACGTCTTCCTCCCTTCTCCATCCGCTAACCACGCGCGGCTTCGTTATTTCCGACAGAATTCGCCGTTCCAAACCGTGAGCTTCGGCAGCTTATATATCCTCTTGGTGCCGCTCGCCATCCCCTCCCACTTGTGAAATCGATTTGTTTTTGTCATCACACAGGTGCCCGCAGCTCCTCCACTCGAATCATCTCAGCCTTCCCCTCCTTCTCGGTCATCGAACAATTTGTTTTTTTTTTCTCTCTTGGACTAGCATTCAGCTTGTGTATCGAGACGGTCATTTCCTACTTGTTAATTCTCTTCTTTTTCTCTCTCTCTTTGTTTTTTCTGGATTGCGTTGATACCCAACTTCGACGTGATCGCTGCCCCACGATAACTTCACCTCCCCCACGTCATTGGATCTCGAACATCAAAATTTTGTTTTCTTCGTTTTCGTTTCGTTTCTTTTTTTTTTTTGGCCCGGTTCTATATTCCAATCATGGCTACCAACGGATCATTCGTCAACCAGGATCAATATAAATCCTCCGCTGATCAGCCAGCGGTTACTGCGGGACCGGCTGACACGAACACTTCTGGAAACAATCTTTCCAAGGACGAGGTTGGCTGGTACTTCGTTGAGCAATACTACACTACTCTGAGCAAATCGCCCGAAAAACTGCATGTGAGTTTAGCGCTCCACCCGAGTTCAGATACATACATATACGTACAATACTAAGGCGAAAATTTTGCATAGCTGTTCTATGGAAAACAATCCCAATTCGTCTCTGGACTTGAGGCGGAGGTTGCCAACGTCTCTGTCGGTCGTCAGGTATGGGCCGTCTCGCTTGCCTCCCCCCCACTAAGCGATCTATGCTAAAAACCGTATCGTTTAGGCGATCCAAGAGCGCATCAAACAGCTTGACTTTCAAGATTGCAAAGTCCGAGTGTCCAATGTCGATTCGCAAGCCTCATTTGACAACATCGTCATACAGGTCATTGGTGAAATCTCGAACAAGGCTGGAGAACCCAAGAAATTTGTGCAGACTTTTGTCCTTGCACAGCAGCCCTCTGGCTACTTCGTCCTCAATGACATGCTAAGGTACATCAGTGAAGATGAGGAGGAACAGCCTGTTGCCGAAGCCGAGTTGGAGGCCCCTGTTGCCGAGCCGGAGGAGTCTGCTCCCGAGGCCCCTGTTGCGGCCGAGCCTGAATCCGCCGAGGCGGATATACAGGTTGAGGTCGTCAATGCCGATGAGGTGGATCAGAAGCTGCAGGATGCTTCCAAGGTCAACGGCGCGGATGCTGAGGAACCCGTCGAGGCAGCAGAGACCGCCGAGGCAGAGCCGGAGAAGCCCGCTCCAGTTGACGCCGAGACTGCTGCCAAGGAGATTGCTGAGGAAGAGGCCAGCGAGGTTGCTGAGAAGCCCAAGGAGCCCAATTCCACTCCTGCTGGAAAGCCCACTCCCCAGCCTGAGGCTGTCCCTGCCGAGCCCGCTGCTCCTGCGAAGCAGATGACTTGGGCTAGCCGTGCCGCTGCCGCTGCTGGCCCGCGACCAGTTGTGCCTCTGCCCAAGACTGCCACTCCTCCGGCTCCAAGCCAGAACAGAGCCCCCGCTCCCGCTGCTGCGGCTGCGGCTGCTGCTGCTGCTTCGGCCCCCGTTTCGGCTCCCGTTTCGGCTCCCGCCGCCGCTGCCACTGCCGCTGCCACTGCCGAGGCTCCTGTTAAAGAGGCTTCTGGGTGGCAGACTGCCGGCGCTGATTCCAAGCGCCAAAACCGGCCTCAGTCTATTTCTGCCAACGTCGTCGAGAAAGAGGGCACGATGGGCTACGTCAAGTACGTTACCGAGAAGGTTCAGGATGCCGACCTGCGGAGTGCCTTGGCCGCTTTTGGCGACCTATCTTATTTCGACATCAACCGTGCGAAGGTGAGTCGGGAACAAATTAAATTTGCAACCACATACAAAATACGTCAAGATGAGGCATACTGATTTTTTATATTCTTAGAACTGTGCCTTCGTTGAGTATAAGACTGTTGAGGGTTATCAAGCTGCTCTTGCTAGTAAGAACCTTACTGTTAGTGGCGAGAACATTGTTGTCGAACCTCGACGGCCCAAGTCCAACACCTACGGTGGCAACTTCGGCGCTGGCCGAGGCAATGCTTCAGGCCGCGGCCGTGGTGGCTTTGACGGTAACCGCCCAGGAGGTCAGAATGCTAGAGGCAACTTCACCGGGCAGGGCCGAGGCCGAGGCGGTGCTGCCCGTGGTCGTGGAGGCGCCCAAGCTGCCAATGCTTAAGTGCGAGCATGCAAGTTGCGCGTTTCACGAAACAAAAAAAAAATGTCAGAAGCAGAAAAAAAAGAAGTTGCAATTGGCGTCATGATGGCATATCGAAGTTTTGTGGGGAAAAAGTAAGCAGGACGGTTTTTTTTTCTTTTCTTTTTGGGTTGTTGACGGGGATGCAGGAGTTGAGTTGTGGAGGAAGTTTGGAGTTTGGGACTGGAACTGACCCAGGGCCCTCCTAAAAGTTATATGGTCTTTTATTTTTTTTTTGGAGGTGGTGTCTAAGCAAGCCTAGGCTGGTGTCTTTTTCTTCTTCTTCTTCTTCTTCTTTTCTTTTCTTTTTCATTATTGTTCATTTTTTCCCCTGTCCCCTCTCATCGCATTGTTAGTATGGTTGCATCTGTTCATTGCGATCAGGAGACTGGCGGGCTAGTAGCATGCTCTACTAGGCAAAAAGTTATACCGGAGAGGTGGTACATTTGGGGAGATTCGGAGGATCGTTCGTGGTTTATGTATATTTCAAGGGAAAAGGGGGGGACTCTGGAGGACTATGGACAATGTTTCGGCTGCTGTCATTGGTGGGCGGAGCAGTCCTTGGTTGGCATGGCGCATGGCGATGGGTGGTGATATTTTCCTATTTCCACTTGGGCCTGGTTGATGGAGAGGTTCTGGCAGAATGTGCGAGGCATATGAAGAGATGTATATTAGGCAGTTACGCAGGTTGCAAATAAGGTATGCCATGATTTGACGCTGTTACGACTGCGGTGGCTCTCTCTGGCTTTACTTGATTTATCTTATACACGACCCTCTAATCTGTGCTTTGTTTTCAACGTCCTTTTGAACATTGCACGTCAAGTCATTGGTGGTGAATGGGGATTCCATACCCGTCCACTCAGCTCTCATTGTTATGTCCCATCTCGTTCATGAGGGAAGAAGGAACGAGATGACCGATTGCTGCGAATAGTATGTAGAAGTATGTAGAAGCGTGATGGAAGTCATCACGAACTAATATGCCTGGTATACGGCCATACACATACACATACACACACATACATACACACACACACACACACACACACACATATATATATATATACGTATATATAGAAACAGAGCGGGGAGGAGGGGGAGGGAGAGAGAGAGAAGGGGGAAAGTATATAAAGGCACGTTCATGGCAATAGGGAATCTTTCTCGGGTATAGTTTCCACTACCGCCTGCTTGCTTGGCAACTTTCCGTCTCTTCTCATGTATTTTGTTATCCAAACAGCTCTCTAACTGACCCAACTAGAAAGAAACAAGGGAACTTCGGAACCTTGAACACGTGATGTGAGGTCAGGTGACTGCGGTCAGTGGTCCCTAACATTTGCAGTTTACTAATCATATTCTTAAACAGACCGATTATCATTTCGTTCTTACAAAAAAAAGATATGTGCTAATGGGCCAAGACGGGGGGGGGGCGTTGGAATGGATGGCAATCGCAAAATTTACGGCAGTCACTTAATCTCGCTTCAAGGCATCATTGCGATTGCTGATCGCATAGCGACGGGAATTATATATATATATATATGTATGTATCGGTAGATTGTTAGATAGATGGTATACATAAGGCTCGTGGACAAAAGCCAAAAAAAGGGAGAAGAGAGAAGAGAGAAGAAGGAAATGTCCCCTTGATTGCATTGATTGGGCTTAGACAACCTGCTACTACTACTACTAGTATATGTACCCACCTGCCACAAGCAACCGCACGACGGAGCAGGGGAGTTTCGTTCTGACCACGTTGCCGTCTTTGGTGTCCATTGATCTTGTCGTCTCTCTCTCTCTCTCTCTCTCTCTCAGTCCGTACACACTTTATGTAGAAACAGGAGAATTGTCGCTCAACACGAGCCGGCCCAAGAGGGCAACGGGGCCGGGGCCGGGGCCGGGGCCGGGGCCGGGGCGTGGGTGTCGCAGAGAATACGGTTGAAAAAGGAGGCTCTGTTGAACGGAGGCTCGGGGCACCCTCCCCTGGTCAGCAAATCCCGTCAATAGCCAGCCCACTTGTGTGGCCAGGCGTTCCAACCTTGAATTACCGTATACCGAATACTGTATACCGTATACTGTAGTGCTGTATGTACCTAGTAGTAGTACGTACCTATTGTACAGTACGAAGCCAGGCGAGGGTAAGCATATTTCGGTGGCGTAATTAGTAAGTGCCTTTACGTATAAAACGTTGGTTCCGCACGAAGGAGCCTAATCCGTTTGCAGACCACGTGCGACTAGGCCGATATGTATGTAGTCCGGAAAAGGGGGCGTCCGTCGTTGTCTCATTCCATACCAATCAATCAATCAATCAATCAATCAATCAATCAATAAATACGGAGTACTCCGTAAATAAATAACACATGGTTGCTCGGGCGAGCACAGACCCCGTTCGCACTGGGGGGCCCCCGAAAAGCAGGCAGGCAGGCCCTTTTGGAAATTTCCAACGGTTCCCGCCCCAATTATTGGGTCGATGGAACCGTTCTGGGAACGGACGCCAGGACGGGGGTGCCCATGTCATGCAACTCACTCTGTCGGAGCGAGATGGAAGCAGTTCACCTCGTCGTCGGCCAATGGCTGCCCGAGGAATGCGCAGGCGTTGCTCGCTCTCGGCGCACAAGCACATGCTAATAATGGATGGATGGATGGAGCTCATTGTGCTTGCTGATCGTGACGAGGAGCAACGGGATCACCGGCCATCGTCAGCACATTGGTGCTGTGCGGGTGCAGCGCTTCCGTTGCTCCTGAGCGGCCAAGATGGAGGACCATCCAGATGCATTTGCAGGAAATGATGGGGTGCGTAAGGCTAAAATAAAATGTACGACCATGATGACTCTTGTGTGTTGTGTGTGTGTTTTTTTTTTTTATTTTATTTTTTTTTTTTTTATTTTTTTTAGCCATGAGACTTGATCGTCCACGTCAAAACTAAGCAGCGGCGGAGCAGGGGAGGGGGTTAAAAATTAGAATGAAATAAAATAAATTAACATGAATTAAAAATAATAATAAAGAGAGAGAGAGAGAGAGAGAGAGAGAGAGAGAAAGAGAGGGAGAGAGAGAGAGAGAGAGAGAAGGGGGGGGGGGGGGGGAACTTTGAGAAAACATTGCGCAAAAGCCGCAGAACTAATTAATGTAGTGAGTGTGTATGTACGGAGTAGCAGTTGATCCATCATCAGATTGGGCCAAGCTTGCCGGTTGAAAAAGTGCCGCGAAGGGCTGTTTTGCAGCAAGCAAGTGGGTGTTGACAAGGGAATTCCCAATACGTAATACATATACGACCGTAAGGGGCGTTTTTTTTTTTTCTTTCTTTTTCTTTTTCTTTTTTTTTTCTTATCATGATTCTATTTTCTTTTTTTTTCTGGTTGTTGATTCTTTCTTTCTCCCCTTTACATGTTCGTTTCAGATGACATTCGTTCCATCCATGCCTCGAGGGCCATACTGATAAGGTTACCTACCTACATAAGGTACATACTAGGTATATGCTCCGTACACCAGGCCGATATCAGCCAGTACCTTATGCAGTACTAGATGCCGTACGTGTCCGAGGGTTACCGGATGGCCGGGCATGAGACGGATCTGTGTTTTTATGCACGACGGCCTAGTAGTACGTACTACTAGGTATATAAACTACATACAACGTAATGAGTGAAGATGGGCAGTTGAAATCTGTTTTGCCAAGCGCCACATCTTCCATGTCGGGGATTTAAGATCGGGGCCCAAGTCCGGTTCAAGCAGCTGAGCAGTTGCTTCTTCTACTCCGTACATACAGTACATGCTGCTTACTACCTACTTGCTACATGCTGCTACTACCACCTTGTGACTGTCAAGACGCAGCAATCCAAGACACTTATTTCGGCAGTGCCAAGAGCCCGTTCTGCCGCAAAAAGCAGTATGTAGTGTAGCAGCACAGCGGCACGGACAAAGCACGCAGGGCGGCAGTCGAGACCAATGCGAGTAATGTGCTCCGTACTGCTCCGTACATACAGTATGGAATCAAACGGCACCCGGAAGGCCGCACCACGCAGGGCGACATCGTGGGAAATGCGGTTTGCCCCAATCATACGAAAACACACGCCAGAGTTGGAATGTGACGAGTTACCTACAGTACAGTATAGCAACTCCGCAGCAGCACTCCGTGCATTCGTGCCTAGTAGGTAAGTACCTAGTAAGTTACATGACAATACATGCCTGTACACCTCTCCTGCAGCAGGTACTAAGGTACTACTAACCTAGTAGGTAAGTCACAACTAGGTACTAGGCAGGTAGTACCTTAGTTGGCAGTGCTCCGTACATGCTAAAGGTACGATTGCGTGCCCATCAACAATGCTCATCTGCGGAGAGCCGTGCGTCCCGTTGCCAATATGACTTGTGAAAAAGGCAAAGGGGATCGATGCGGGGAGGGTCGGCGTTGCAGCAGCCAACGGCGGGACGAGGTCATTGGAAGAGAGGCTCTTTGAACGGGGGTTACGTTCTTTCAAAGGTGCCAAGGGAAGCATCAAAAGTTCCGAGAGGGCTATGGAGTAAACTCAGGGGAGGGGGGGTGGCCGATGAAGAAAGGGAAGGGGGGGGGTGGGGGTTTCGTTATGAAGAGGGAAAACGGAGGGGGAAAAAAAAAGTAAAGAAGAATAGGTAACTTAGTACAGGTAATTTATTGCCTAGTTGTACCTAGTACGTAGTACGTAGTATTGTTATGACGCGAATAATAGCAATAAACCCGGAGCAGAATACTACTAACTTATGTAAGTCTAGTTCCTTAGTAGTATAGTACCTTAGTACTATAACTCTATCATATAGGTACTTTGTACATGTACTGCATTTTGAACATGCAGAATGTAGGTAGTGAGAATTGGACGACGAGAAAAGAACCCATGAGAGAGAGCACATCTACCCGTAGCGGAGGACGGCTTCCTCGGCGATTGCTCAACGAAGAAAGAACCCAAGCAGCAGCAACGGCACCCTTTTTTTTTTTTTTTTTTATATAGAGAACATTGGTTGGAACGCCTGTGCAAAGTACCGTAACTACTACTAAGTAGGTACTATAGGTACCCACTACTAAGGCACTACAGTGCTACTGTACGAACAGAGGTAAACCCCCCCCTGCTGCTGCGCGTTTAGTGCTTGCTGCCAATCTTTACCTGCCTGGGCAGTAGTGCCTATCGTCTATAAGTGCCCAAGCTGGTAGGCAATACGTGCTAAAGTACATTAGTACCTAATGGCATCCAAGTCGTGCAGTTCGGGCCGGCGGGACGACAACCAAGCTTAAGCAGAATCGCTGCGCATTTCCAAACCAACAAACACACAGATGCCAAAGCAGCAGCAGCAAGTGGCATTTCCATTCCAGCGACTCCTCGCTAGTGGAAAATCGCCCATCTCCGAGAGCGCCATCCCATTCCATCCCCATGTCCTCCGGTGCTGGGAGGGCAAGCCTGCGATTCGGCGCCGCATGATTCGCCGGCCGGGGTCCTTTTGAGAAGCGCGCGGCCTGCCCCAAAAGGGTTCCCCCAACGCTACACACACACACACACACACACACACACCCCCCTCCTTTTTTTTTTCTTTTTTTAATTTTCTCTTTCTCTCCTCTCCTCGGGCCCCAAAGAAACAGGTGCATAACACCGCTGAAAGATGCACCGGTAAGGACCGCAGCCCATCCAATGCTCAAGGCGTGACGCGCGCACACTGAGAAGCCAAGGAAAAATACAAGAGAACCAAAAAAAAATTTAAAAAAATAATAATAATAATAATTCAAACAAAATTGTTCTAGCTTGTAAAACCCAATCCCGCCTTCCACGCCACTGCGCGTGGCACCTACCGCGCAGGGCTTAGCGCGGCGTGGACGTTTCCCTCTGTTAGGGTTTGGTGTAATGTGTAAGCGGGGAAAGGGCAGAACGAGAAGGGAATGGGCTTTTCTAACATGACCAGGGCTGGAACTTTTTGAAAGCGTGCCGAGAACAGCAGTTGGATGCGTGCCTGGCAGGCACAAACCAAAAAAAAATAAATAAATAAATAAATAAAAAAAAGAACAAAAGAAAAAAAGAAAAAAAAAAAGGGAAAGGGTGACACGGGATATTTCCGTTGGATGTACGTACTTGTTCCCACAAAAAAAGTACCTATGTATCGGAAACCCCCCCCCCCCCCTTGAATGCCTCCCAAAGTGACAACAGCAAGCATGAGGAGTTGGGTTTTGATTCTGTTGCGCACTATCGGCATCACCTGGTACCATGTACATATCATGACCTTGGCATTGGTTTGCGATTTTTTTTTTTTCAACTCGCCGTCGAGGCGATGTAACGGTATGATAGGTACTATGGCAGGCATCTCATGATACTAGGGTATTTTAGGTACTAGTACCAAGGTATTTTAGGCACATGCTGCCTGTCAGTGGGTACCTTAACTTACTAGCACCCAAGTCCTGTTGTACCTTCGGTGCGCAGCTCCATAGAAAATTGCAACGCTCATAAACGTGCAGCAGGTGACTGATACCCAGCAGTCTCCCCTGTCGCCCACCAGCGTTAGAGTACATGCTACTCGGCGATGGCGCGCCTTTGGGTGGCCGCTGCCGCTTTCCTGCCCCTGTCCCTGCGGGTATCCAGTACTGCGCGCTCCCTAAATCCGTTTGTACAGGTACGGCGTATTTTGCGCCGCCGCTTGTCCCTCTCTCTCGCCAATCTCGTGAAACATCTCCATACCGTAAAGGTAGGGTAAAGCAGTACCTGGTACTAAGGTAGGTGAGAGGTACGTATCAACCGGCAAGGTACCTACCCAAGGTACTCCGTATAGCAAGTATCCTGAGAACTGAGAATTGGTTTCTCGTCAGCCTCCTTTCTCAACATTACCAATCGCGAGCGCCAACCGCCGTCGTCGCACAACCATCACCACCCGCCTTCACTGCTTACGAAATACGGATACTCAGCAGAACTTTGTGCGCGTTTGACGCAATCATTATCAGGATCCCATTTCGTTGCAAAAAAAAAAAAAAAAAAAAAGGAACCCCCCCCCCCCCCCCCAAAACCTTGCCGCGTTGGTGGCGAGGCTCCCGAGAGCGGCCCTCATCAGCCTGGGTTGGTTGAAACTCTACTCTCTTACAGTAGTAGTTCCATACGAGGGCACACACACAAGTTCTCTGGACGGGGCAGCCGCTATTAATCGCCGGCCAGATCCAAGCGCTCGGAGCCCCAAGCGAATCTGATTGCTCTGTGCCGTCGTCGTCGTCGTTTGTCCTCCGTCGTTCGTTTTGTCCCTCTTCGCGCTTTTCTCTTGACTCTCGGCCCACGCCCATCCCCACACAGCTGCACCCACGGCCGCACCCCCTTTGACCAAAAAAAAAAAGAAAGAAAAAGAAAAGAAAAAGAAAAACCACCCCCCCCCCCCCCCCCCCTGGCGTTGACTTACATGAAAGTGCTGCCAGTGTGTGTGTTGTGTTGCCGCGTCCGCCGTTCTGTCGTCGCCCGCTAACAACGGACCTGCTCTACCTGGCTTCTATGCTGCTACTGTGCTACCGCGGACGGGACTCTTTTCACCTCAAAGTCCTGCCTCGCCACCCGCCCACGTTTCGTGTCAGCGCAGCATTGGAATCCGCTCGCTTCGCATAAGCTTTCCGACTCTTCCTTGCGAGAAGGCGACGCAACCGGGTCTTGCTCCCACCCTGAGATTCACGCAATTCAACCGGGCCTCATCGACACTAACAAAAGAGCCGCCGTGCACGGCTCCAGCAGAGCGCATTGCGGCCAACGGGGCCCCGTCTTTGCTGCTTCGCTGTCCACCCCCCTCCACCGTGCTCTCTCTCCTCGAGACTCTTTTTTCCCTCTCGTCGCCCTCGTTTCTCGTCTTCCCTTGGCTTCGCCATGCGCCGGAGCGGGTCGTTATGAACACAAGCCGTCATGATCCATCCACGGAGACTCCTCCTGTCAGCAGCATACGAATAGACGTTCCCTGTCACGAGCCGCACACGCCACCACCTGAGGCACGTCGGACTGCCGGTGCTACGTCAACACACCGACCAAGCGCCCCCAGCATCTTTTGTTCGCCCCGGGGCATATAAGCCGGGCCCGTCCCCATGGACCGCCGTGGCTCGGCCGGAGAAAATGGACTTCCACCGACCCAGCCTACGCCGCCTCTCCGGCGGCGTCTATCAATGGAGGAGGACATGCACTACCAGCACATCATGACGCTGTCCCAGCAGCGGCGTCCGTCGCATCCGCCGGCGTATGACGAGGACGCCGACCTAACCGCGATGCAGCGGGGGCGAGATGGTGACGGTGACGATGACGACGGTGGAGGCAGAGGCGAGGGAGGTGACTGGGCCGGGGAGAAGGGTTCGTCGCCGGCCAAGGGCAGCTGGCTGGACCGCATCAAGGGCAGAGGGAAAGAGCTGAGAATGGCAAGGCCGGGCGATGGTCCGGACGACCAAGGCGGCGGCGGCAGCAGCCCCGATGGTGTCACGGGCAGAGGTCTCGAAGAGCTGCCCAGCTATTCGAGCTCCATCGCCATCGAAGGCGTATTTCACATGAAGCACGAAATCGAAAACACCACCAAGCGCGCCGAGGATCGGCAGTGGCATACCGTCTTCGTCGCTCTCAACGGAACCGCCCTCGGCATCTACAACACCAAAAAGGACTGGGGCTGGGGCAAAGCACGCGACGGCCCATCCATTTGTCCCGACAACCCTCCTTGGATCAGGAAAGCAAAGCTAGAAAAGACGTATAGTCTTTTGCATGCTGACGCTGGTATTGCCGCGGATTACAAAAAGTGAGTTTTTTTTTTTTTCTTTCTCCCTTACCCACCGCCTCAACCATGACTCCTCCTTGTATATCCCGGGAGGAGATAACCGACAAAAAAATAATGATTTTTATTATTTTTTTACAATTTTATTTTAATTTTTTATTTAATTTTTTTTTTTTTTCATTTTTACCAAATTTTTTTTTTTTCAAAAAAAAATATTTCAATGCTCGTGTGACATGTACTAAATCATTTTGCGCATAGGCGTCGTTACGTTATTCGAGTGCGGGCTGAGACGGATCAGTTTCTCTTGTCTTGTATCGAACTGAGCACGTTCATCAAGTGGCTCGAATGCTTGTTTGCGGCCATTGATGTTGCAGCCCCCATTGACGAGCGAGATTTCCCACGTGACATGTCTATCCCCCGAATCCAGCGAATCCGATGGTTCCGCAGCCAGACTGGTGTCGTTTACCCAAGCACCCAGCAGGAGGTTCAGCAAGACCCGCCGCCAGAGGCCGAAGGCTCCGGTCCTCCCGACGCTGCAGAGCCACGATCTTCATCCCCTCAGTCACTGCCGACTCCGACGCCTGCCCCTTCACGACCGCGCCCTCCGGAGGAGACGCAAAGCAGCGAGGCTTCGGGTCCCCACCTGAGAATTGATCCCAGAAACGATCCCTTTCACCCCCTCAGCACATCCTCATACCCAAACCCATCCATCGACCCGCATACCGGCAAGTGGTTCCCCGAGCACCAGTGGTCGACGGCTCACGATTTGCTGTACGCCAAGCTCTGTTACAGCAACTTGCTGTTCCGAAGCCCCCGCAAATCAAATTACATCATCAGCAGAGGAAAGCAGTGGTTTGTCGACTGGGGAACGGGCAGAATGGTTCGTGTTCTCCCGCCCACCTACGGCGAGATTGAATACTTTGGTCCCTGGCAGGTCATTCACACAGAGAACAGAAGGATTTAGGATAATACTTTGGACCTGGGACAAGGGGGGGGAGAGAAGACGTTAAAGGGTGGGGGAAGGGGAAAGGGAGGGGAAGGAATGGAAAACGTCGTTGGATTTCAAATTTATCACAGCACGGGTTATGCATTGAAGGGGGTCAGATTTCCCCCTGTTATGGCAACAACACGAAGGTTACGATTGCCGCAAAAAAAAAAAAAAAAAAAAAGGGGGGGGGGGGGGGGGCGCTCTTTATGGGGCCCATTCCACCCACTTTTCGACATTGGGAGCTCCAAGGGCAGAATTCGCCCGTCTTTTTTTTCTTTTGTCCTTGCTTTTCTTTCTTTCTTTCTTTATTTCTTTTTTTTTTCCACATTTTACATCTTACTCGGTCACACAGTTTGCCTGGGTTATAAAGGGCTAGGGCTCCCGCACGGGAATTGAACATGGGGGGGAGAGGGGAGAGGGGAGGACGAGCCTTCCATCTCGTGAGCTACTGCTGGAAAAAGACGTTTGGTTTTGTTTGTGCATACAAGGGCGTCAGGAAGGGGAGGGGGGACGGCATTTTTACAACATACACACACATATATACATGACCGGCGGCAACAAACATCATGGACCGGAGTTTATTTTATTTATTTATTTTGGTTTTGGTTTTATTTTTTTATTTTTTTACGCATTTCGGACTTGTACATCAATCTCCATTGGCATGTGAAAGGTGGGCTGGGCAAAATGGTATGGTCTGCTTGTTGGATAACAGCTACATGCCACCAACTTGTATATATATATATATATATATATATATATATATATTCTCAATGCATTCAGTTCATACAAGGTGCCTCGACCATGGTGCACAAAAGACGCAATCCCAATGGTGAAAAAAAAAAATACTTGAATGCTGAAAAAACGAGGTAAATTCGTGGGGTATCATTTATAACCAAGTATAATAATAATAAACAAAATTGGGCAAAAAAATGAAGAAGAAAAGGAGCAGCCAGGTTCATCCTCGCTCTCCCGTTTCATCATCCTCAAGTCCAAAGCTTCCGTGCAAGCCATCACGCCCAAGGGTACTGATCCATCCCGTCTACGGCTGCAACACAACACACACACATCGCTCGAGTGTGGTTTCCAGAAACACCGGCGCTAATCCTCCGAAACCGCCCCGTCCGCCTCTCTGGCCTCTCTGGCCAGCTGGTCCACCACCGGCGCCAGCGCCGCATTCGCACTCTTGACATCCCCCACAGCAGCCTCCAGCGAGTCGAGCAGGGCTTCGATCTCGGCGCGCTGGCTCTGGATCCGCTCGTAGAGTATCGCGTTGTGGGACTGCGCGGTCTGCAGCCGTGCGTTGAGTAGAGATTGGTGCGCGACGAGAGAGGGGGCGAGATGCGCGGAGAGGATGTCCCGCGCGGGGAGCAGATGGGGCCTATATCGAATGCGATGCGTTAGCTCGGTTGGGTTTTCCCTTGCGTCGCCGAGAGACGGCCATCGGATGAGAGGGGAGGGAAGCGCACGGGGTTGGTTTGGGAGCATCGGGAGGCGATGATATGCGTCGGTGAGTGGCATCGGCAATTAGACCTTCTAGTTCGTTGAGCTTGGGGACGACTTGTCTTGCGATGAGGATGCTTTCGAATTCTCTCTGCAGATAAAAATGAATCAGCAATGAGGACGCCTCTTGCCCAATTGCCGCCTCTGCTCTGGAGGAAAAAAAAATAAAGAAAAAAAGAAAGAAGAAGAAGAAAAGGGCAACTTGACAACACACTTCGCACTTGTCCCCCAGCTTCTCAACCATCTGCGCCTGGACCTGCTTCAGCACCGGCTCCGCCTTCTTCGCCACAGTCGGATAACAGGCCGCAAAATTGTCCCATTTCAGCTTGCCCAGCGTGCGCCGCAGACTCTGCGCATACAGCTCCTGAAGACGGGCGGCGCGAGGGCCGGGCAAGACGGGCGGCTGCGGCGGGGGAGGAGATGCCGAGGGCTGAGGCTCCGCCTGAGCGTCGCGGGAGGCCTGGGCTGGCGTTTCGTCGATTTCCATGGGCGCGCGCTGCTTGCCTTGCCTGTAGATTTGGTGCTGAGTCTGCTGGGGGGCTTTAGATTGTGAGGGCCTCGTCGCCAAAAATGAAGATAATCCCTCCGATTCCCCTCCCCCAACCAAGGGTTGATTTATGCAAGGTTTTTTTTTTTTTTCACCGCAATGATCAACGAAAAGAGAGGGGGGGGAATAAAATAAAATAAGATAAAAGGGTAAGGGAGAGAAAGAGAGAAAGAAAGAAAGGAAGAGTGAACGAGGGATTGGTGTATATGGAAAATACAAGAGGGTGAAAAAAGCAACAAGAAGACACTCGACGAAGAGAGAGATAGAGAGAGAGAGAGACGCGACGTGGGGTTTGATTTGCACGTGACGGCAGCTTGGGGTACAAGTTACAACCAAGGTACAAGAGGTACTAGCTTAGTAGGTACCTTGTACCTCTTAGTTGCCTTTTTCGGATATTGATTGCATCTGGTACTTTCAAATCAGTTTGTACTTCCATGACCAAACCTTCAAGTTTGTTCATCAGGTTGTTATCATAACTTGATGCTTCTTTCTGCTGGTGCTCAACGCGATTACATACCTCTAGCAAACAACCAACGAGTCGTCATATTTTTCTCTTTATTGGTGTTTTTTTATTTTTATTTTTATTTTTTTGCAAAAAGCTTCTTCAAGCCCCAGCAGCAGCATGTGCAGTTGAATAATGGCATCGGCTGAGCACCGTACGATATTTCATGCAATACGCTCACTCTTCTCTCCCCCCTTATTGCCTTGTTCCGTATATATACATACATACATACATATATATATATATATTGACGCCCGCTTCATAACACGGCTCCCAGCCATGTCTTTATCCCATTCTAATCTTGTTTGCATTCGCCCGAATCTATATAAACCTCTCGTGGTTCTTCAGCTCCTTCGTGGTCTGGTATCATCAGTTTTCAGTTCATAACGCAGTCATAAATATATATGGGTCATCATCCTCTCCCTCCTCCTGCTGAGGCCAAAGACCAGCCCGAACCTCGCAAAAAAAAAAAAGGAGAGAGAGAAAAAAAACAGTGTATGAAATATTAATTTGCTGCCAAGATAGCCGCTGCATCGGGCGCCGAGGTGCGATCGCTCTTGCCGCCGTCCCTTCTCAGTTCCTCAGCCTCTCTCCTCTTGCGATCCAGCTCCCGTTGACGCTCGTGACTGACATATGTAGCGTATCGGATAGTTCCCAAGGTTAGAATGGCCATGAACAGGATACCCACGACAGATCGCCGGATGAGAATCCATCGAACGCCTTCGATTTCTGACTTGGAGTCGCTGCTAAGCATGATGCTTATTTTATAGTTGATTTGTTGAATCTGGCGACAGGTGAGAAATCACAGCATCTCCTACGCGGGAGAGAAAAAAAAAGGACTTACAGCACTCTCCATAGCCTTTTGCTCTTCTCGGACCGTCATCTTCCGGTCATTGAACAGTCCACGCACGTTGTCGTTCAAAGTGAGCAGCTCTTGGTTCAACGTCTGCGTTAGGATATCGACCTCGTGCTGTAGATGTGTGCGCTGCTGCCGAATCTGCTCATCCTGGACCCGACGATTGTTCATGATTTCAGCGCTCAGCTCAGAGCACGCCGCAGAGAACAGGTAAGACTCCTGTTGAGCACATGGCCAGTTTAGCATCTACTCTCTCTCTCTCTCTCTCTCTCTCTCTCTCTCGTTCTGACAAAACAAGATATTGGGTGGGGCGCCTCACATTTTCCACATCGCTCTTGCTGACAAGCCTTTCCTGCGCCATGTCTAAATTGTGTGCCAGAATAGTCCGGATGGCCTTCATCATGGTGATGGCCTGGTCGTTCGAGTAACCCCCTTCCTGCAGCTGCTTAACCAGAGAATAGCTGTCGAAGTGATGCACGTATTTCGGCGGGGCCATGGGCGGTGCCTGCTGCGCCATGCTCTCCGGAGCCCCCATATAAAAGACGGCATCTAGCTTGTCGCTCATCTTCGTACCGTCTTTGCCATCTTTGGCTTTGCTGGCTTTGGGCTCGGTGCTGCTTCCGGTCGGGTTCGAATCGCTCGAGTCAGCTTGCTGGGGCAGGCTGGATGGCGCCGCGTCCGTTTCCACATTTGCCGACTCCCGTGATTCTGGCTCCGTTCTGTTTTGAGCCGCCCTGACTTCTTGCTGTTGGCCCTTGGGAGCTGCCGCATCGGTCTCCGGGACATCCTTCACAGCGTCCTGGGCTGCCTTCTTCTCTCCGTCCTGAAAGTATAGCTTGCCAATGTCAGATTTGGCTTGAGCCTCGGCTGACGCATCCGCCGCCGTGCCGTCCGCTCTCGTCTTCGTTGGCAAATCCTGCTCTTGCTGATCCTGTTGTTTCTGCTGCTGCTGCTGCTGCTGCTGCTTCTCCCACTCGGCGGGCTCAACAGCCTTCCCGCGCCTCTTCGCAAACGAACTGTTCCACCTTGCGCTCGTCGACGCCCATCCCCACGTCGGGCCGCTGCCCCTCGTCGCAGCGCGCAGCAATTGAGGATACAAAAACGTCAGCCTCCCCGCGGCGGCCATGGCGAAAAGCAGATCGGCCAACAGGCAGGTGTCGAAGAAGCCCAGTGGTCCCGCCGTGCTGAGGAGTCGAGCGGCTGTTATAAGGAAAGGGGAGCCATGAGGCGCGGCGTCCAGCGTGGTCGCAAAAAAAATTGCTCCTCTGGAGAAATGATGAACGGAACGGCACGAGGTATGTAATTGGCAAGGCCAAGGAGTTGTGTGGGACGCAGCTTAGCGCACTGATTGATTAGCATGAAAAGTGGCTATCGTCGGAACAAGTGCCGCGGTGAGAGGGGGAAATAAAAATTAAAAAATAATTAATTAATTAATAATTAATTGATTAAAAAGAGGTGGGCAAATGGCGCTGAAAAGTTGATCCGCTAGTACGGAGCAACTTTATTTAATTTTATTCAGTACTATGTACGGACTACTATCAGAGCTTCGGCGATTGATCTGCATGCCGAGAGCATAGAAGAGCACATGTTGTGAGCGATCCCTTGGACGCAGTTCGCAGATTGACGCTCCGTAACAGAGCATTGTACTCGCGGCATGTCAATAGAGAAATCACACTTGTGCAGGCTCTTTTTTTTTTTTTTTTTTTTTTTTTTTTTCCTTTTTTTGAGGTCGAATATCATCATCAGTCGTGCGCCAACGCCGTAATTTGGCTGGACAACGGGGGAACAAATGGATCAACTCGGGCCATCAGCAACTGGTCCTCATTCCGTAGTGAGACAAATGAGCATCCCAAAACTCTCTACAGTTTCTCTATGGATGTAATCCCAGACCCGGGTGTCAGCGCCTCCCAACCGTAACGATAAAGTACATTTGCATCCCTCGCCATCCTTATGTGCCCAAGTTCTGCCCGGCCCCCAACACATTCGCTGGAAGGGAGTGGCCAAGTAGGAACGCTGAAGTCGGTAGAAAAAGATATGGAGGGGGGGTTGAAAAAAAAACCGAAAAGAAAAGAACCACAGCAGGAAAGATTAAAACGGAAGAAGAAGAAAAGTGAAAGGAAATACTCCCAATATCCCAAAGAAAAGCCCAAATTGCGTGTTTCGTCATCCGTGAAAAAAAAAAGTTTTGAAAAATGAAAAAAATGCCAGGATCCTGGATGAATATACCGCCACTTCTTATTCGCACGTCCTGATAAATATCCAGAAACGACTGGCCGCATGCAGTCGTCAGTATGCTGGCTAGGAGTGGCCAAGCCACTATGCGTCTTCCGTTTGCTATATTAGAATAGAGGGGGGAAAAAATAGAATAGAACATGTTTGCACAATAGTAATACCACATAGCCATGCCCATAAAAAAAAAGAGGGGGTGGAGAGGAGAGTTGCAGAAGTCCATCGACCTCCTCGCTGGCCTCCCACTAGGCTGGCAAATACACTTGTGTATATTTATGTTTCTTTCACATTGGACCCAGGCGTTTTTTTTTTTTTCGTTGTCGTAATACAATTGCTCCAAGAAGAAGAAAAGTCGAACCGAAGAATGTGCTCAGCGAAAGATTGAATTCAGCGAGCCGCTCTACGACTCGACATCTTGGACCTGTAGAGCCACTCCATGGATAGAGTTTCCTGTAGGAGCCTTGTCTGCGGCGTCATTGGATGGGACCCCAACCGCGCTGGCGTGAGTGCTGGGCGGGCTGCTGCTTTGCGGGCTGTTGGTTTCATGTGTCAGGGAGGGAACCTCGGCTACAGAGTTGGTGTCTGACTGGGTAGATGCCTCGCTTTTGGAGCCATTCAAGCCAAGCAACTTCTCTAGTGCCTGCAGCTGCCGAGAAACTCCGCTCTTCTTCAGGCTGTAAAACTGAGGCTTGATCTCCTCCACCAAGACATCCCTCTCTTCGCCCTGTAGTTGCCCCAGCATCTTTTCTGTGTGATAGTTAGCATCGTCACCGTCAACGGAGCGGGGCGGATTCCCGCTGGCGATGCCATGGACTGGGACCGGGGACTCACGGATGACATAATTTCCAAACTGGTCTCTCATCATCTGCTGCAAGGGGTTATTCCCATCGGTCCCGGCAGTCGTCAACTGCTCGCGAATGGTTGTGCGCTGTGCGGGAGTGCCGTATTCGATGCACTTCTCCACCACATTGGAAGCAAACTTGTGTTTGGAAAGGGTGAGGAGCTGGCCCATGACGAGCTGAATAATCCGCTCGCGGTCCTCGGGCTCGCCGTTCTGAATGACATGCTGCGCAACGTAGTTACCGTACTGATCGGTGATGAGTATCTGGGCGGAGGCGTGCAGCTCGGCCATGATCTCCGCTTTATCAGCCTCGATTCCGTACTCTAATAGCCGCTGGATCACGCGGCAGCCATACGCATGAGATGCAAGAGGCGTAACTTGGCCGCGCACGGCATTCATGATAAAGTCAATGTACTGCCTCGGGACGAGCTCGATAATCTTCTGGACAACGTGGTTGCCGTTCTGATCCTTGATGACTCGCAAAATCTCAGGCTCCAGTTCCCGCGTCAGCTCGGCCTGTTGCTCGACCAAGATGTGTTCAAGAGCCTAGATTGGGGGGGGTTGGGTGAGGGCATTGTCAGCAAGTGTCGTTTACACACACAAGGTTCCAGATGTACCAACCTTTTGGACCACGCGACAGGCGTACACTTGGATGGATAGGTCCACCACTTTGCCCTTCATCTTCTCCGCCAGGATCTTCTTCTGGAGCTGGCTTCCATACTCGAAGAACTTCTGCACCACGTAGTTGCCAAAGACGTCTTTCATCAGCTGAAGGGCGTTTGGCTCAATCTCGCGAAATATCTGCTCCTTCTCGTCGCTGTTGGCGGTTTCCAGCTTCTGCTGGATGAACCTCGAGCCATGCTGGTCGCCGCTGAACTCGACGGCGTGGTTGTAGATGTCCCTGAGCTCGTACCGCTTGTTGGACTTGTTGCCGTTTACCCGGAACTCGTCGAGCAAAGCGCTGCGCATGCCCTTGCTAGGATCTTGATCCCTGGAGGGCCTGATTGGCGTCATGGAGTTGAGGGGATATCCAGGGTGGATGGGCGGGACGGCATAGCTGGGTAGCATGGGACGGAAGGTTGCGGTGTAGGCTTCGGGGTACGAGGGCGAATACTGAGAAGCGATTTGGGCGTAGCCGAACTGGCTGGGGTAGTACTGCGCAGGGAAATTCGACGTGGCAAACTGCTGGCCAGAGGGCCTCCGCTCATGGTCGACCGTCCTCTGGCCTCGCGACGATGGCCTGCTCATCCAAGCATCGGCACCTGGGGCGAAGGCTCTCGAGCCGGATCCCGAATCCAAGCGGTAAGCAGGGCCGGCCGCCGGCGAAACCCTGTCGAGGGACGGGCGCCTCACGGCGGACAGCTGAGACAGGAGAGGGTCTGCACCAAATTCGAAGGCGCCTCCGAGCCTCGAGGGGCCGGCCTCGCTCAGCCACGGCACCGACGCGGGGTTGGAATGAAAAGGCACCGACGCGGGGTTGAAGGCCTGCCCGCCGGGCGAGCCGTTGTTGAGGGTGATCTGGCGGGCCATCCGAAGCGAGATGTCGTCGTCGACCTGCCTGTTGAGGCTGAACGCTCGTTGGTTCGCAACCTGGGGGAAAGACAGCGAGTGGCCGGGCACCTGCCTGGCGGAGTGAATCGAGCTGGTGGGAGTGTGGCCGCTGCTGTGGTGGTATAGCTCGGCAAAGGCCGGAGAGCCCTGGGACTGTCGGGAGGGCGGGAGGCTGGCGTCTCGGGGCTGGGCAAAGGCCGCGATGGGATCCATGTAGGCGGCCTCTTGGGGGACTCGCTTCTGTGCGGCGGCAAAGGCGAATGCGTCCGAGTCGTCAACGTAGCCGCCGGGGCCGCCCAAAACGTCCTTCTTGATGCCAATGGCCGCCGGGTGGTGGTTTGCGTAGAAAGCGGAGGCGTTCGGGATGCCCGCATCTCGCGCTCGACCCGGCGAGTTGTTGCCGGAGCGAGCAGGGTTTTCTGTGTTCCAAGGCTTGGAATTGGAGACCCAAACGTCGGCCTCGGAATTGGCATGGAGGGCGCTGGACCCGGTGGCATTTTCTTCTGGCTCTGCAACGCTGTGGTGAGTCGTTTGCACGGAGAGAAGGAAGGGAAGCAGGGGGAATGGAGGAGGGAAAAGCGGCGGCGCTGACGCAATCCGCCATCCCGTCTCGACACGAGGCACGCACCTTTGGGGCCGACGGAACGATCTCTGGAATTGGTGCGAGGGAAGGTCGACCAGATATTTTTGTTCGGATACAGATTGGAGCCGGGAAAGCCCGAGCCCACGGGCTGCTGGGCCTTTTCGGCAGATCCAGAGGGCATGGCAAAGCTGGAGTAGATCCTCAACCGCGTCTAGAGAAGGTAAAAGGAAAAAAAAGAGGAAAAAAAAAAAAAAAAAAAGAAGGATGACAGTTAGCGATTGTGCGGTCAGAACAGGCAAAAGACGAAACAACACTGAGGTTGGGACGAGGGCCAAAGGCGTGGGGAGTCAGGCCTTTGTGACCCGCCAAGGGCGAATCAAGCCTCCTTCCGTGGGCGCTAGGCTGGCGCAAGCTTTTGAGACACTCGAGCGGCCCCCCCCCCCTCTGACGTCGTCTGTCCGCGCCGGGAGGATCAGGCTGGGGGGACGACGATTTTGGGTTGCTGTTTGCACTTTGGCAGCGCTGCAGGGTTGAGCGGGTGGGGGGGGGGGAGAGAGAGAGAACACACACACAAACAAACAAAAAAAAAAGAAAAAGAAAAAGAAAAAGGGAGATCATACCTTTGGCTGACTCACCGCAGTCGCCATCTCGCCTTGGGTTCAGACGGGCCTTTCGGGGGCTGCAGGGGGACGAGGGCGCGCGCGCACCGCGAGGGCGAGAGAGAGAAGGAGGTTATCCCAACGGACCACCTCGAGCTCACCAACCGGCCACCTGCCGATGCACAGCAGAAACCGCGGCCAGGCTCGAGCTGGTGCCAGCAAGTCGACTGCAGCCTGCGTGCGCCAGCCTAGAACCGCCCGGGCAAAGCACGCCTTGGCGGGACAACAGTAGCCAGCAATCGGGGCCAGCAAGACTGGCGGGACTCTGGGGAAGGGTTTGGCCGCCACACAGCTCGAGATAGCCGACTGGGCCTTTTTTTTTTTTATTTTTTTTAAAATTTTTTTTTTTTTTGCGCACAGCGTCTCCGACCCCTGTGCCTCTGCAACGCCGAGAAACCTTGGGATATGCAGACAAGGCACACTAGTGGGCGCCGTATGTAGGAAGGCGGCGGCAATAAGTAGTCCGGACGCTGGCCCTCCCTTGGAGATAAGGGCACGGGGATTGAGACCAGGTCAAACGGTCAAGAATACCGGGGCAGGGCTGGCCGCGAGGCGCGGCGGCGGAGAAATTACTTTGCAAGCAGCAAGAGCAGCCACATGTATGGAGGGCGTTTCGGCGATTGGTTTCTCTCGAGTTCGGCCGAGCAAGACTGCGAATTTGAAGCGTGTCAGTGGCGAGCAAGTTGAGTTGCCCTCGGTCGTTTTAGGTTTTGGTTACAGAGGTTAAAAAAAAAAAAAAGAGTTGTCCAGGGAGAGGGGAGTATAAGGAAAGGGGGGGGGGGGGGGGATCCTAGGGAAATAAAACTTTAAAAAAAAAAACTTTTGGGCTCAGAATCATGTACAGATTAGATTTGGTGGGCAATTACGGTAGCCAGAAGGGGTTGGAAAAGGGGGGGGGGGGGGGGGGGGGGAAATAGCAGCAATAAAAGGGATATCAGGATCGGACGCCGTGGGAAAAGGCCCAGAGGGAGCGCTCCAAGGTGAGAGAAATGAAGGCTTCCACGCGACATCGATGGCGGCTGGTGCAGACGGCAAAGACTCACCGCAATGACTCCAGATGTCTTATTCCGAGGAAAGGGAGGGGGGGAGAGCAGCTCTCGTGGCTCGTCAAGAGGGCCGAAATGTCGTATGTGTGGGTGGTTCCAATATAGCTGCAGAGGGGGGGAAGGATGCTGCTCTGTTGCCAGACCGGTTCGAGCTTTTTTGGGTGGGATTGTAAAGTAAGTACGAGCTGTATTCTGCATGTACAGAGATGATCAAGTATCGAGAGGATCCACGCGGATTCAATTGGGTGGCAGTAAAACCAAGAAGAAAACGGAGAGAAAATTATACATATATGAGAAAAAGAAGAAGGCGAAGAGAGAGAGAAAAAGATTAAAAAAAAAAAAAAGGGGTGGACGAACCAGCCCGATCAAAGGCTGGCTCAGTTGGGACTGTTGGTGCCCGTCGGGGATGAAGGAATGAGTGGGCAGTCGAATTGTATGTTCATGTCCCAGCGTGCCTAAAAAACGATTTGGGAGAGGTAGAGAGAGGAGAGGAGAGGAGAGGAGAGGGGGGGAGAAGGCTTGGAGGCTTGAGAGGGTGCGGGATCAATGGGTTAGATGTATGCCGGCCGCGCTGAGACGAGAAATGCTGGCCCGGAATGTAGATGTAGCAAACCGGCAGAGGATGGTGTCAATGGCCGGGCGTGCCCTGGGAATCACAGGAGGTCCAGGGATGCTGTTGGGTGAGGAATGAGGCGCGAGACAGCCTTGAGGGAGGCAGGACGAGCTCGAGTCGGACTGGACGGCCAGCCTGTCTGTCTGTCTTGTCCGTTCTCTGTCTGTCCGTCCTCTGTCTGTCTGTCCGTCCGCCTGCCTCTCTGTCTGCCTCTCTGTCTGTCCGTCTGTCCGTCCCCCTTTTGGGGCCCGCAAACCAGCGACTCGGCAAGCACGCAAGCACGAGGACAAGGCCACAAGGGCTCACGGTGAAACTCTGTTTGCTTTGGCCAAGCTCAGACAGCCTTGCGCAGCACAAAAGGAACGCTTCGAAACATGTGGCGACGGCAACAGCTTTCTCGGGGACAATCTGGCGTGGGGAAGAAGGGGGGGCGGAAGGAGAGGGGGGGGGGGGCGGGAGAAGGGCGCTGGCAGATTCCGGAGACCAAAGGCAATCAAGTCCAAAAAAAACATATATTTAAAAAAAAATACATAAATAAACGAATAATGAATAAATAAATAATTTTTTTAAAAAAAAGATGTTTTAACGATACATGCCACTCGCTCTCTCCTGATCCCGACAAGCCGGCAGAGACGTACCAATCAAACAAGCGAAGGCTCACCAAACCTAGCAATCAAAGGCAATATCGACGCTGCAACTTTGTTGGCAAAAGCCGTGCCCGTGGGAGCCGCCAGACAAAAAGATTCGGGGAGAACATTCAAGGTTCTTTGACGGGGAGCTGCTTCTGGTTTAGTGCCTTGAGGTAACTTGCTCCGTACGTACAGTGGGCGGGCTACTATAGGACTTAGGCATGTACCTTATTTAGTACCACCTGCTGCCAGGTAAGGTAGTACTACGCACCTTAGTAGTAATACTACTAGGTACTAGTACCTGCTAAGGTTAGTGCCTCGTAGCGCTATAGCCTTCCAAGGTACAGCAGGGAAGCAAAAGCTGCCAGAGAGAAGCTGATGACGAGCAGCTCTGCTCCGTACAAACAAACCGGTACCTCAGGCACTCACCCATAGCAGCATCACCGAGCAATTTTCCCTTCTCAAACTTTTCCCAATTCTTCTTCTTCTTCTTCTTCTTCTTCTTCTTCTTCTTCTTCTTCTTCTCCTTCCCCCCCCCCCGACGGCGGGCGCTCTCCATTCCATGGGCCAGCTCCTCGGCGGCCACGAGAAAAAAAAAATCTAGCCGCTGGGCAGCTCTTCCAAAGGCCCCCCCCCCCAAAACCCACAGCGAGACGTTGTTCCATTGCGTTCAAAACGGGCCAACGCATCGCGGCGTGCACGAGCCAAGCTCCAAGGGAGAGAGCATTCAGAGTCGACGCAAGGATTGCTTGATGCCTCGTGCGACCGCCAGCCCCAAAGAGTCCAAAAACCAAACCCCCAGGCGAAAGGCGGGCGAATGGGCTGTCGAGAAGGCCGTCACAACTGCCGAGACGAGATGCTGAGCCCCGCTGTAGAAATTTTTTTCCTTTTTTTTCTTTTCTTTTTTTTCTGAGGGGGGGCGGCGCTCTGTGCTCGTGCTCGGGGTAATACTAGGTATCTATCGCCAGTCCGCTCCCCTCTATGCGCCTTCGCAAGTGTATCCATGGCTCTTCAATTCACAGCAAGCAACTATTTTTCATTTTTTTTTATTTTTTTTTTTTTGGTTTGAAAATGCGGCATTCTCATACACGCCATCAATTTTTTTTTTGGCGAAACATGAAAGCAACAAGGAGAAAGGAAGAGGGGGGCAGATAGGAGGCAGACGAGGCAGAGACAACCAGCACGCACGCACATTCGTTCTTGTGCCGTGACCCCTGGCCCAGCAGCACAGGTACCAAGATCAACAAGTGCGGAAGATTACTTACTACATACTACTGCTAATGCTAACAGTAGTAGTAGTAGCAGTACATACCTAGCATACAGATCATGCCTAGCACATGGGCAGACGGCCGATGTTCGTCCATGGAGCAAAACGCTGATATCCTCTCGCCTGCATGCAGATCCCATCCTTGAGATGGGCGACGATGGCGGACCGGCTTCATCAGGCCGCCTTGCCTTGCCTTGCTTGGAGTGCACAAAGCAACGTTGGATGTGTCGATTTTTGCTCCGGCAAAAGGCCCACTTCCACCCTCGCGCGGCCAATCGTCTCGCGTCCTACATGTCTTTCATTCATCATCTGATTCTGGTGCTACTGCTGCTGCGGCGCATTGGTGCAACCAAGACGCCGAGCAGAATCTGCCTGGACGAGGCGATTTGCTCCAACGGCATGGGGTTCCACCTTCTCATCTCCCGTGCCGTGGAATTGATCCGACTGCTGACCGAGGCGAAGCACTAAAAAGATGCTCCCGCCAACATGCCGAGGGGTCCAAAATCCGGCCTCCTCCTCTCAATCTTGGGACGGACTCCATACTTGGGCGTGTGTATGTACGGAGCACGGAGTATTACTGTACACACAGCACAGTCTAAACTTACACAAAGGGGGGCGGGGGGGCCAACGCTGGCGTCTGCCCATTTCATGCCGCGTATTGTGAAATCTGTTTCCCGCCACACCATTCGCTGGTGGTATCTCGCACGTCCGGAGGGAGGGCCCGTCTTGTCCAGCGCCGGTGGAGACATATGCCACTCTTGCCCATCCACACACGCGATACGCTCAGCTCGGCCTTGGAATGAATCATCTCTTTGACCAACTCAAAGCTTCACATCCATCATTTCGGCCTTGACCTGCTTGCCGAATGCTACTCAATTCAGAAGCCACCAGCGTAGCAATGCCGCCACTGTCTCTCTCTTGCCGCCTCCAACAGTCCTCTCATGGGGCAAATGTCTCACCCTGACACGAGTCCGCCGTGCGTGAGTGAAGAAGGATCAAGATGTGGGGTAGAAGGGATGGTAAAAAGAGCACGCATTTGGACGTGGACTTTGCTTGCATCCCTAATTCCTCGCGCCCTTTGAAGGAAAATAGTATTGGAAAAAAAAAAGGAAAAAAAAGAAAAAAAAAAACTCCCGAGGATGCCCGATATTCAGGAGCCTGACAATGCCAATCCTTGCCCGAGGAAAAGCCAATAGCCAGATCTGTGGTCTGTGGACTGTTTGCCAATTGTCTCGTTCTTTTATCGATCCGCCCCCCCCCCCCCCCCTTCAGCTCTTCCCGCAAGGGGGTCGAAGCAACATCTTTCCGCACCAGTCAATGGGCGAGGACACTGCCGTATGGATAACTCACACACACACACACACACACACTCACACACACACACACACACCACACATGTACCTCCCCCCCCCCCAAAAAAAAAAGGGTTGGAAAAAGCACCGAAAACACCGAAAACACCAGCTCGCGGGGGAACGAGACGCAGTTTCCCACTAGGACAACATTTGCGCTTCTTTCCTACAAGTTCACGCAGGCCATCGATTTGTGTTGCTCGAGCGGGTCTACGTCACCAGTCCAATGCCCATCTTCTACGTACCTCTGCCTACCTTTTTTTTCTCCCTTTTTTTTCTCCCTCTTCTTCTCCCTCTGGTTCTCCCTCTGGTTCTCCCTCTGTTTCTCCCTCTACTTGCATCAAAAGCGGCTGGTTTGAATCAAAAGTAGTATGGGCATGGTACTGGCATACGACTCTCTGCTGCAGTGGCTGGATGTTGTGCATAAATGTAAGGGCAGCAGCATGTTCTCAAATGCTTTACAGCATTGGCATGATTGGTCGCCTGGTGGAATTTTTTTAATTTTTTTTTTTTTAGAGAACTCCGCCTCACCCATGAACGTTTCCTCAGGGCGAGATCCGCTCGTCTTGCTAATGTCGGGTTGCCTACCTACCCTGCAACTACTGCTCAAGAATCAGGCAAAGCTTCACGAACCTACACTCCCGTGTTTGAGGCAAAGCCTCTCGATTTGCCCAGTCCACAACCCAATGGATGGGCTATACGCCTATGCTTCACCGGCCTTGGCTGCTACCGCCTTGGTAAGCTTAATCAATGCTTGTGTTTTCTCGGTACGCGCCCTGCTGCACGCGAGCTTGGGCTGCCATCCAAGGAAGGCCTCAACTCGACGGAAGCATTTGGTGGTTGAAGCTTCTAGAGCGGGCCGCAAACGCTCGAATATCTGAATGTTTGCCTGTCACAGTGCTTTGCCTCGCCGAGATATGACGGAACACAAGGCGTGGAAACCGAGAAGCGGTCTCTCTCTCCCGCCCCATGACTGTTGCCGCATGGAAGAAGCATCCAAGCCCCGAAGATGCGTGAGTGGGCCACAAATCTGTCATATAGCCTATACCGATGTGTGATGATGACGAGGAGGCACATGTGCATGTGGCGGCCAACTGCGGCGCCAGGGAAAGTCTAGCCATCTGCAACGGCCATGCATCATACCGCATCTTTTATCCACTCGAATGCAAAGTTGATTGGCATCACAGTACCAATGTTGGGTAGCAAAGATGATGCTATCGGGAGCACCCGATGGCCAATATGCATAAGCGAAGGGCCTTCTCCGGCCCCCAATGCAGGACTGCCTGATCGGTCAAAGGGCGGCCGTCCAGAGGTGGTGGTTATTCCAAAAAAAAAAAAAAAAAAGGGAAAGAGAAAAAAGAAGAGAGAGAGAAAAAAAAAAAGAAAAGGTGCAACATACAAAGTACAGAAGATGGATTAGCACGGCCGCGAAGCATACGACCCCAGGTCAAGCATGTCGTGCAGCGAAGCCTCTGTGGTCGATTTTTCTTTTCTTTTCTTTCTTTCTTCTTTCATTTTTGTGACATTCAGCAATCAGAGCCTAGCAAGCTTTCGAGGTAGACCTGTTGATGCGAACCATGCAAGTGTCGTGCGGTCCCATACATGGTTTGGCCAAAGAGACGGAATTAGATGCTGGGATTTGCTCGCTCGAGACGCCTCCTGAGCCATTGCCGATGATGCCGTTGTCTAACGTATGCCGCCAATTGGCCGAGGATACGTTTGCTTTTGCGGTATGAGATGCCGGATCGTGAAGGAAGTTTCAATTGGGGCGGGATTCCTTGTCGCGAGATGGTGCTCTGGGTTGTATTAGTGATGTTCTTTGCCGCAGAGGGAGTGGTGTGGGCTGTTGTTGGATTCATTCTTGCCACGATCGTGGCAGCTGTGCGAGTGGACGAGATTGAACATTGAATTGGTTGCTTTTGCAGCCGCCATGTAATCGGCAATTGCCTCGTGAGGGTTTGGTGTTTGTCGAGGGATCATGTCATAGCGGCCAAGTGGCGACGCCAATCTGGTATTTTTACCATGGGCCCTCCTGTGTCTCTGGTACGAAGGTAGTCCATCTACTCTGCCTCCTGCTAGCTGGTAGGCGTTGAGCTAGCAGTCATTGATTATATCACTTGGCCGGTTAAACATGTAATCTGCCAACTTCCCATCGGTGTATGTAGCGTGGAGCGTAGTCGAACGGGTATGTTACGAAATGTAGAGAGATGCCTGATGTATCAACATGGCGATGTTGTTAGGCTTGGTCGACCAACTGGCTGATTTGGCCTTTTATATAGCAGAGAAGAATAGGATGTGTGAGAAACGAGGGGTTTGGAGAGAGAGGGCCTTTGATATGGTTGGGAGGCTCTTGGGGATGACTGAGAAAGTGTGGAAAAGAAAAAAAAAAAGGCGAGGCTCATTCAATAGAAGCAAAAGGCGACAATGTCTCCCTATGCAAGCTGCCCAAGATTTACATTAGGCCTGCAGCCTTTGCAATTTCTTGCGGCGAGATGACTTGAAGAGAAAAATGGCAAGGCTTTCCGGGAAACTGACTCGATAGGGAGCGCAGCCATGACTTGGAGCGCGGGTCGACAACGGCCCCCGATCTGCCATGCACCAATAAATAACCCTTCATCAGGCCAAGGCAATACACACACACACACTCTCTCTCTCTCTCTCTCTCTCTCTCTCTCTCCGAGAAAGGTCAAAAAAAGGGAGGGCTGAGATGAGAGATGCCAGCAAAAGGAACCCTCTTCCTTCATGGCCAATATCCAGCAGGGGGAAACGGAGCCAACAAATCCGCTCAGAGACGGAACTGCCGCCACGCTCAACATTCCATTTCGCGTTGAATCTCTCCTCTCCTCTGCTCTCCTCTCCTCTCTCCTCTCTCCTCTCCTCCTCTCCTCCTCAAGCTCCGGCTAGCTTGGCTTTGCCGCCCCCGACTTGTTGTTTTCGAAAAAAAAAAAAAAAAAAAAAAACAAAATCAAAATCAAAATATGCCAAGCAACCAGCGCGTGATTTGTCCAAACGTGGGCTGATGATGGCTTCGATCCCTTGCATCTCGGATTGATTGCAACTCCTCACGCATCTCAGTTGACGGCAAGCACATAACCTATTGGTAAAAGTCAACTACGGACCCCGAAGAACGTCCAAACATAGGGAACGCATTTTTTGCCAATTTACAACAATCTACCGTTCGCCACGGCTTGCATGCGTCTCGTCCATGTCGCGTGCCATTTTCTAAATAAACAAACAAAACAAAAATAAATAAATAAATAAAAAACACTCCGTCTCAAAACCGGCGGCTCGTGGGAGCCTCAGCAACGCGGGCACTTTTTGGGAAGCCTTCGCGCCTTCCCCCCGTTAGCCGAGCCCTTTTTTTTTTTATAATTTCTTTTATGATTTTTTTTTTTTCTCTTTTGCCCCCGTCATCGTGTTAGCCAGGACCTGGAGCTCGCAAATGCGTTGCACTAGCACGAGGCTGTCTGATAGGCCCATTGTCGCATTCAGGCGCTGGGTGTATTTTTATTTTATTTTTATTTTTATTTTTATTTATTTATTTTCTTTTTTATATCTTGGAACCCCGTGCCTTGTTGGTGTCCTGTTGGATGGAAGGATTTTGCTTGCCTCGTTGCTCGAGAGGGCCATTGCCCAATGAGACGCCGCTTTGAGGCGCGGGAGGGCCCACCAGCCGCCGCTGCAAAGGGCAAAAAGGGCTTCAAGGGCGCCATAAATGGGCTGCCGGGTCCCCCTGTCAGGGCCTGGCAGGCGATTGGCCACGGGGCCCCCAAGCGTCAGGGGCTGGCGCTGTAGGTAATTTCCCACGGTCCACCCCGCTGTCGCTGGGCGGCCACTTAGGGGACTCCAAGGCTGCTGTCCTGCATGCTGTAGCGCCTGAGCGCCCTGTGTCGTTCTCTGCCACAGCGGGCCCCCCCCCCCCCCCCCTGCTGCAGCGCCAGTCCGCCGCAGCGAGACTTTCATCAAACCTTCCCTTCCCCCCCCCCCCCCCCCCCGGGTTTGCTGCCGTCTTTCTACTTCTGCTTCAACCATCGTCGCTGGTCAGAAAGAAAATAGAATCTCTTGCCGGGAGAGAGGCGTCTTTACGTTCATTGTCCCCTCTCTTTTTACCTTCTTTTCTTCTTCTTCTTCTTCTTCTTCTCCCTCTTCCTACGGAGACTCTCTTTTGGATTGCACAGGCTTCATTCTTTTAGCCGTGTATCCGTCCGGTCCTTTCTCATTGTCTATACGCGTTCTTCATCACTCCTTTTTCTCTATCTTTCTCTCTCTCTCTCTCTCTTCTTAACAGACGACGACCACGATATACATTCCTTTTTCTTCTTTTTTTTTCCCCCCTCGCCTCGCAGTAACGACCAACGGCTACAACCGATACTGCAAAGGACAAGGCTGGGAAAAAAAAATTCATGTGAGTTGCGCCGAACCGGCTCCGCTTCCTTCTGGTCCCCGTCTCTGTTTCGCTGCGACACACGCTGGTATGAAGCCGGGGAATGGTGTGACGCTTTGGGGGATCTGCCCGCGCCAACCCCTCCATGGAACGCCGTCAAAGTTTTGTCTGTGTGTCCGATCACAGCTGTGAGGGGACGGGATGGGTGACGTGAGCAACGGCGATGAAGCAGAACAAGAGAGAGGGCCGTTTGCAGCCATGCCCCCCCCTTCGCCATCTCCCCCCTTGGCCAATGCCCGCCTCTATTATATCCGATTTCTTGCCTGAGCTCTTCTTGTGCCGCGTGACGTTTCTCTCTCTCTCTCTCTCTCTTCCTTGACATGCATGACATGCTGACCATGGCCTGCCGCCTAGCTCACCCATCCATTCATTTGCTATTGAGCGCGCCGCTATACTTTGCACAAACGTTTCGCCCAACATGCCCTCACTCGCTTTGCTGCGGCGATCCGCCCAAGAGACGCCCCGGACTCATCTCGATGTGGCCCGTACGGTCTCTCAAATCTACCGCAAGACCCGCCCTGCAGGACGGATCGGCCCCTTGAAGGTCTTCGCTCGAAGCGACGACTCCGACAACGGCTCCGACATGGTCATCAATGCCTTGCTGGTCGTGCTCGGCATCGCCTTTTTGATTCTCATCCTCGTATCCATTCTGCTGGTGCTTCGCCGCGTTCGCCTCCAGCGACAGCGGCTGAACCAGGAGGAGCCCGCCCTGCCCTCTTACGACGACGTCAAGAGCAGCCACCCCAACCATCGAGGCCTCACCATCGAGACCACGCACAATGGCCGCTCCAGCGTTCTCTTCATCAGCCGTGACGGCCAGCCCATGCTGCGCACCCCCGGCTCACCACCGCACTCTCCCGACAATGTTCCCGAGATCCACATTACTTTCCCTGATGAGCACGACGACCAAGGTCGCATCAAGAGTGGCCGAGTTGTTGTCGTCCGCGTTGGTGAAAATGCTACAGTCGGCCTCGAGCCCATGCACGACGAAGAGCTGCCTGCCTACGAGAAGGAGGCCAAGGGCCAGTTCTACTCTGTCGACATGGATCAGATTGGCGGCCTGAAGGAAAAGGACCGCTCCTACTTCGATCACTACTAAAGTGCTTGGTAACTCCTGGATACTTTTTTTTCTGCCCTCCGACCTCCTCCTCTCCATGACGCCCTGGGCCTTGGCTGCGAAGCAGAAAAAGCGACAACAAACATTATAACCCAAAAGACAAAAAATAAATCAATTTTTTTTAAAAAAAATCTCCATCACAACAACTCTAGCCTAGACTTAACGATCCTCTGTGTCACGACTTCCTTTGGATACCCAGTCTTGGAAAATCAGCCACTCTCGATACCACGTTCCTCTATTCGCCTTCTATTATAATTTTCACTTCGGTATTCTCGAGTCCCGGTATCTTTCTTCTCTCCGAGGAAGGGTTATTTCATTTCTCTCCCTTGTGGATCTTATGAACATATAGATAAACACATGGCACTGCTACATGTGAGGGGTTAAACTTTATGCAGCGGTTTCTTCAAGTTTTCTGTGCTTTTTTTTTTAAACATCATACACAGCTGGCAATGATTGGGTCTAATACATAGTCAAAAGTCCCCCCCCCCCTTTTTTTTCTTTTTCTTTCTTTCTACTCCCCTCTGGACAAACTCGTCTCCCCTAGCTCTTGTGCTGGCGCACATTATGGAAATATGGAAGGGGAGACGGCGTCGAGCTGAGATAGCTTGGCGTTGTTCTTTTGGGCTGGTGTTATTTTATTTTTCTTTTCTTTTTTTTTTTTTGCTTTCATAACTAAATACGGAGAGGAGGTGCGGATTGGCGAGAAGAGAAAGAGAGAAGGGGGGGGGGGTGGTTATGGGGAGGAGGGGAAGTAATAAAGGGGGGGAAAGAGAGAGAGAGAGAGAGAGAGAGAAAGGATGGGGGAGGGGGAACACACAAGACCTTGCTATACATGGCGAAACTGGCCATATCTTGATGAAAGAGCCGAAGACGATGGCTCTTTTGTGATATATAGCTGTATAGGATATTATATAGTGTATAATGGGAAAAAAAAAATTATGCCTTGGCCGTGACCGTCCTCCTAACTCATCGCGACTTGGCAATGCCTCACTCGGGGCACTTGACATCTCCGTTCATTAGCTAGCTGCCTCTCTTATTACAAACCTTGTTGCGGGAGTCGTCACACGCACTTTTTTTTTTTTTTTTTTTTTTTTTTTTTCCCAATCAAGACACACACACACACACACAAACACATACACATCAAATTATGTGGGAGACATGAAGCACATAATTTCCTCGCACACTCTGCGCGCGCGCCCGAGAGAGAGAAAGAGTAATAGTAACATCATCTAATAGTAGTAGTAGCATCTTTCATCACCAACAAAGAGATTGTAAATCTTACAAACCACGCCCCGATACCGCCCGCTCGCGCCATGTCAAGTAACGCATGCATGCAAATACCTCCTCTGTGCATGCGTGTATGCATGTAATAGATACCAAGTAAATACTGCCCCTTCATTCTAGGGGTTGTTATATAAACTAGACGCCCAAACGCCGACGCTTATCGTATCAACATCCTGCCCTTCAATTACTCTCAAAGAACTCCGTTTTAACCAAAGCTATTTTGTTGCGTGTACGCTGGCGCACTGGCATAGCCACTAGGGTACGGTGGTGGTGCGTATCCATTCATCATCATCCCCTGCTGCGATGGGATGTAAGGCTGTGGTTGCGCCGGGGGGGGAACGTCTTGTCGAAACATGGCCTGGCCGGGAATGGCATCGTCCATACGCAGCATGGGAATGCCGCCGTGTCCGCTCAAGGCTCCTGCCTGCATCATCTGGTAATTGCTAGGCATCATCGTCAACATCTCAGATGGTTGCATGCCGGCCGCTGTCTCCGCATCATATATGTCGCTGATACCCATGGATACATTGCGAGCCTGAGCGAGGAATAGGGGGACGCCGGGCGGTCCATAGTCGCCATCAAAGCCCACTTCCGCAGCATGGTATGGCATCGTCAATGGCGACGCCGTCTTCGATGATGCTTGCTGGGCGGTTGTTGGCCCCATCCACCAGTCGGACACGGGCATGTTCGCGGCTCGGCTCCTCTGTTCGTCCTTCATGTTGGGGATGTCCATTCGTTCAATGAGAACATCTGACCCAAAGATAAATTTGTCCTCGGCTGGCTCTTGTCCGGTAATGATGGCTGCATTACCTCGGTCGAGTATCTTGCCGTTTTTGTAGAAGTCTTCCACCATCATTTTGTTACAGTCGTGCTAGTTGTCAGTTGTTAGATTTGTTAGATGGCACCCAAAGGAACGCTACCGCACAGTATGGAGAAAAGGGAGAGGGGTTCAGGGTGAGAAAAAAAAACATGACATATATAACTCACAGCTTGCTTGGCCATGTCAAATATTTCGCTCCAGGCCTCGGTTATCTCCATGATGGTTTCGATCAAGGATTTGATCTGCGCTTCGCTTGTCTCGGCGCCTCTCCAAACCGGCGCCGTGGTGTCACCCAAGTTTTCGTACAAGTTGTATTGCAAGGCAATGAGCAGGACTCGGATGCATTGAGCCGCCATGTGCGCAGTTGAGTAGTCGCCCACAAGTTTAGGGACACCGGGATGAGGCATCCTGTCCGTTTCGATCTTTATGGCGTCTAAAAATCGGGCCAGACTCAGGGCGTGAGCGACGGCTTGCTTTTGGGACCGAGCGATGAAATCTGGAGGGAGCCTTCGCAGAATTTCAATCGAGGCTTGGCTTCGGGGACCCGGCAGCGAGAATCGATAGAGATCAATGTGGCTCACGGCCATGTGTGTATGAAAGAAGCAATACCCCCTCCACTGATCCGACGCAGCATATCGTGACATGCTCTGGTCGGTGAGTCGTAGCTCGTCATGTATAGAAACATGAAACCTAGTCAGCTCGCTCTGCAGCGCAGCGATATCCTCCATAACCTTTGACGGCTCAAGGAATGCCATGGCTGATCTGGAGGGCACGGCCAGCCTCTTGGTAGCTCTAAACCCATGTAAGCAAAGCAACGTGAAGTGGTCGAAAGACAGCCCCCGCTTGGAGGAAGGCGAGCGGGGCTTACACTTGTATTCGGTGCCGAATATCGACAAGGAGGATTTGGATGCCGTGCAAGCCGAGAGCGGGTGAACAGCGCGAGGGCCTGTCGTGAAGCCTCTCTGCAACGACCGGCCGATTCTCCCTGAAAGCAGCCTCGTTGCAAGGTAATCGTATCTTCATGTTCTCAGCTCGACAGGATATATACTCTTCATAGCCGCCTGCCAGCAGGCGGTCGAGGCTGAAAAGTTGCCAGGCTACACGTCGAAGGCACTCCTGTTGGATGAAGGTAGAGTGGTGGGATGAAACGTCCCAGTTCAGCTGCAGGCCTATCATAAGCCGCGAAGCCACGCCAAAGCACTGCCAAACTTTGGCGTGTGAGCCATCGAGAATGTTGAAGAGGATGTTTAGGGCGAACAGAAAGAGGGCGCTCTCCGAGAACTTGTACATGTTGCGGTAGATATGCATTTCGACCTGCTGGCTGCACTTTCTTCCAAACTCCCGGCCGGCGGGACCTTGATTTACAAAGAAGCTAGTGACGGAGCACACGGCCGCTGCTTGTGCGGGAGAGAACCTGTTTTCCTGGAAACAGCTCTATTAATAAGCTGGCCGCGGCGGGTGCTTGGCATATACCACTCATACCTGAACATCTCGATAGGTGGCTTCAGGATGCAAAAATCCCAAACAAGGCACCATGTATAGAAAGTCGAAGTAAGCATCCAAATGGGTGAGAATAACATCTCTCCTAAGCAGCATGTCTCTGCATCATACGCCATTAGCTGGATGCAAATCATCTCTAAGCCATCATATATAAGGATAGGCATCACGCACTCGGCTTGAAGGTTCGCTGATTCGAGGATGTAAGAGGCAATGCCGGTGCCATTGCTGCTTGCGGGGCTGATGGTTGTGTTCTCTTCTGCTTTGAGAGGCTGCAGAGTCGAAGGTACTTGGTCCTCGGCGCTTGGGCTGTTGAAGTGAACATTGGTAAACCGCCGCCTTGTCGGAGTATATTCGCAGACTAGGTTCGCAGCCTCACATCTCTTACACTTTGGCAAGTCTCCAGAACATTTGGTTTTGTGTATATGGCACTGGCTGCAAGCTCTCTGTGCTCTTTTCCTCAGCGTGCCCGCTTCGGTATGGCTGTGAGAGGGGGTTGTTCTAGAGACCTTTTCTGGAGCCAGCTGTCAGAAAACCCCATCGAAAATTGATATACTGCGTTCCGTTTCAAAGCGTACCTTCTTCGGAAGTGCCAGGAGATGCAGCAAAGCTACAAGTGAGCTCTAGTCTGGAACAGTTGCTACACGGTCCATTTCCGGGGTTGCCTGTACACTTGACCTGGTGGGAAAGGAAAAACTCTTTTTTAGTCGTCGCAACTTAAAAGGAGAAAAGGAGGGGGAGGGGGGGGGGGTTAAAGGAAGACGAAGACGAAGACGAAGACAAAGACGAAAGACGAAGAGGAGTAGGGGGAAGAAGAAGAGGAAACAGAAAAGAAGGAAAAGGAGGAAAAGAAAAAATTAAAATTAAAAAAAGAAAAAAAGAAAAAGAAAAAGAGAAGAAAAATATTTGTGTTGCAAGTATCCCGTTTTGCAAGATGGAGAGCAGCCGACACAACGTTGTAAACATGGCATATGAAGGAATCACACAAGCCCAAAGATGGGAGATGTGCCTGCCATGGCATGCGACGCTCATGCGAAACCGACAAAAGAGATAGATTCTTTTCTTACCTTGCGTAGTCGACATGTGCGGCAACAGTCACCGGTGCTCGTCGTCGTCCGTCGCCGCTTATTCGGAGGTGACAACGATGCAGAAGAGCTGTGTGGTGGCGGCACGAGGCCTTCTGTGTCGTGCGGTTGCGGCGAATCCATGAACCCGTACGAAGGAATAAGAAAGGCATGGGAGAGGTGTGAGGATGTAGAGGCCAACACAACGATCAAGACCTGACCGGAGTTGGAAAACGAATCTTGTCCGTTTTGTGTCTCCAGAAGGACCCAGCGAGTCGGCGAATGGGCAGGAAGAAGATGTAAATGGGGCTGAGGCTAGCCGGTTGGATGGGGGTCCTCGGCTCTCGCGCGAGGCCCGTGGAGCCAAAACAGGCGCCACGGAGAACGGCGGGAGAAGAAAGAAAAAGGGAAGCAAATCTTGAGCGGCTGAGAACGGTCGTCACGGTGCGACGAGGAGGCGCGCCACGGACGACGTGGGCTTAAACGATGGCGGCGGGCGAAGTTTTGATGTCGAGCAAGGGTGGCGGGCGGCCCCAAGCCCAGGGAACTAATAAAGCCTGTCGCTGCCAGCGAATTAATCCGCATTGAGGCCGCCGTCTTTGGCATTCGTTTTTTTTTTATTGTTTGTTTCTTCTTCTTTGCTTTGGAGTCGTTGCGTCCTGGGAGGGAGGTCGGCACTCGCTGTTGCTTTGGGGCCAAAAGCAAGCCCTTAACACCCGGCCCTCGTCGGCTCGTCAGCCGGGCTTTGAATGATGACTTTTTTTGGCGCTTGTGATTTCCCACCGCACAGGCCCCGGGAGAGCAAGTACGGAGTAGTACTACATACCTTGTAGAGTCGTACTAAAGGCAGCACTACTACGTACGAGCAGGCGCCTCCCCCGGAAACATCCAGAAAACGCTCGATCTGTATGGTGACCCAAGCGGCGGCCCGGGGACCAAACCTCCTTGGTCCTGAGAAGCGCCCCGTCCTTGTGCTATGTATGTACGAGTAGCAGCAGTGGCCTTGCACAAGCTGCGATAGCAAAAACCCTGCAGAGGTCTTTGCAGCGTCCTTCCTCGTCCAGTCGATCGGCGGCGAAATTCCAGAATTCGCAGGGATGTCCTCTGAGGTAAGCCAGCCCACGAGCAGCAGCTGCACAAAGCTCCTAATAGGTACCATACCATATTATGCTCCGTACTGTACGGAGTACACAACAAATCTTTTGAGCTCCGCTCCTCCACGGCGGGTCACTCGTGTTGGGGATTGCGCGCGGAAAGCCCTGGCAACCATCACAAAGGCGGTGTTAGGCATTCAGCAGCAATTGGCACATGCATGTGTGTTCCGTAAGCCAAAGCCGATCTGTGGACAAATGGGCAATGACACACCGTCACTTGGCGCCGCCGTAGCAATTATGCGTGGGAAGCTTTCCCGCAAGAGGGCTGTCGATTTCAAGCCACCCAAAGATCCAGAGCGGTGGGATCATGCCAGCCACTCGGTTGATATTGGATGGACGGGCGCATTTCTGCTGGGAACGTCATCCCTAACTTTGTGCGAGTGGCACAACGGGTTGTCCTAATCGGATGTATCGGAGGCGGGAATAAAGTGGCTTTTTGGTTCTCTCCACTTTCTCCTTTTTTTTTTTTTTTTTTTTTTTTTTTGTCTTTGCGCCCTTGAAAAAAAGTTTTCTTTCTTTCAGCTCTTGCTATGTCAGCATTTGGTGAGTTCGACTAGCGAGGGACCCGTCAACTGTTGTTCGGCTCAGGACATCGGCAGAGGGAGCCCCTGTGACGAGGCATCGGTATGGTTCTTGCAACGAAGCGCTTGGTCTCGAATATTTGGGGTGTTTTGATCCAAACGGCACTTGCGATGGGAGCAACTTTGGGCACGAGAGAAGAAAAGGGCATCACGAGCGCCAGTACGGAGTAGTAGAACGGAGTAGTAGAACGGAGTAGTAGAACGGAGTAGTAGTACGGAGTAGTAGGTAGTGCTGCCACTACCGTACCTGTAGTACAGTATGTCAACCCGTCCGGGGCATTACAGGAGTACATGGCGGTACCCTCGTCTCTGCGGCCGGCACTCCGCACTACCTCTTATCTTACTCTGTGCTTCCCGACCAAATACTATAGCGTATCTTACCTAGGCGAGTGCCGGTGAGATTGCGTGCTAGGCCGCACAAGTACTAGTAGGTTCCCTGCAACCTTGTTCTGGTACCTGCCAGGTAAAGTGCTATTACCACCTTAGTAGTACGTAGTACCTTACCTACTACCTTAGGTACCTAGGCCAGGTGCCCTGCCTGCCTTGATACTCAGGGAGGGCATCTCGAAGTTTACCCTAGCGCGGAAGGTGGCTTGGAAGCAGCTGCCTGTAATGATGATTGGCGTTCGGCCATATTTGGCCAAATGCACCCCCAACAGGGGCCTATTTTTTCCCCCTTCTTTTCTTCTTCTTTTTTTTTCCTTTTCTTTTTCTTTGTTCTTCTTATTTTTTATTTTTTATTTTTTATTTATTTTTATTTTTATTTTTATTTATTCATTTTTCATTCATTTTATTTCTTTTTGTTCTTTTTCTTTTTCTTCCAACTTTTTTTTCAGGAACTCTTCTTTTTCTTTCCTTTCTTGCTGAACCAACTGCCAATGCAATGATTCCCCTGAAGGGACGACCTGTCGTCATCAGTTCACAAAGCTGCCTAGTACAGCGGAAGGCACCTTGCATATATATATATATATATACACATATACATATATACCTAGTACATACTAGGTGCCATATACTAGTGCCTGTGGTATATATACACCTTATACGGAGTATAAAAGGGTACTACACATATATTAGTACCTTATATTCCATACTTAGATACTACCTAGGTAGTAGGTAACATGTCACTACAGTCTACTGCTATACCACTACCTTACTAGGTACCTAGTACTAGTAGTAGTAATGTAATGTACAAAGTGTTCTGGTAGGATTGCACTAGCGGGCGCATAGTACTCCGTACTGCAGCAGCGGTATCAGAGGTAACCAAAAATTAACCTTGCATGGAACGAGTTGGGGGTGGTTTATGCGAGTTCCGCGCCCTTTTCTGTGGTTACATTCTTCCGGCACGCACGCCTTGGCAGCTAAGGTACATAACCTTGGCTGGCTGGGTGGCATGGGTACGATTAGAGTGTGCATGTACTGTACTATACCTTGAGGTACCTCAGTATTATACCTACCTAGTACCTACTTCGTAGTACCTAGGTAGTACCTAGTAGGTACTATGTATGACTTGAGGTATTACCAGTATGGAGTACGAAGTACGGCTAAATTGGTGGCCAAACAAAGCTTCCATTCTTCTTTGCTTGAACTCGCCTCATTGTCGCAATGGCGAATGGGGGCCACCTGAAGTTACCATTACTGCAACCTCATACTTGCCAGGCAACTGAAGGGGAAATGGACATGGGCTGCTGCTACAGGTGCTACTCCGTTACACGGTTGACCAATGTCACGCCTTACTTAGCAAAGGCCCTCACTTGCACATGGTAATGGTACTACAGTACTACTAGATACTACCTTACTAGGTATTACCTTGGGTAGTAGTACCGTAGTATGTATAGCATTCTGCTTCACCAACTCACATCCGGATACCTTGATTAGTAAGAAAAACCACTACACCTACCTTAGTACCCTAGGACTTGTATATCCTCTAAAGGCAATTGGCTGTGCTGCAATAAGAGAGAACGGTTTGCATGAATCTTGTTGAGTAATGCCGAGTTCGCTTGATGGCAATTTGACGTTCCGAAGAGCCCAACAAAATCAAGTTGGCAAATGTGTCCATCAGACATGTCTCCGCTTGTTGACAAGACAATGTCTCTCTTGTTAGACAAGACACGCAAAGGCCCCGTCCCTTGGATCGCATCTCCCTCGCATCTTCAACCCTGTGGCGGACGCGAGCAAGAAACAACAAAAGCTTGGTATCAAAGGATCGTGTGGAAGCGAAAGTAAAGTCGACGCCAATACCGACCAGCCCCTGCTCAGTCTTTTCAACAGAGGGCAAAGCCAACTTACTGTATTGTTGTCTTTTGAACAAGGTGATGATGAATCAGAAGAAAAAAAGGAACCAAGGTATAGTAAAGTAGCTGCTGCCTAACCTAGTAGGTATATAGTAAGTAGTAGTAGTAGCGACAAGCAACCTCAACCTTACATCTACCTGGAATTTTTAAAATTCTAGGCCTTAGTATTATCTACAATACTTAAAGTAGTGCTTCAAGACCTCCCCCTTTACTCTTTTAAGCCCTAGGCTCTTAGATACTATACCAGCGACCTCTTAAACTATAAATCCCCTCCTCTGCAAGGGCATAGCTGATCTAACCACTGCCCCCCATCTCCTGCCTATAACGCCAACCTCCTGCAACAACCCCTTAGCTAACCTAAACACTAGGCTAAACTTCTCTTTTTAAAGCTAGCTATTTTAAAACCTATATAAAAAGTCCTTTAGCAGCAGCCCTCTCTTTATCTCCCTTTATAACAGCCTTATTAAGCTTATTTAAGCTAAGATTAAAAAGGTTATAGTTTAAAAAACTATCTTAACTATAGTTTTTAAAGTTATTAACCTTGCCTTTAATAAGCTTAAAGGCCTTAAATACTATAAATATAAAATATAGGTTATAATTACTTTAATAAGCACCTTTACCTCCCTCTTTACCTAATAAAATTAACTATATTACTAACTATCCCCTTTAGCCTTATTACTACCTATACCTCCTTTTAAAGATATTATAGCCTTTTCCCCTAGCTTAAAAATCTTATAGTAAAACCCTTGCCTTTTTTATATAAAAATTACTATAAAAAGCCCTACCCCTTAACTTACTTAACCTACCCTAGCTAAACCCTAGACCCTTAAGACCTTTTTAGCTAACTTAAAGGTCTTTTTAAGATTGCTTAAGGATTACCTATAGTATTTACTCCCTTTAGCTATAATTATCTTTTTTATTATAAAAGAATTCTAACTCTAGACCTTTTAACTCCTTATTATTAATATTATTTTATTTAAGATTATAATTACCCCCTTTAGCCTAAAGGCCTAGTCTACACTTTTTAAATCCTACCTATTACTTTATATTAAGCCCTTAATTAATTAATACAAGAATCTTTTTTATATTATCCCTTAAACCCTTTAAACCTTAACTAAACTACTAACTATAACCCTTAAGATTATTATAATTAAAGTATATATTATTATAAAAATACAAGTCCTTTAATATTATTCTTTAATTTATAAAACTAACCTTTTAACCTAAGACTAGGTAATTATTATAATTAAGGCTATCTACCTAGTATTTATCTTTAGTTTATAGCCCTCCTGCCCTTTTACTAACCTTAACCCCCTGCCTCTTTATAAAAACTACTTAAACTACTATCTATAATAAGCTTATTATTACTTTATAAAATATTATTAATATAGTAAAACTAGATATATAACTAAAGGCTATAAAGCCTTTAAGCAATATATAAACTGCCTTAAACCTTATAAATCTTCCTCTTAAATATACCTAGCCTGCCTAGTTAAGTTATATAGTATTTACTGCTTTTTAATTAAGGCTAACTATAAGGCTATTTAAGCCTTTAGCTTAGCCTAGTACTATAAGGCCTAGGCCTTTATCCCCCCCCCTTTAGTCTTACCTTTAAAAGTCTTTTTAACCCCCTTTTTAAGCATCCTAGCCTTAAGCAGCCTTATCCTCCCCTTACTTTTTTAAAAAGTTAAAAAAAAGGTAAGGCACCCTTTAACCCTTATTATTATTAAATCTTCTGCCTTTATTTACTATATTTATACCTTAGATACCCCCTTAGCTATTAACTTTTTAAATCTTATCTTAAAGCCCTTTTTTAATATAAACCTAGCCTAGCTAGACTCCCTTAGACTTAAATAAATAGACCTTAATTAATAATAAAAAAGCTTATAATCTTTTAAGCTAATATAGCTAAAGTTAAGCCTTATTATAATATAGCCTTAAACCTTACTTAAGAGTATAAATATAATATTATACTTTTTTAAAAACCTTAAATTAAAATTATAAATAAAGTGCACTAAATAAAGTTATACCTTAACTATACTGCTTTTAGCTTAATAAATAATTAAACTATATAATTAAATATAATTATATATATCTATATATCCTTTATATTTATTTTTACTTAAGTTACCTTTTTTAACCTTAACTTATACTTTCTTTAAGTTAAGGTTAATAAGATTATTATTACTAATTACTATAAGCAGACTATAGCTATTAATAATATAACTGCTTTTTTAAGCTAACTCCCTTTTTTTAAATACTTTTTTATTACTAGCAATTTTAATACCTATTATTAGACCTAGCAGCCAGGCTACTAGAGTAATATTATTAATAATAAACTTACTTAATAAGTTAAAGAATATTAACTCTCTTTTTATATTTATAATACCTTAACTTAAGATTATAAAAATATTATTAACTTAATCTTTAATAACCTGCAGGCTAAATTAAGGGTTAATAATACCCTTTTTACTAGCTTTAACTATATAATAATTAAGACTTAAGTCTATAACCCTAACCCTATACCCTTACTGCCTATATAGCCTTATACTATCCCCCTAGACACCCTTATCTAGTTTATTAAGCTAGTAAGTTATTACACCCCTTCTCTATTAATAAACCTTAATGTTAATAACTATAAAGAGCTTGCTACCTAGATCTAAGATATCTTTAAGCTTATAATCTAAAGGGTAGGCAAAAAGCTATATTATACTAGCTAAAAGGCAAGCTAGTAAAATAATAATTATTATTAAGTATAAAGAGCTATAGTATTAAACCTATTTTTTAAAAATAAAAAGTAACTTTATTATACTATATAATTAAAAAAGCATGCCTTTTAAGAAGAATATATTATATTTACTAGCCTTAGCAAGCCTATTTATAAAATTATTAAATAAAAAAATAAGATTAATAGCTTTTAAACCCTCCTTTTTTAAGATAAAGATTAAAGCTACTCTACCTTAAAGGAATAAGCCTAGTACCTATAAGACTGCCTCCTTAATTATTAAACTATAAAGAGGGATATACTAGATTTATAAACCTTAATTTAGTTAAAAAGGGATATCCCCCTTTACTTAAATATTACTATAAATAAGGCTTAAGATATATTACTTAAGGTTAGTAATACCTTGTTAAGTATTAATAATATTATTATCTCCCTTTTTTATACTACCTAGTCCTTTATAAAAAATATTATTTATTTATTTTTTTAAGCCTTTTTAAAGCTTAATTATTACCCTTAATACTTTTAAATAATTAAGGTTATAATAATCCTTAAGCTAGGCAAGTAGCTTTATAATATAGTTAATAAGTAATAATTAATCTTTTTTCTTTTTTATATAGGTAAAGGCCTTAAGAGGCTCTTTTTTTATAAGATAGCTTAAGCTATAATTACTTACTTTATTATCTTGCCTTAATACTTTAAAGCCTTACTAAAAAAATATACTATTAACCTAGTATTATACTTAATGCATAATATTAAATAAACCCTTATTAAGAACTACTATATAGTACTAGCAACCTTTAATATATTAAAAGTATTTAATACTATTTTATATAACTGCTTAATCCTTTATATTTAATAATAAGGCTGGTTAAAAGTATTTATAAAATAAATAGCCTTTTTTTTTATTAACTGCTTTATTATAGTATATATTTTTAAAAGTAAAACCCTCCTTTTTACCCCTTTTATTTATAGTACCCCTTAAGGCTTGTCTATAAGCCTAATCCTTTTTATACTTTATCTCTTCTTTTTACTTTACTTAAAAAAGGCTTAGTATTACTTTAAATATATTAATAATATAATTATCTTAATAACTAAAAACTCTTTTAAAAAAGTAATCTATTATTTATAAATTAAATTTAACTTATTGCTTAATTAAGGCTATAATAATAAAGTCTTTTTTAACCTAGCTAAAGTAGACCTTATCCTTTTTTATTAAGAAAAGATACCCTTACCCTCCCTTTTTATTACCTTAAATAACTCTTACCTTGCCTTTAAACTTAATATTTAATAACTTAATATACTTTTTAACTTTAAGTTAAGCTTTAAAAAGTATATTAAAGTATAAGCTAAAAAGGCTTTTTATACTATTAACTTTATAAAATTACTTAATAAAACTTATAAAAGCATACTTTTAAATACTATAGCTTAAGCTGCTAAAGTAGTTATTCTCTCTACCTTTTATTATAAAGTAAAGATTTAATACTCTAGCCTTATATAGTTAAGCTAGGTCTGCCTTTTTATATTAATATAAGCTAGTATAAACTACTTAATAGATTATATTAACTTTACTATAAAGGCAGCTACCTATACTATCCTTTTAGTTTAAAAAACTACCTCTTTTTTTATACTATATAAAGAATTAAGTATCCTTTTAGCTATAGTTTCCCTTTTATAGCTTAAGCTAAAGACTATAAACTATATTATAAAACTTAACCTTTAATACTTAATAATTACCTAGATTAAAGAATAAAACTACTTTTACTCTTAGCTCTAGCTACTAGCCTCTTTATCCTTTAACTACCCTTATCTTTAAATCTTTCTTTATAAACTTAACTATATCCTTACTAGCCTTATCTTCTTACTATATAGTAAAGATAAGGCTATTAATTTATATATAAGCTATAAGGCTTTTATTTTCTTTTTTTATATTATCTCTTACTTAAATAAGTCTTAACTTAATAATAATATAAGCTAAGGGGCAGTTACTTATTTATAAAGCTACTTTTATAAAGTCTATAAAGCAATCTCTTAAGCTAAAGTCTTTAATATTAAAATCACTAACACCCTAGCTATAGCCTAGACTACTGCCTAGCTTATCCAATCTAGCAATACACCCCTAACTACCTACTACTTCTTAAATAATTAAATAGTTATATTAAGCTTACTAAAGACTATCCTTAACTACTTTTAGTATAAATTCCTTGCTTTTTAAAGCCTAGTAAAGGCTATAGCTGCTAAAGGCTGCTATACCTATATCTTTTAGGCTCTTAGGTATAAAAATATTATTAAGAATAAAAAAGTTAATGCCCTTACTAAATATAGTACTACTTAAACCCTTTATAATACAAAACCTTATTTTATATTCCTTTAAAGGGAGAGTAAAGCACTATAATATAAAGTAGCTAAAGACTAGTAATAATAAAATCTCTTAGCCTTTTATTAAAATTAAGATCTTTAATAACTAAAGGCCCCCCTTAAACTCTAACTCTCTTGCCTATTGCTATATTATCTTTTTATAAAGAGGTCTAGCTATAAAGACTTTTAAGACTACTATAACTACTTAAACTATAAAACTAAGACTATTTATTACTATAGCAAGCCCTTAAACCCTAGCTATATATTTATATATATTAAAAATAAACCCTTCCTTTTATAAGTCTTAAAGGAGTCTACCTCTATTACTAGCTACCTACTAGGCCTTAAAGAAAGCACTACTTTCTTAAAGTTTTTAAAAAAAGCACTGCTTTATAACAGGCTGCCCTTAAGGATATTACTTAAACCTAGCTAGCCTGCTATACTAAGCCCCTCTTTAATACCTCTTTCCCCTAGATCTTGCTAGGCTATTAAAGACCTTTTTATATTAAGGACTATTAATAACAATCCTTTTTATTAAAGGTATACTAAAGAACCACCTTATTAACACTACTCTTAAAAAACCCAAGCCCTTAAAGCTTTAATTATTATAATATCTACCTTAAGCAAGATTCTTTTATTACTTAATAACTGCCTTAGCTTACCTTAAAATAACCCTTTAACCTATTTAAGAGTAATGCCTTTAAGCAGCCTTTATATAACAAGTACCTTAAAGAGCTGTTTTTAAAAAAGGTTAATAAAGTTATAAACTAACTATAAGCAAGATATAAAGCCTATAAGCTTATTTAAAAAGATGCCTTAACCTTACTATATAAAATATAGTATAAAAAAAGAAAGTAGCTATAGCTACTTCCCCTTAAGGGTTTTTTAATTAAATAAGCAGGCAAGGCTGTTAAAATTAAGCTTATAGCTATATTTTAATTTTTTATAAAATTAATTTATATAAAAAATTAGCTAAATTAACTTATAGCTATATAAATAAGAAATTAACTTAACTACTTTTTTAAATAATAATTATTTTTTTATAAATGCCTTTACCTACCTATATACTACTCCCTTACCCTATAGGACTTACTTTATAAAAGCCTACCTTGCAAGGAACCTACCTTAAAGTAGTTTTTCTATAGGACTTACTTTAGACTAAGGGGTATTTATATATAGCCCTGGCTTTTTATACTGCCCCTAGCCTTTATTTTTATTTACTATTTTTTCTTTATCTCTTTCCTTTATTAACCTACTTGCTATAAATAACTAACCTTTATGTATTTAGATATATTAATTAGCTCTAGCTAACCTTTTTGCCTTACTTAAGGATTTAACTAATTAGTCAGGGGGTTGTTAATATAAAACAAATAAATAAACAAACAGTAGTAGCGACGAGAGCTTCTGTATGAGGGAAACTTGGTACCTTAGCGAGGTGGGGTCATGTGATCCCACGTGACCTGGAACACAACCTTGGATTCGAAACTTTTTATTGCGTTCTTATTATTCTACGCCTAGAAAAGACGCTTATAGACACTTTCAGTTGCACAATTACATTGGTAGATTAGCTTTACAAGGATACTAATAAAGCACGAGGTTTTTTTTTTTTTTTTTTTTTTTTTAAAGAAAAGAAAAGGAAATCAACCGGAAATTGAGGGCTAGTCCCCGCTGTTAGTTACATTGGGGGGGGGTTTTCAGGGATGAACGTATAAAAAATCGTGCTACGTGTGAGGATCCCTCGAATGGGCAGCCATTCCCGTTCTGGGCTGTGCACGGACAATGGATTTTGGGTTGTTCTCTATTAAGGAAGCAGCGCCCTCTCCCTTATCCGGGAATCTTGTACATGTACATACATACATAGGTCATTACTCTGTATCTTATCTATCATGTACATGCATGGTACATATGTACATGGCTATTGTTGAGATGGAGACAAGTTTCTCTTGTGAAGAGCCCCATGAAAGCTGATCCCACGACGTGCATATGGCAACTCTCTATAAAAGAAAAGAAGAAGAAGAAAGAAAGAAAGAAAGAAAGAAAGAAAGAAAGAAAGAAAGAAAGAAAGAAAGAAAGAAAGAAAGAAAGAAAGAAAGAAAGAAAAGAAAAGAAAAGAAAAGAAAAGAAAAGAAAAGAAACCATTTTCTCTCCTTGTCAGACCTATTATAGCCAACGCTATCCGGAAGAGAAGAAGGGATTCTGTCAACTCGTCGTCTGATCGCGTCGTTTGAAACTGGGAATGCTTGAAGATTCTTCGCATTTGCGTATATGCCGATAAGACAGATAGACGTTGCCGAAACCTCGTTGATGCAAGAAAGACGATTGCTTTTGCTTCTTGGATCCCTGAGTGAGTGAGTGAGTGAGTGAGTGAGTGAGTGAGTGAGTGAGTGAGTGAGTGGAGCTTCAACCAAATTTGTTCTTCATGGGGATAATTTGGTACCAAGGCTGGATCAATTTAATATTCCCTATCCAAACGCGTGTCCATTCTTCACAACCATCTCGGGACCGACCTTTGTCTTTTCCCGGGTTACCTCGGTTGTTGGTTGGTAGACACAACAACATCGTCTTCATAAAAAAAAAATCTAACAAGGTGCATACCGTATCACGAAACATGCTAGATGGAACAACGGCCAACCGAGCTTGAGCTTGCAATATGGACGCTATTTTGTCGTGCCAAGTAAGGTGCTAGCATAGCTGCATGAATTGAACATTTTTATCATACCCTGGCAGGAGATGTTTTGCCCCCCTTTGTGTAAGCCGCTTGAATTAATTTCTTTTTGCGTATACTTTAGATAGAGCCACCCGTTCACGGTCATTTCCCTCCTATCGCCGCCGTGCGAGAACGGATCAGGTACCCCAATTCGACTTCTTGCATAATGCGTTCTACTGCTTGCTTTCGTTTGGATCCTCTTTTTCCGCAGCTACTTCCATCTTCCCCTCCTACCATACCCTCTGTATGCTCAGAATTCGAGGCCAGCTGGGCTTATACCCCAGAGCCGCTGTGAATCTCTTCATTACCTTGCTTGTGGCCGCGGTCTTCTTTGCTTGCTATCGACTATGGGATGAGTTGGAACCCCGGCCCAGCTCGAATGGCATGCTGTCCGCTTGACTGGAGCATCAACACCCCATATTGAAGCCCATGGATGATGCCAAGGCTCGGCATGAAAACCTGCTTGCAAAGCGAAGCCATAACCTCACGATTGCAGGGCAAGCGAGCGCTTGGAATTGGGTCGTCAAGGTGCGTGATGGGACGGCAGAAGGGGTGGGAAGCGTCGAGGGCAGGGTGATATCACTACAGCTTTAGACGGAACTTCGTGAGCGGGTTTGCCCAACACTTGCCCGACGTCGACATGCCCATCAACTACATGGACGAATCTCGAATCCTTGTCCCTTTCGATGAGATTGCGAAACTTGAACAGAAGGAGAAGGAGAACAGGAAGCTGATTCCGGCTGGAGAGGTCACGACTTAATTCCGCGGCCTGGAGCATATTGACGCTGCCAAGTTGCAGCCGTACGATCCTGTATGGCATGGAGCGGACTTCTCCTACTGGGACTTGTTTGCTAAGACCTGCGGCCCAGATACTCCCGCACATGGCGTTGAACAGATTCCTGATTTTACCGGCCCAGCGGAGATTCCTCATCAATGGAACCCGTTGTATTCTTACAAAGGGTTTGTTCAGAACTGGATAGCGGCTAGGGATCCTTGCCTGCAGCCGCACCTGCGCCAATTACATGGGACCTTTATCAGTCCTGTCAGCCTGTCCTCCACGGAGGAGTTGATTTCCCCTGTTTGGCGGGTCCAAGCTTCTGGCGAACAACGAGATTCTCATTCCCGGAGCCATGTATCTCGTCAACGACGAGTTTTACGCCGGAGGAGAAAACCACGGCGTCGCGTGGAAGGCCAAGAAGAATGGCATCATTTGGCGAGGGGAGGCTTCCGGTGGCCGCGCAGGTGAGGACGTGTGGCACCACTTCCACCGCTATCGGTTGGTTCAGATGCTCAACGGCACGACCGTCAGCCAAACGGAAAAGAGCAACGAGCGGTCCTTGGCTTTTGATATGCTGTCGCGGAGGCTGTATAGGAGCCAAGCTTTGTCTAGAGGGCGGATTGGCGCCTGGCTCGATGGGTCTGCCAACGCTGGCTTCGTCAAACTGTGCCCCCCCGGGACGCGTGCGACTTCCTAGAAGCCTACTATCGAGAAGTGGAACGCGTGTCGACGAAAGATCAGCACGGTTACAAGTACCTCCCCGATGTCGACGGAAACTCTTTCAGCGCCCGATACCACGGCTTCCTACCATCAAGCAGCCTGCCGCTGAAAGCTACAATATACGCCGAGCGGCACGATGATGGCCTCACTCCTTGGATGCACTTTGCGCCCTTTGACAATACCTTCCACGACTTGTACTCGATCCTCGACTATTTTGCGGACGGACCAGGGAGGCCGGGCGATACAGCTGCTCAGTTTGTCGCAAAAAAACTGGTCAGGCGTGGGCGGAGCAGGTTCTGAGGCGAGAGGAGATATGGCCTTGTACGTTTGGCGTCTTACTGCTCGAGTGGGCTCGCATCTGCGATGGAAAACAGGGAGAAGCTGGGGTTTTTAGACGACCTGATGCATGTTTTGTGGTGTTTTGTATAACAAGGCCAATCAATATGTTGCTGCATCAGTACTTGGGGGAACTGCCGCAGATTTCTGTCCGTACCTGTCAGGTGGGTGCGTAGAAGAAAAAAACGACCAACTTCGTGTTTGTCTCGTGCCTTGTTTTGCCTTTCCGTAAAAGCAAGAGCCTCTGTAGTGATTAATTGCTTCTTTATTTCCTTCCTTCTTTCTTTCTTTCCTTCTTTCATTCTTTCATTCTTTCCTTCTTTCCTTCTTTCCTTCTTTCTTTCCTCCTTTCTTTCCTTCTTTACTTCTTTCTTTAAAGAGGCGTGCAGAGTCTTTCTTTGCTTCTTTCAAACCTCACTGCCTCTTGCCTTTGTCTTCGAGAAAGGCCGGTCTGGGTGGGCAAGATGGCAAGCGCTATTGTCCTCTGTTTTGTTTTTTTGAAGACGCGGGAGTCGCGTCAATTGGATCCTGATTTCAATTCTCCATTATTGAGACGAGAGCCCCGAATCTGATCGTTATTATCTCTCTACCTTTTGATACAGAACCACAGTTCCTTTTGAAATCTCATCTTCAGGCTCTTAGTCAACACTGATTATTTCAACGGCCAAGAAGGAAGGTCATCCAACTCTCCCCGGCTACGTACAATCTCTACGGAATGTCAATCTTCCTTTGTTGCGGCTCCCGACGTCGAGGCAGACACGCGGCAGGTGGTGTTGATTTGGCTGAGCCGCTGGGGGAGCACTGCGTTCGACGAGGATTCACTGATGTCCAGTATTGCTATAACCAATCACGGGAATCGATAGAGATGCCGATTCGGTCTCGAGATGCCTCGATGGTGCCTCCTGAGATGCCTTCTGGAGACCTGACCGAGCTCGAACAGCTGGTGGTGGATGATTCGGATGGCGACGGGGAAGATGACAACGCCTTGGCGAAGACGAGCAGCGCCTTGAATGTCGTTCGAACAAAGCTCATACGCCACATCTCGCACGAGAATGAGCCCAGCCGCCGATCTCGCGCATCTGCAGGTCACAGCCGAGAAGAAGTTGCCCGAAGAGCCGAGCTCCGGCGCTTTCGGCACCAAAGGATTCAGGAAGAGCTCAAGAACGAGGAGAGCAATGCCGAGTCGAGCAGCACCTCCCACCGCAGCACTCGCTATCTCTCCCCCCTCATCGACCCCGGACAACCCGGGGTCGGGCCCAGGGATGCCATTGAGTTCACGGTCACAGATGGACATCATCTGACAACAGCACAAGCACCTCCGACGAAAGACGTGGTGCCCAGCGCCATCCAACAAGAAAAGATGTGTGATGCCATGCAGACGGAATGCACAGCAGCGAAGCCTCCCAGCACAGGAGCAGTGCCTGATACAGAGGGTGAGGATCAAGCTCATCCCTTGCGACCGCCGAGCACGCACAGCGCCGCATCTCAAAAGATGGCCGGGTGTTCATACAACGTGCCCCGTCTTGGCCGGGTTTTGGGCGCGGATAACGAGTTCGAAGTTCGCCACGGGGCTTATGCTTGGGAAGAGCAGTCGTCTCTCAGCATCTGGCTTGCTGCCCAGGGCTTGCGATCGCGAAGCAGCTCTGTCCGCCCTAGAGACAGCGAGACGAATGGCGGGAACGTCAGGGATCAAGCTCCCTCGCCCTACGAAGACTTTGGCGGGATCGATAGTGCCGCCGACGCTCTGTTGCCGACTCACCGTCAAGACATGAATAAAGTGAAGCCTCATGACCAGGTGGATTCGTTCGAAAGCACATCGTTCCACTCCAGCTTATCCAACAACGGTGCACAAGGTGACGCTGACACTACCTTGCTTGACCGAACTCTGCTCGTGGGGTCTCGTGCTTTGGGTATAGCTTCAGCAAGACCCGTTGATCATAGCTCATCCAACTATCCCTCCGTCCTTCCAAGCTTTCAACCCAGCCCAAATCGATCCCAATCTAATTTCCATCATCTCACCGCAGAGGACCTGGAAAGTCTTGAGCTCTCACCCTTTAGCTGTTAGTGCTCTTTTCTTTTCTTGCTCTTCTCACTTCTTCATATAACCTTCTGCTGTGCGGCGTACTGATTAGCGTCATCCATCATAGGGCAAGGCAATTTTTCCGTCATTCAAAGTATCCAGGCGTCCGAGGAAAAGAGCTCATATGCCACGGCGGAAGATGACGTCTTTTATTCCGACAATAACGCCAGCACGGCTCAGATCAACTGCACTGCTGCGGAAGCCTCTGTTGATGCAAACCCTATGGCTTGTTCTGAAACTGCCAGGCTCCATCAACAGCAGACAAAGAGCCAGACAACCGGGACGAGATTTGGCGGCGCGCCCTCGCGGAAGAAGCCGTCGTTAAACTTGGGCAGCCGCTTCAAAGAGGAATTTCATTCGACTTCTTTTGGGCTCGGCCGCCGATCCCTGATGACCAAGATCAACCTTTCGGTTCCAAGGAGATCCAAATGTAGCTCCAACAGCTTTGGCACGATGCAAAGCAGGCACTACTCGATGGAAAGAAGCCCGTTGGCTCTGAGGCACGAAGATCCAGATGGTATGCGACTCAAGTCCCCTCCCAACAGATCTTCGCCCTTTCAGCAAGAGGAGAGCTGCTTTCCATCAGCTGCGTTTAGCCCTGCCACGCTTGTACGTGTACATGATTACCAGAAACCATTTATACAACGCCAGACAGCAGCCTTCGAGACATCTAGGCTGACTCCCCTGTCGGACGAACTCTTACCAGACGAGACTCGAAGCCCCTCGCGCCGAATTCTCCAGCAATGGACAAGCAACATTCAAGGGGCGTTTTCACCCAACTCCACACCAAAATCTGCTCAACTATCCAAACCTCAAAGGCGCCTGGCCAAGATTCCCCCACTACAGCCACATCGCGCTCCCAATTCTTGTGAGGAGAGAGTTACAAACACCAACCTTCATCAGCTGCAGCCAGATGAGAACAGGAATTTGCTTCTGGAATCGGGATCACGCTTTGGGCCCGGAAAGCTGGGAAAGGCCGTGAGATCTGGGTTGAGAAAGCTGATGCCTTCTCTTGACAATGAAAGGCAAGGTCAACTCTTTCGACTTTCAGAAAACAACCGACGGCCTAACGAAAACGACAAATACGTACAACACAGGATATTGCGAACAGATACACTGTCCATTGAGAGCGATCACCTGGAAGTGGTAATGAAGGAAGCTGCTGAAAATGGCTTCGTGCCTGCAAATTTCTCTGCGGGCTCGACCTCGCGCTGCCAGCCATCTGCACTGGTCTTTAGGAATACTGTGGAAGTGACGTGCATTACGGATGCCGTGAGGGCAGATATGGGACTGAAAGCTCTCAAATTAGTTGAGGCACCACGCATGGGATATCATACGGCAAATGCATCGGTGGCCGATGTTCTCCAACAGCCATGGAGCAGGCCAAAGTTTACCGGAGCGAAGGAGGCAGAGACAGCAGAGACAGACTCGGCATCGGCCATCAGCGATGCCCGGGCTCTGCGTCGCTGGAAGTCGACGCTGGAAGCACCGATGAACAGGAGCTCACCTTTGATTTGGACTGGCCGTCCCATGGCGCAATCTCTCAGCTTGGGCAATCTCAAAGCTTAGGAGAAAGAAAAAAGACAAAGTATAAGAAAAAAAAAAAAAAAAAAAAAGCGAACAACACAAGTAGAGATGTTGCACAAGGGAGTGGGTTGGCTAGGCAGGGAATATTGCTGGTGGGCAATGAGGGCGCATTTTTACCTTGATTTGAAATAATAATTAGCAAGAATGCTATACAGAGAATGGATGGGTATCATCGCCTTGACATCGCCTTGATGGGAATGAGGCTTCTCAACAATGGTATGATGCCAATTGCGGGAGGGGAAAAAAATTAGTTGATTGGGAGAGGTTTCTTAACATGGTTTGCGTAACATTAGTGGCCGACCTTTAGTCAACTTATCGAGAGCATATCCTAGGCCGTTGTATATCTATCATGACTATAATTGAAGTACTTTGCGTCGCCTATGTCCAACTCTCAATTTTACACTTTGAGTGATTCACTGAAAACAGCCCTGTCGTCGTTCCTCATCTCAAGTCTTCCTTGACTCTGTATTCCTTCCTTAGCCTTCCGGAGCATCTCCTCTTTCTTCTCGCGAAGCTCGGAGCAGAATTGCGAACGGGCCCTGATGCTGGGGCCTTTCCAGATGAAAATAAGAGGGAGGATGCACATAACGGCACTGAGTCCTCCGAACAGAGAACAGGCGCCGGAAATACCTAGCTTGGCGAACATTGGGGTTGTGGCGAGGGGAAGGACAATGGCGCCAATTGATCGGCTGGCAGTGACGGCGGCGTTGGCAGAAGCGGCGTAGATCTCATAGGCATCGGTGAGGTAGTTTAGCAGGGCCAAGACGACAAGAATGTACCCCATGCCGAAGGGAACGCCGGCGAGCAGGGGGGCGACAAATGGAACAGACTGACGGGCTGAAAAGCCCAGCCAAAAGAGGGAGATGACGAATAAAGGGCCCCCCAGACACGCGACGGGCAGGCGGCGATACTCTTCCCGCTTGGTCCAATCAGCACCGCTGGCGATCCCGCGCTGGAGCACATTGTCCCAGCACCAGGCTACTGGTAGACTAAGAAGGGCGCCGCCGCCGACGGAGAGGTACGTGAGACCGGTGACTCCAGGAGAGAGGCCATATAGAGACTGAAAGATGATGGGGAAAACTTGGAAGGACATGTAGAAGATTGCGTAGACCAGGGCGATGTAGGCGCAGATGCTGGACACTATGGGCTCGTAGGCGATCATGCGGAGCGGCCGCGTGAGGACGGCGGTGAAGACTTTTCGGAAGTCAGTCGCCTCGAGATCGCGGGGGGCGAAGACGTTGGCTGCCGCTGGCGAGTCTGGGTTGGTTTTCCGAGCCTCGGCACGCAGCTTTTTGGCGCGACGGGCGAGGAGGATGGGAGCAAAAGTTTCGGGGAGGAAGACTGCGAAGACGGCTGCGATGCCGGCGAGGATTAGAGAGATCCAAAAAGACCAGCGCCAGCCGATGGTGGGCGTGGCGAAGCCGGATATGATGGGCGAGAAGAGCGGGCCGAAAGTAGATGCCTGCGATGCTCAGATGTTAGTCTTGGTGCCATGTCATGGGGGTTTGCATGCTGTTTACAAGCAATCAGAAGAGAGAGAGAGAGAGAGAGGTGATGCGGAAAAAAAGAAAGAGAAAGAAAGAAAAGAAAAAAAACAAGGGGCGAAAAGATATATATGAGGCTACAGGATGAAGTTGGCGTAGACGTACCACAACGAAGATGGAGAATGCCCTTCCTCGTGCCCTTGGCTCATTGTATATATCCGCCAAGTAGCCAGCAACAACGGTAATCGGGGCACTCGCAAAACACCCAGAGATTAGACGAAATACGAGCAACGAAGGCCAGTTCGGCGCAAGGGCGCATGCCGCTGTGGCCAGCATGAAAGTAAAGAAGGTGATGATTGTGAGGTAACGGCGCCCAAAATGCTCGCTCAGGGGTCCCCAGAGGATGGGGCCAGCAATGTACCCGACCAGATAGATGGATAGGAGGAGAACGTGCTGCTCTTGAGATGCGATGTGGAACTGCTGTGTGATGGCTGGGATGGCCATGCTAGGGATAGAAGAGCCCATCGTAGAGTTGGCGACGAGCAAACTGGTCGTGAAGACGACATAGCCCTTTTTCCACTAAAAGGCAAAAAAAAAAAAAGCGTAAGTATGAAGGCCTATTTGCCGTGTAAAGCTGAGGGTCGAATACTTACAGCTGACCAGTTGAGTGGGTTCTCTGGATCGTTTGGTTCCCACGATATGACAACTCGATCTGCTCTGCTCTGACTTCCAGACGGTAGTTCAAAACCTTGATCATTGCCTTCCTCTTCTTCTTCTCTATAAGAAGCATCAATCTCACTCATATGCTGCACTTGGTGATCCAAGCAAATGTTTTCCATGCTGTCATCTATAAAACAGAGAAAGCCAATCACATAAGTTATTCATTGTATTAGAAAGAGAAAATGAACGAAGGCTGACTCACGGTCGTACGTTATGCAGGAGGAGGCATCTCCTATAGTCTTACTGTAATTACTGAGAGACATCTTGGGCTAGAACCACAGCTGGATCAACGACCAGTATGAAGAAGAGATGAAGGGAGTTGCGAATAAGGGTACGGCTCGACAACTTATTCATACATTTGGGTTATTGCAAGATGCTATGTGAACGTAAACGCGTGATGACTATAATACTGCATTGACGGCAAACAAACGAGAGAACCGGGGAGGATTTTCGGTTTTTTTTTTTAAAAAAAAAAAAAAAAAAAGTGAACGAGCAGATGAGATAAGAAGCATCATCTTTTCCCTACATAATGGCAGCTGTTCCCGGATACGGCAGTATTGTTGGCACGAAAGTCCTTCATACCTTCAGCATTGACGGGACGGCGGCCGTGCCGAGACACCGTACAAAACGCTCGAATACGACTCGGACAAACAGGCAAGGGAGCGCTTAGATAACAGCTTGGCCCCAGCTTCAAGAGTTTACTCTAACGGAGCAAGTAAGATGTGTCGGATTCCCTCTCGCTCTCCCGGTGATTGATACATAGCAAACGAAGCGCACCTTGATGATATTGGCTCAGTGCCACGCGACTCCGGGATCCCATCATGCCCAGCAACGGAGAACGTAGTCCGCACAGGCGTCGCCGCTTGCTTGCTCCTATCAGTTTGCATGGCAAGCTGGTGACTGCATGTTCTAATTTGTGTCGAGTTCCGAAGCGGTATACAGAGAGAGGTCCAGAGTTTGTAAACCAAACTTCTTGCTCTTGGAGCAGCCGTTCTGGTTGCCGTGTTTATTTCCGGTACTGCGTCAGGCATCAAGGGAATTCACGCGTACGCCGTCCCCCTGTTCAATTTGGCAGCACAGGGTTTCCGACCCCATGTAAATAAAGAGCGGAAAGAGGAAATAATGTTTGTAGTCTCGAAGACTGTGAAATCACTTTGCGAGCAAACTTTGTCATCATGCAATATGGCTGCGATTTTGATTTCGGAAATTAAGTGACGAAAGACTCTTATCGCCATTGTTCTTGGTTAAAGAGCGCTTTGACTGGCTGCCTGCAGAGCCACATTGAATGCTGAGCGCAGATCGGAATTCGCCAAGAGTGTTACACTTGCAGACGTGGACCCATGTTTCGTGCGCACTTGATATGAATAATCCATCTTGTTAAGAATGTACACTTCTCGATAGAGCAAGGGAGTTGGAATACACGAATGTTTGCGATTGGCACAGCCGTTATCCCAATCGAAAATTTCCATACACCTTGTTGAGAGGGAGGCAAGATAATATTCGTCAAGCAATAAATACCAATGTTTCTAGGAGCCTTCTAGATTACGGCTGTCGCCATCGCTTATGGGTAATATCCAGAGATTCGGTTGAAGTTTTTGAGATTATCCCAGGATTGCGGGTTTGAGATTTCTAGCAGAGTCTTCGGGGGAGCATGGCTTCGCATCATTTTGATATAACCGGATTGAGTTGTCATCCGGTCCGGGTTGTGAAATTTCGTAGTGAGGGTATAGCAGTGGCCGCGGGCGGCATTGTCTTGGGAGAAAGTAGAGCGTCGAGAAAGGAAAAAGGAAAAAAAAAAAAAAAAAAAAAAAAAGTTCTGGTTGCCGTCTTATTCTTTCTCGTCACGTATCCAAGTTGATTTGCTTGCCGAATCTAGCATATAGCTCGACCTTGAGCTGGGTCATCTCTTCGTGGATGGAGCCAAGTTTTTCTTCCAGCTCTACGGTCTCCTCATCTATTCTCGTGGTGGCAGTTCCAAGCATTTCTTGTGCTTGTTCCAGAGGAAGGTGGAAAAAAGCGTCTCCAATTTTGTATCTGCGAAAAATCCAAGTTCAAGTTAGCCAAATCCTGCCACCATAGCAGCATAAATCAGGCGTACTGTATCTTTTCATCCTCATCGGCAAGCTCAAGTTCCGTAGAGATGTCATCCAGTTCCTCTTTTTCTTTCTGCAACGCGAGCGTCAGCCAGGTCCCGGTAGGTGATACAACTGATGCCTTACACTCTTGAGCTGCAACTCCTCCTTCAATACAAGTTCTCGCTGGTGTAGCCGACTGAATCTGTTAATCTTATTTTGGTCTTCCCGTCGAACCTCGACCTCGTCTCCGGCTTCGTCTTCCTTCGAGAGCTAAACAGAGTTGTAAGCCGGAGCGAATTGTTCTGCGGGGGTCATCAGACATACCATGCGGCGTTGAAATATTGAAGCCATAATCGCAAATGATATCGAGGACAGCCTCGACTTCCGATGCACTGTCTTATACAGGAGCTTCCGCAACGATCGTTTGGCTCGAAGTTGGTAAGGAAGCGAACGGCGGGGGGGGATAAAACCATGGTGGGGTTACTGTGTATATTGTACAGTGCATTATATCATACATACTGTAATCGCATAGGGTAATCAAGTGGCAAATCACCAGTCACTCTCACGTATGGGATTTTGGGAGAACGCGCCGTCGAGACAACAAGCCATGACAGCTTGCACGCTCGCCTTGGCAGGGCATCAAACAAGCGATACTGAACTGGCATCATGGTAGCGGGCAAAAAGCCTTACCCCAAGGCTACCTTGAAGAAGATTGTCAAGGCGCACTCGGGGATGAATATTAGAAAAAACACCGATATTACGGTAAGGCTCTGGGCGACGCGTTTTCTCGCGACAGAATTTAGCCGATAAATGCAACGCTAACAACGGCACAAGATTTATCTCAACTACGTTCTTTTCATGAATAGGTATGATGAGGACGCACGCAGCTTGCTGTGGAGGCGTTATTTGACGTGCAGATGTTGACATTAATTTTGTCGCAGATTGGTGAAGGAGGCTGCTATACATGCAAAACAATCGGGAGAGCGTGGATTAACCGCTAGGAGCGTTAGAAAGGCAACCCGAGTATGTTCTTTCTTTCGATTCTGCGATTGAGCGCCACAGAGGCTAATGCAGCCAAATAGGATGCTTTAGCCAAATTCAAAGGCTGAACAATGGCTATTTTTTATTTTTTTGGCAAAGAAACAAAAAGGATAATTCACGCCCTTGTACGCCACAGCTATGAAGTCGTGAGAGAGAGAGAGAGAGAGAGAGAACTGATCGTCATCTCATGCTCTTTTGCTCTCATGTTGACATGTTGTCGTTGATTATGCTTCATGTGGAGGCTTCAGCGCATCTGGGCAAAAAAACCAAAAACCCAAAAAAACCAAACCAAACCAAAAAACAAAAACAAAAAAAAACAGCTGCAGTTACCGCGGGGACGCCAATACGAATACTTTGCTTGTAAGATGGGTCTGAAACGAATGGCGGACCCCATCTCGGCGATGCTGGGCTATTTTAAATACCTCCCTCCCACCAGGACGCTTCAAGCAATGGTGCAATGAATTAGGGTTTGTCCAAGGAACGTGGAGGAGTCAAACTGGCAAATATTGTAAACAAACATTGTAAACAAACACAGCCAAGACCCAATTTAATAGAGATGCAAGGCAGTCCGTTTGTATTCATTAGCACACGAAAAATGGAGGGAGGGGGGGGGGCTGGCTATGTATTGAGGAGACAATCCCAATTGCACTTCTATGACTTAAGGCTCTGATTGATTGATGCCTCACTTCCCCTCATGTTTACTTGGTTGACCCGACAATCAGAGAGCACGTGAGGATGCATGTGGACAAGGTAAAGAAAGTTCAACAAACGGAGCGCCTGTTTGCTGTGTGACAGTAGCCAATTGAGCTGCGCCAATCAAGTCTCATTTGCACGCCTGGGCTGTTTGCGTAGATTGAGGCTCGAATTGCAGCCTGAACCATTCTCTTTGATTCTAGAACAACCACGTCCCGCACTATGGAGCGCACACAGTGACAGCTGTAGGATTCCACTCCCATCCAGCTGCACAGGGGGTGCCTCTAAGTGACTTCACTACGCCTTCACCCTAAACTGCCATTGCGCCTTGGTACCTTAAAAGTCCAAGTGCTAAAAAAAAAAAAAAAAAAAAAAACAAGAGAGAGAGAGAGAGAGAGAGAGAGAGAGAGGGAGAGAGAGAACCTGACACAAACAAACCTCCTCCACACCTTGACACTTCCCCCCTTCGCTCATCCTCCATTCTTGCGCCTTGCACAGCTCCCTCAATATCATTTCTGCGGGCTCTCAATTCCGTCTCCTAAGACTCGAACGCTGTATTACTTTGCACCCCGCGTTTACTTCACATCGCCGCCCATCGACTAGCCTTGCGCGCCCTGACGCTTGCTGTACGAACTGCACACGACACCAACAAAAGGAGAATCACGCTACGAAGCTGCGAGCAGGTTTTTGCCATCGCCCTTGCACTGCCCTTTCGCCATGGCTGCTCCAGCTACCCAAGCCGCTGTCTCCAAGTCTTCCAAGAAGAAGGCTGCCAAGGCCCAGGGACGTACCGAATCTCCGGCTCCCAGCACCGAGTCCGCCCCCACCGACAAGGCAGTTGACGTTCAGGATGATGTCTTCGAAAGCCCTTACATCAAGGAACTGCAAAAGTAAGACGCCGCAGGCCACACGGGGCATAAACCCCAATAGCACGGTTGCGGTTGCTGACAGCCTGCCATAGGAATATTCGCAACACGGCCAAGAAACTGGTGAGTCCCCCGCCTGCGTTGTGCCCTGGCCGCCAGCCCGTCAACCATCGTGAGACTGACATTGACATCTTCTAGACGAACGCTTCAAAGACGGATTCGGTCCTTAGCCAGCACTCTGGAAAATCCCTCGACGAATTGGTTGCGGCAAAGATCATCAACACCGACCAAAAGGCCCAGATCCTCAAGAAGCCCGCCCTTCAGGCTGCCTTGGCTCAATACGAGGAGCAGCTTGGTCAATACCAGAAAGTCCACGAGCAGTACCATACACGGGCGGCGGCCGACAAGGCAGAATGGGCCAAGACGCTTGAGAAGACCAAAGAGGAGGCGCTCAGTGAAGTCAAGGCTGACTTCGAGAGCTCTCTGAACGCAAAGCTTCTTGTTCTGTCGCAGTTCCTGCGCCTGGCAGCCTACCGCCGAGAGGAATCTCAGGAGCCAGAGTCTGACGAAAGCCAAGCTATCGAGGGCGTGCTGCTCGCTATTTACTCTGGCGACGAGAATGCTGTCTCCGCCATGCAGAAGCTGATTGAGGGATCTGACGATCGAATCGTCAGCGTCCCTGGAGACCAGCTCCAAACAACTTGTACGTACAATACGATGCAAAAAAAAAAAAAAGGAGAGAGCCACAAGGGAAGTGTTGCTAACGGCGACAGATGCCGCTGTCAAGTCACTCGCACAAAACTACAATGCGCCATCCTACCCCGAGGGCACTTCTGCACCTGAAGCAGCACCGGAAGCACAACCGGCGGCCGAGATTGTGCCCGACCCAACTATCGCGAACGAGGCTGCGACGGAAATCGAAGCTGGAGACGGCCCTCTTACTAACGGACATGAGCACGTGGCGGTCGAGCCCGCCTCCAACGGTCTTGCTAATGCCGACGTTGCGGATGAGGCTGCTAACGCGGTTGCCGAGAGTCACTGGGACACTAGCAATCATGACACCTCCATCTCGCAAGAGTGGGTCGACGTATCCATCCCCCGCGAGTCGGCCGAAATTGAGGGTAGTGCGGAAGCTTCCACCTCTGATGCTAAGAAACAGTCGTGGGCGGACGACCACCCTGACCCCGTCACCGAGGTATGCGTTTTCCCAACCTTGTGATTCATTCCTCTTACCACTTCGAGGCAAGCCTAAATTGACGCTCCCCCGCCTCTAGGCAACACCTGCGCCGCCTGATGCCAACGATGGCTTCCATCAAGTCCAGCGCAATCGGGGACGACAGGATCGCGAGGGCAGTGGAGGACGTGGACGTGGACGAGGTGATTGGCGCGGTCGTGGCGGCTACCGAGGAGATGGCCGTGGCCGCGGCCGAGGACGTGGCGATCGTGGAGGGATCTCTTTCCGAGGACCTCGCCGCAACGAGTCGTAGAGCTCCCGCTCGCGGTTCGTGGGTAAGTTCAGATCTCATGCTTCTCTGCACACCCCTTGGAGGTGATATTGTACATTACGACATGATGGCGTTACCTGGTTTCTCCAGCCGTATTGGCGGAGCTGAGTTAAAGGCGACTTTCGGCATTGCATTGGGACTTGCCAAACGGCAGGTCTCGGTTTCATTCTGGCGGAGGGGGGTTGGGACGGGCTCTTTCAATAGGCACCTTTGTAAATCCCTCATTCATCACTCTCAGGGAGTGCGGCATCATTGAAGCAAGTTACTGGTATTCATAGGTAGTAGAGAAATTACGAAAAAAAAAAAAAAAAGTTGCCCACGAACGAACATTGCAAGCAGCTTGGATGAGGCAGCTCAGCTTTGTTGCCGCCGCCGCCTTCCCCAGTGTCTGTAACCTTCTTTTGAAGTGCCGACACGTGCCGCTATCGGGCGTTAGTACTAAATAGGCAGTAGTTCTTGTCCGCCACCTGGCCTTATCCAACCATCAGCCTTTGCTGGTGATGCCTCTGGCCATTCAATCGAGCAGTAGCCTCTCGACTTGTCCTCGTTGAAACTTGTCCTCTTCTCACGGTCAAGTCTTGAGAGACCCCCCCCCCCCTTCCCTAGGGTGTCACTTGAGGCCACATCAGCGTGTCCGGCGCATTCTTTTTTTGAGGCCTGGCACCCTTTGTTGGGCCTTTTTTTTTTTTTTTTTTTTTTTTTCGTTGTTATAAAATCCATCTGTATTTCCGTTCCTTGCCCCTCTACAACAGTCCCATTGGCCTGGCGGCGTTTTCGCTATTGGGTTCGCTGTCTGTCTTGACGGCGTCTTCTATAAGAGCCGGCTATTTACACTTACACAACCACGACCATGGCGTCGCCCCGGCGCTCACCGTTGCTGATGCTCCTGGGAGCCATCTTCTTTTTCTCAGCCAATGTCTTAGCCGCCGCAGCTGTTCTCGGAGTTGATCTGGGTACCGAGTACATCAAGGCCGCGCTGGTGAAGCCTGGCATCCCCCTCGAGATTGTTCTCACAAAGGATTCTCGTCGCAAAGAAACTTCCGCCGTGGCGTTCAAGCCCGTCAAGGGTGCCGTGAAGGAAGGCCAATACCCCGAGCGAAATTATGGCGCTGACGCAATGGCGATTGCCGCTCGGTTCCCCGGCGAAGTATATCCGAACTTGAAGTCCCTTCTAGGACTCCCAGTGGGGGATGCGATTGTCCAAGAATATGCTGCCAGACATCCCGCGCTGAAGCTGCAAGCGCACGCTACGAGGGGTACTGCTGCGTTCAAGACGGAGACGTTGACTCCTGAAGAGGAGGCTTGGATGGTGGAAGAGCTGTTGGCCATGGAGCTGCAGAGCATCCAGAAGAACGCAGAGGCTACCGCTGGCGGCGACTCTACGATCCGCTCGATTGTCCTCACCACGCCGCCCTTTTATACCACTGAGGAGAAGCGTGCTATGCAAATGGCGGCAGAGCTTGCTGGCTTCAAGATTCTCAGCCTGGTCAGCGAAGGTCTAGCCGTGGGCCTGAACTACGCTACCAGCCGCCAGTTTCCGAATATCAACGAAGGCGCCAAACCCGAGTATCATTTGGTCTTTGATATGGGCGCGGGCTCGACCACTGCCACCGTCATGCGGTTTCAGAGCCGCACTGTCAAGGACGTTGGCAAGTTTAACAAGACGGTTCAAGAGATCCAGGTTCTTGGCAGTGGCTGGGATAGAACGCTCGGCGGAGACTCTCTCAACTCCCTGATCGTCGATGACATGATTGCTCAGTTTGTAGAGTCCAAGGGTGCCCAGAAGATCGCTGCAACCGCCGAGCAAGTCAAATCCAACGGCCGTGCGATTGCGAAGCTGAGCAAGGAAGCCGAGCGTCTCCGACACGTTCTGAGCGCCAACCAGAACACTCAGGCCAGCTTTGAAGGGTTATACGAGGATGTCGATTTCAAATACAAGATTTCTCGACCCGATTTCGAGGCTATGGCGGAGGCCCATGCAGAGCGAGTTGGCGCCGCCATCAAAGACGCTCTGAAAGCCGCTAGTCTCGATATTGGTGATGTCGCCTCCGTCATCCTTCACGGTGGTGCAACTCGCACGCCATTTGTACAAAAGGCGCTAGAGAAGGTCGTTGGCTCTGGAGACAAGGTTCGAACAAACGTGAACTCTGATGAGGCTGCTGTATTCGGTGCTGCCTTCCGGGCTGCCGAGCTGAGCCCAAGCTTCCGCGTGAAAGAAATCAGAATCTCAGAGGGGGCCATGTACCCGGCTGGCATTACCTGGAAAGCTGCGAATGGCAAAGTCCAGCGTCAGCGGCTCTGGACAGCCCCGTCGCCTCTTGGCGGCCCGGCCAAGGAGATCACCTTCACCGAGCAAGACGACTTCTCTGGCTCATTCTATCAGCAAACCGACGCCGAAGACAAATACGTCAAGTCGTTCACCACCAAAAACCTCACCGCATCTGTCGCCGCCCTCAAGGAGAAGTATCCCACCTGTGCAGACACCGGCGTTCGGTTCAAGATTGGAGTCAAGCTCCGCACCGAGAATGGCGAAGTTGAGATTGCCAAGGCTGTGGTCGAGTGTGAGGCCGAAGTGGCTGAAAAGGAAGGCTTCGTCGATGGTGTTAAGAACCTGTTTGGCTTCGGGAAGAGAGACCAGAAGCCCCTCGGCGAAGGAGACAAGGGCAATGCCGATGAGACATCCGATGGCAGCGCCGAAACCGAGGTAGAAGAGCCCAGCTCCGCCGCCAAATCTTCCGCCACAACCAGCACCCAGACGGGGGATGCGGCTCCATCGGCAGATGCTACGAAGAGCGAAATCAAGAAGAAGCAGATTGTTTCCATCCCCGTCGACGTCGCGCTGGACAAGGCCGGAATCCCGCAGCTGACCAAAGCCGAGTGGACTAAAGCCAAGGACCGGCTCAAGGCTTTCGCAGTCTCCGACACGGCCAGACTACGACGCGAAGAAGCCCTGAACCAGCTTGAAGCATACACATACAAAGTCCGCGATCTCGTTGAAAGCGAGGCCTTCATCTCCGCGTCTACCGAGGAAGAACGCCAGACGCTGGTCGAAAAGGCCAGCGAAGCGAGCGATTGGCTCTATGAAGAGGGAGATGCGGCCACGAAAGACGACTTCAAGGCAAAGCTCCAGCTTCTCCAAGAGCTTGTCGGACCAATCCAGAAGCGCATAGATGAGGCCGAACGGCGGCCTGGTTTGATTACGGAGTTGAGGGCCATTCTCAATACTACCGACCTTTTTATCAACACGGGGCGCGCGCAAATCTCCGCCTACGACGAATGGAAGGCCACGGCCTCAGCCAAGGAGGCAGAACCTGCTGCTTCCAGCGCGGCCTCGGAAACAACAAGCAGCGAATCTGAAGGCCTAGAGGATGAAGACGACAGTTCCAGAGATGCACAGGAGAAGCCATCCAAGGAAGAGGAGCTTACGCCTCCGCCTCCGCCTCCGACGTATAGCTCTGACCAAATAGATGAGCTCGAGGTCCTCCACAAAGAAACGTTGGATTGGCTCAACAGCCTCGAAAACCAACAGACGGCCCTTCCTCTGACGGCCGATCCTGTCCTCCTTGCTAGCGACCTGGTTGCCAAGCGAGATGCGCTTAACAAGGCAAGCCTAGATCTCGCTTTGAAGAGCTTTAACCAATATCAAAAGAGCAAACCGAATAAGCCCACCAAAAGCAAGAAGGCAAAGAAACAGGACAAAACGAAGAGTGCCGAGAAGCCTGGCTCGACCTTTGAGTTTCCCGAGGGGAGCGCGCCTCTCTCAGACGAGGAGATTGAAGAGTTGATTCAACAATACATGAAGGAGGACGAAGCCGCCCGCGCAAAGGCGGAAGAATCAGCGACGCCGGGGCACGATGAGCTCTAGGCAGACGGCGTTTGATAAATTGGGTTTTGAAGTACATATTTACATGATATAGAAGAAGAAGAAGAAGAAGGAAAAAAAAAAACAAAGGTCAAGTAGACAAATGCGATATTTCGAATCTTGGGCTAGAAAATTGCATAGCATCGACAGGTTCAACTGGATAATTGTGGCGCTCTGTTCCCATATAACCACAACGATTATTACCCTGTCCATGCTGAGCCCTTGGGCTGCAGTGTGCCCGCGGTAGAGATATAAAATAGGAAATGGTTTGCATGTGCGTAGCCAATAGAATAGAGGAAGTTTGGGCGACGGCCCGGCACGCAGAGCAAACTTGGCTTCGGCTTTTCACACACACCGTCTTCCCATCTACTGTAACAAAACAAGCCCGCATTCTCGGGCCGCTCGACTCTCTCCCCCTCCCCCCTATTCACCAAGCCCCCAATGCATTCATGCGTCACGCTGTGTTACTCAAGAACCACACAGTCTCCCGCCAATGGGGCAGCCTACCGGCAACGAAGGCGAGAACATTACCCGGTGCGCCACGAGGATGACTTAAACTCTGTCCTGTTTGAAGCGGTCACGCCTACATGTTTGGGGTCAGGCACGCGGGTTGATGGCCGTTTTTGCTTCTGCTCTTGTACGATGTTATTATATATGATTCCGGGGGAAAAGCGCGTGTTGTGTTGTGCAAGAATGAATAGAAAGTTCTAGATTTTTTTATTTTTTTTTCGAATGCGAGGACAATGGAGTGGCATGAGGAGCATTGAGTCTTAAGGTACCTTGTCTTTTTGCCTCCTGAGGCATCAAACACCATTGAACAATTTGAAAACACGGATTTGAACGCACAAACTTATCGAGGCATCCATCCCCTATTTGCAGAGGACCAGAAGCCCACGATCGTCAAAGGTACCTTTGAATGATCAGATAGATACCTTGAGGTACCTACTACATAATTTCAAAGGCAGTAAGATAGATGCAGTACCTCACAGGTACCGACGTTCTACAGGTTCTAAATTGAAGGTACTTTAGGTTAGTATTTATATATAGCAAACATGTGGTGCAGTTGCTCTGCCCCAGGTTATCGTGCGAGCCGGGCAACCGCAGACGGCAGTGAATCACGCATGGCCTTCTCTTCCCATTCTGGCGGAGGTGAAGCTTTTTTTTTATTTTATTTTTTATTTTCTATTTTGGCCTTCCATTGTTTGGTGTCTGTCTGTCTGTACAAGAGGGGAAAAAAAATCCCATGAATTTTTTTTTTCTTCCTCTTCTTCCCTCCTCCAAGTCTCTCAGTTGGTCAAGATATTTGCACATTCGGAAATCCTTGCACGCCTTTCTTTACTGAAAAACGAGGTGTCGAATCCATCCCGTATTTTTTTCTTCTTTCCTCAACCGCCATCAAGAGTTTCCAAAATAAAATAAAAAAAAGAAAGAAAGAAAAAGAAAAAGAAAAAGAAAAAGAAAAAAAATCCCCCCCCCCCGGCGAGGAAACGTCATGTGGCATTGCATAGTCTTCCTCGTATTCGCTCCTCTCTGGGCCCTGGTTTGGGCTGTTCCCTCTCCGAGCGTTCTTGCGTCTCCCGGCGGATTCTCGCTCGCCGTGGGCCCAAAGAGAGGCGCCTCTCGAGACTTTGTGCGTGACTGGGCCGCTGCTCGTCACAAGTGGGGGAAAGGAGTCCCCCGAGACATGGCAGCTGCGTTTTCCCTGAGTGACAGCCGTGAGGCTTTCTGTGGCTGCTCTGTTTGCGGTGGAATGAGAGCTGACGTTGTGCAGTTGGCCTTGTCGATGTCGAACCCATAGGAAGCGACGATATCTACGTGGCCGATGTTCAGGTTGGGAGTCCTCCACAGACGCTCAAGTTGGCTCTGGATACGGGGTCTTCAGACTTGTGAGCTTGAAACTTCACGTTGGCGCAAAGCCCATCTGCTGGATTGCTAATGTCCAGCCTCCCAGATGGATTCAATCAACCGACACCACGTATCGCGTCAACCAGAAAGGTCCCTGGGCTCCCCGATATCATCCCAACGATTCCACGACTGCTCATCTCATTCAGGATGCCCGATGGTCTGTAGAGTATCGTAAGTGCATATGATGAGCCGCCCCGCCTTGGATTGTTGGATCCGGTGCTGACGAGCTCGCAGTGGACGGCACCGCAGCTGATGGCATTGTGTATCGTGACACCGTTTGGCTGGGTAATTTCAAGATCGAAAACGCAACTGTTCAGTCGGCGGAAATGGTCACCAGCCGTTTCGAGCAGGAAATCGAATTAAGTGGCATCCTGGGCCTGGCTAAGAGGCTGCCGAACAACATTGAACCGCCGGCACCATCCTTTCTCAGTCTCTTGCGACAGCATCTCCAGCACCAGGTCATTGGCGTTGACGTGAATCGAAACGCTTCGGGCGCTTTCACGTTTGGCTACCTCGACGAAAGCCGTGCCTCTGAGGAAATCGTATGGATCGATACCGACCCCGATAGCCCCCATTGGGATGTCGAGTTCAACCTCACCACCTGGGGAGAGGAGACCACTCCGTGGTACTCGCAGAAATTCAAAGCAACGATAGATACTGGAACAACGTTGATGTTCCTGCCCGACAACTTGGCTAGCGGGTACTGGTTTACGATCCCGGGCATAAAGGTCGATCAAAGGCTGTCGAACGCGTTCACCTTCCCCTGTGAAGTTGCCAAGGATCTGCCCAACCTCATGCTCAAAATCCCCGGGAGCGACCGCATCCTGACCATTCCCGGCCAGTACCTCAACTACGGCCCTGTCGAAATCGATCCATCTTACTGCTGGGGAGGCATGCAGAGCGCCGAGGATCTGTCTGTAACGGTCTTGGGGGATATTATGCTCAAAGCGCTATATGTGGCGTTTGATCTAGACAGAGGACGAGTCGGCTTTGCCAACAAGGGCCTGCACGATGTCGAATGAAGAATTTATAAAGTCTTTGCAATTCCCGACGATGCCTAGGGTTGGAATTTCGTGCGAGTTGGAATGAGTTCGAGTCTCGGTAGCATGTCGTTTGGGTCGAGAAAACGTTGAATTTCTTTGATAGGCTTGATGTATAGCAACGCAGCAATGAGAGAAGAAAAAAAAAGAAGAAAAGGGGTAAAAAAAAAAAAAAAGAGGTTGTCGACCTTGGGTTCCATGGCAGCCGTATGCCATGGCCACTGCCTGGCTATGTCATCGTCCATTGAAAATTACTCTGCAAATCCATCATATCGAGCCAGGGGGGTTTCCGCACTCTGGTTCATCGGATTTGCTTGCGCGTAGAGCGTTTTGTTGTAGCCTCCTGTATTGCATTCATCCTAGAAGTGGTATATACAAATGCACTCCCCGGCCCGTTCATTATTGGGAGAGGGGGCCAATGGATGCTTCCTCCTCAATAATGGATCCCTAATATCCATCCATCCCCCCCCCCCAACCCATTCATCCATTCTAGCCATCCCATCCAGAGTGCCTCCTAGTGACCTATTCGTTTCCAAAAAAAAAAAAAATGGAGAGGAAGAAGAAACATGGTTTGACGTGTGTGCATTAATGTGGTATAATGTATATATGTGTGGGTGGTATTTGGGGGAAATGCAGCTTCCGTCCGGAAGAGCAGCGACTGTGTGATGAACCTGTAAACGCCGGAGGAAAGCGTGTGTGTCGTTGTAACGAGTGTGGTGGCCGGGTATCAAGTCTCTGGGTCCGATTCCAGGTGTGAGTTATATAAGTAGGTGTTACCCGAGTTGAAACAAGGAGGGAGGGAGGGGGTAAAAAGTATATAGAAAAAGTTATATATATATATAAAAAGAGAGAGAGAGAGAGAGAGAGAGAGAAAGGGGGACGAGGAAAGCGATTGCAGCCGAGGGTGTGTGTTTTGTCGCGTGAACTTTGCTTCGATTGGCTTTCCTGGACCGTTTCCTGCTTGTGTTGGAAGAATCCCGGGGAGAGAGACGCATGCGAGATTTGAGCGCGGATTGGCCCAACGTGGAGATGGAAAGCTGCCTTTGGTGGGTATTGTCGTACACGGCGCATCAAAAGGAACGGAAATGCCGATTGTTGGTTTTTTTCCCTCTTCTTCTTCTCTTTTCTTCTTTTTTTTTTGTTTTATTTTATTCACTCGCGATCACCGTCTTCAATTGGTAAAAGAAAGAAAGAAAGAAAGAAAGAAACCAAAGTCAGCGGGGGGCGTCGTCCATTACATCCGCTCGGGTGACCACGTAATATTCACCTTCACTGGCCCCGGGGGTTGGAGGCATGTCACCAGAGCTGGGGGCTTGCTGGGTCGCTCGCGCGGTTCCTGGCCGAGACCTGGACTTACTGTTGTCGTTTGAGGCAGCTGCGGAGAGAGATGAGCCTTCTTGCTTGGGGGTAGAGCCGGCCGAGGGCTGCTGGGCATCGCCGTTGTTGCTGGAGGAGTCGGCAGGGTGAGAAAAGCCGGCAGCGTTGAGGCGCTGTTCCATTTCGCGGAGGCGGGCCTCTAGGGAGGCAAGTTCTTCGTTGTTTTTGCCAATGTTGTGCTTTCTGCAGAGCGGGATGGCGGAGTTAGAGATGGGCAAGTGGAGAAATAATGAAGAAAAAAAAGGGGGGGTTCTGGTTGCTGTCCATGGACGAACCTCGTGTCGAGTGACTGCTGAAGCTCAGCCTTGGCCTCGTCTAAGTTGAAAAGGTCCTCCAGCTCGAGTTGGAAGTTTCTGGCAATCGTTCTGCGAAGAATTCAATTAAAAAAAAAAGAAGAGATTGGAAAAAAAAATCAGCCTCTGATCTGCATGCGCCTTTTGGTCCGCATTGCGATGGGTGCGGGAGAGGGTGAGGATGGACATACGATTGAGGGCGTCGGCCGTTGGGCTGCCAGTTGCGGTCAAGCTCCTCATCCGTGAAAGACATGGTGGCTAGTAATAGCGGCAATGAGGGGTTTGAGCCGAACGACGAAATGGTTTGGAGAAGAAGAAGAAGAAGAAAAAGAAGAAAAGGTAATCAAAGAATAGTAATAATCGAGACGTCTAATAATGCTAGAGATATTTCCCGTTGGGTACCGATTGCTTGGTTTGCTTATGCTTGGGGGAAATGGTGTCGTCGCTGGGATGGTAGATGCGATGCCTTGGTGATATCGGAGAGTTTGATAGCAGCGGAGGGGGCGAGGGGGGGGGTTGAAAAAAATAAATAAAAAAAATAAATAATAGTAAAAAAAAAAAAAAAGGATTGGGCTCTGCAAAAAGTGATGAATGCTTCGCTCTGCTCTCCCGCCCTCTTTCTCCCCTTTAACCTGGTTAGAAGGCGGAGCCAGGAACAGAGAGAGAGACAGAGAGAGACAGAGAGAGAGAGACAAGCAGGGGAAATCGAATCGACAGGGGGCGAGACAAGTTGCAGCAGAGCAAAGCAAACAGGGAGCTCCAAAATTCGAGTGGGCAAGGAAGGGGGGGGGGGGGGGGGGCTGGTTGCTGGCTCGAACGGTACTAGTCAGTTGGGTGCAGGGCAGAAGCGCAAGTGTTTCTGGTGTCGCGACAGCAGCTCGCAGCGGTGGAGGCCGTGATCATTTATTACAAGCAATGGTTAATAACATGGCATCTCTCTCCCCCCCCTTCCTTCTTCATTCGGTGGAGGGATCAAGAGGAAGCGAGAGTGGAGGTCGCCAAAAAAAAAAAGAGAATTTTATAAAAAATAAAAAATATTAAAAAAAAAAAGGTTTAACTTTAATACGAGTGCCGTTGCCCTGAGTGGTGGTGAAGAAAAGTTTGAAATAAAGGGGGAAATGGGGGATGGAACGCAGCTAAAATAGATCCAAGTTAAGGAAGAGGCGACAATGGCCAAAGCAGCAGCGCCAAATCGTCATCATCTCGTACGCCAAAAGCGAAGAGTTTAACAATTTTCTTTTGCTGTTCTCTTGCCTCGCCGATCGAGGGCACCAGACATCACATGCAAGGGGGGGGCCCTGGTGGTTTGGTGGCCGTTCCGAGTCTGGTGATGGAACGTCATGGCTGACTGCATGTGTCAGTTGAGTTACGAGTTGTGAGAATCTCTCTCATCTTGTTTCGAGAGAGATTCGGGAAAACCTATGTAGACGCAAGACGAAAGACGCGCCCAACGCCCCCCATGGGAAATCCAAAGTTCAAAACTTGGTTCCCCCCCCCAGTCTATGCACTACCAAGACACTAACTAAGCTCTGATACTTTTGGGTGGGTCATTTGATACAAAATGAGGAGCGCCATCAAAGCGAATCAATCCACCAAAAAAAAAAACAGCCCCCCCCCCCCCCCCCCGGAGCGGTCAGCGGTGGTGAGGAGTACCAGGTGGTTAGAAGAAGCAAGCAGTACCTCTAGCAGTAGTAGCAGCAGTACTCCGTATTAAGGTACCTTAGTTGTGGTATAAGGTACGGTAGTAGCAGCTGGAACATCGCACATCACCTCGCTTTGGCCTGCCATCCCATCTCTATACGAGAGCGCACGTACCAGCAGGGGGTAAAAAAAAAAAAATAATAATAATAATAAATAAATAAAAAAAGAAGAAGAAGAGGGGAGGGGAAAAGGGAAGGTGAGAAGAAAAGAAGGGGGAGGGAGAGAACGAAAAGAAACGACCGGAATCAAATAAGGGAAACGTTCATCAGGGGCAGCCGAGGTGGAATTAGGGGCGCTTTTTTTTTTTTTTTTTTTTTTATTGTTCCTTTACCCCATTACATCAGTGGTGCTACCCAAATTTCTGGGGCCCCCTCCAGCCCATTCGGTAAGGGAAACTGTAATTGAAGTGAGCGGTCGGTACTCCGTACAGAAGTACAGCAGCTACTGCAGGTACTTACCGCTACTGCTACCAATGTACGTATCACTACCAGGTACTAGGTCGCGCCAAGGTACTTACCTTAGGTAAGGTACAGGTAACCTCCCTGTAGTAAACCCTGGAGCCTAAATACAGCCCAGCAGCACATGTGAATGTGAATGGTGCTGCTGCACAGAACAGGCAGGGGCCGCTGGATAAGGTAGATATGCCGAAAGATGCAGCGTCCGCATGCAGTACAAGTAGTGCAGTTAGTTGTTCCAGGCAGTGAGCAGCGCTGGAAACGGGCCGCCGTACCAAGTTACCAAGTACTTACCTACCTAGTAGTACTCTAGGTAGGTACCTGGTAAGCAGCCAATGTTGGGTACAAACTTGTATGTTTTGGCCAGCAGCTCCAGTGTACTCCCAAGGCCAGGAAAAGCACGCGGATCGGTGGATGCAGCACAAGTGCCCAAGTATGGAGTGCTCCACCAATTACCCAAGGCGGTGGAGTGGCCTCTTGGGTTTTCGTGTCTCGCAAAGATGAGAAAGAGAGAAAGGGAGAGATGCTAAGCTTTACAAGGCCACGAACTGTGTTTTTCTTTTTCTTTTTCTTTTTTCTTTTCTTGCCATTCAAGCAAAAGTAGGATAGATGACAAGGACAGGCGCGGCTACAAAACAGCATCTTGGTACCATCTTAGTACTACTACTACCTACTACTAGGTACCTAGTAGGTACTAAGGTAGTAGTAGTACTGCAACTATAGATACCAGGTAGGCACCAAGTAGATGAGGTATTTGGTCATGATTGGCAACATGTGTATCATCTTAGGTACTCCGGCACTCCGTATATCGCCAGGCTTCACTGCTCGTACCCCCAGTGGCAAGTGTGCCTCTACGGCTCCTTCCTTCATCCCCTCTACCCCTTTAGACCCTCTATTTCCAAAATCCATCTCCCCAAAACAAATGAAACAAATACACTCTTTTTCTTCTTTTTCTTCTTCTTTTTTTTCTTATTCTTCTTCTTCCACATCTCTCATGCGCCGATTCGCGCCTAAATTCGGTTCGATACCACAATGGGCCAAGTCGGCGGCGGTGGGCGTGCCTCGGTTTTATTTATTCCAAATTTTTTTCCCCCTGACACCGAGAGAGAAAGACTGAAGCAATCGCCATCGCTCCATAACCGGATTCTGCGCCTCGTGGACGAGAGTTGCGGGCTTATCAGTACTAGTAGGCCGGACGGTTTTATGTCCGCCTGGCTTGTTGCAACCCCATGCTACCGCCGTCGGATTTTTCCCTTTCGTCTCCCCCCCCGCCATCTGTCCTCCTGACTGACTCGGGAGACAGCAAGGCTGCTTGAAGCTTGCGGCTGACACCAGACACATGCCTCGCGCGTCCAGGCTCCATGTTCTGGTGTTGAAGATGTGCGTACACCTGGCCTTGTGTCTGACTTCTCGCGTCACGGGTCTTGCACTGGTGTTGCTTCATCCCAGGGCCGTGGTTTCTGGACCAGGGGCCAGTTGATCTTCTCATCGCAGTGATCGTGCTCCCTCACCCACGCTTGGATCTTGCCAACATCCCATCCACTCATCCACCTGTCCAGTGTATGACCTTCCTTCGGCCTTGGATGGCCATGCTTAATCCTCCAGCTGAACCCACAGATTCCACGATGGAATCTGTACTGCAGACATGCCTTATCGGCTTCGCATGCCTGTCGACAGCCGTCGAAGCTCGAGTGGGCCATCTTCTCAAGCGGGGATAAGCCCTGCTTTTTTGCCTTCCTGAGCTGGTTGCCGTCGTGCATGTTTGATGATTCGTTCAAGTACAAGACGTCGTCGCTCAGGTTATCCCAATCTGGACGAATAGGCGCAAGTTGCGGTGCCACGAACTTGTGGTAGAGGTCCTTGATGCGCATGGGGAAGGCAAAGTTTCGCTCTCGTTCAAAGGCGTATAGGTCAGACAACTCCTCGCTTCCTACATGGTGCATGGTAGTGATTGGGTGGCACCACTCCTCCTTGGAATATGGAATGGTGAACGGCTTTTCTCCATTGATTGTTGGCCACTAATGCCATGTTTCAATGGGAAAAGAAGAAGAAGAAGAAGAATCAGCACAATCTCGTCCATGATCGGTCAGAGCAAAAATGGGGACAGGGGAAACGACGACGAGGCTTTACTGCCAAACACGAAGGCCAACTTACTGTGTTGTTCACGCCGACGCCGGTGGTCTCCTTTAATGCTTTTGCAAACATGAAATCGCCACAACATTGGCTTCTTGTCGCTTCGTCCCAGCGGTTGGCCACGTTGTTCTTGCCTTGAAAGAAATCGTGCATGGCTGCGCTGGAGACGACATAGCCGCTACCGCCGTGACCGAAGGGAAAGCCACGTAGGAATGCAGCGCTGCCAAGGTACATCCTCTCGGTGTGATCCAGCTTGTCTAGCCATTGGACAATCGTTGGCCACACCACATAGGTGTCGGCGTCGACGAAGAGGTACCAGCTATAGTCGGGCCGCATCTCAAACGTCTTTTCGGCAATGTGGACGTTCTTGTATTTGTCCAAGTCCCATCCCTCTTTCGCGACATTCACGTGCTTGTTACAGTGGTCTTGGTCCGCCGCGCACTGGCGTTGTCGGAAATAAATGTCAAAGTCTCTGTTGTTCGTTTTCACCGAATCGAGGACCCTGTCGAGGCTATCGTGGATCTTGTATCCCGCAATCTCTTGTTCCATGTCACTGAAGATGAGAAACTCGGGTAAGCATTTGAGACTCGTTAGAACCTGAGTTGGAATCTTGGAGAAGGCTTCGGAAGCCCCTGTTTTCATGACGAGGAGGATCTTCGAGGTGTCAGGGAACTGCGCGCAGTCGGGCTCCGACGTGCTTTTCGGTCGGCTGAACGGCTTGATAGCAGATGTTTTCGGCGAGGCATCCATGAGCACCTCCATAGACACAGGGGCCAGCTCATCGCCGTGCCCCTGAGCGTCACCATCATGCTCGAATGCACAAGGTCTCCCTTTTGCCTGGTTTATTCCACGACAATAAATCCCGTCAATGTTCAGCACCTCCAGTCGCTTCGAGGCAATCACCAGTGCCCCCAAGAAGACGCCGAAGACCACTAGTAGAGCCGTAGCTCGCCTAGGCAGCATCGTTGGTCCAACCGCCCACATCCGACAATCTATTGGTTTGCGCTTCGGCCTCCGCAGAATGAAGATGGACGGCAGTACTACCGTCAGTGAATTGCACTCGCTCCTCTGGCTTGGAGGAGAGAAACATGCAATTTAGGAGTCTGAAAGAGAACGGAAATCAACGACAGGAGTTGAAAACAAACGAGTGAGCGAATACAGATTCCTGGACCTATGGGAGCCAAACCCTCCCCCCCTGTATTCTCTTGCCTCTCGTCCACGCTCACGAGGCGACAGCGAGGCGCCCTTCGCTTCTTCCGGAGCAATGGCAAAGCCAGATTAAGAATATGGCACCAGGGAAATGCAGCTACAGCCATTATATCTTAGTTGGGCGTGTGTCTTGCGGTCTTGCGGGCCAGCGTTGGAGCAAACCGATGGAGTTGCTGTTGGCCAAACCTGCTTCTCTGATGCCCCTCCACCTCCTCCTCCTCCTTTAGCAGCCGAATGCTAGATATATTTTTAAACAAGAAAGAGTCATCACTACCAATAGAAATACGCCTTTTCATACTGTGGATTAAATGCTACTGGCTATTGCGTGCCGAGAAGGAACCAACAGTACTAGAAGGGTGATTCTGCGGGCCCGATTTAAGGTAGATTATCGATGGCAACGTAGAATTTTCAATTCTTTTCTCTTCTTCTTCTTCTTCTTTTTTTTTTGGGGCGCTTTCGACATTCCTATGGGTATAAATATCTGACAAGATGATACATCAGAACACGCTTCTACCCCGTAAACAGGGCGTCATTCTATTACTATGCACACGAGAACGAGAACGAGAGAGAGAGAGAGTCCCCCCGGTTCAAAGTCTAGAAGCTACCCTTGGCGTTGAATTGAAAAAAAAAAAAAAAAAAAAAAAAAAAAACTACGAGTACTACAGAGTAGACTGAAGGTCCCCCCCGTTGGCGCACATGTTAGTAATTCTCGGGACATCAAAAGGCTAGAACTGCAAGCCGTGCTCCAAAAATGGCACCGGATTGAAACTTGTAGGCCCACTTGCTTCTACAACCAACAACATTTCTGAATTCCGCATTACTGAGAGGGGGTTATGGTATGAGTGGCGAGGGTGGAGGCCTGCGTGTCGTGGCGCCACGGAAGGAAAAATTTCCACCATCCGCCGGATAATGTTGGAATAGCATGACATGCTCGTTCCTGTCAACGGCATTGCCCGACGCCTCTCTCTCCAGGAGAGCCGTATGATCAGTAGCCGGCAAGTCGTCCCAATCCAAAGCCCCCGGGATTGGGCAGCCTCAGGGTGCCTTTGTAGAGCTAGTCGCAAGCCTCGACAGCGTTCAAAGCTCATCGTGATTCTCCTCGCCCTCGTGGTCCCCGTCAAGGGTTCCGTCCCAGGGCTGAGCCCTGCCCTCCGAGATGGCCACGATGAACTGGCCAATCTCGTCCGACGAAGCAGCATCTCCCCTGAATGGGAAAATCTGCCCATTGTGGACGTTTTGCACGGCCAGGCCACCGCCGGAGCGGATGCCGAGGTTCCGCGCCATGTCGGGGTACTCGTTGGAGTCGACCGTGACAAACTTGAGGAATTCGGCGTATCGCCGGGCCACGCGCTTCGAGTTTTTAGCGTAGGCCTCGCGGTCTGCCTCTTTGTTGGCGAGGTAGTAGACCAAGGACCGCCCTGACTAAACAGAGGAGAAGGTTGTTGGCGCGCCGTCAGCAGCGCTCCGTGGTGACGCACAAGAGAACGCACGGAACTTACAGAAAGGTGGGCCATTTCGTTGCGTCGTGTCAGTTGCGGGATCAGCTCCGCGGTGCAGAGGTCAAGCAGATTCTTGAGCGAACCGGCATCGTCTAGATCCGCGGCCTCGTGGCGCGACTCGTCGACGTTGTTGTAGCACCAGATGCCAGCGGGCTCATCGGGGCCGGTCACGGCGAACGAGTACCGATCGGAATACTCGTGAGCGAGACTGCGGAACCGAGCATCGAGCTCTTCGCTCTCGACGGCGTGCAGCCGAGCGACAAACACGTAGTCGTCGCTGCCGACGAAGTCTGCGAGCTGCCGCCCGTCGACCTCTTGCACGGATGGCCGGAGAGCCCGCTTCACAAAGGCCTCGATGCTGAGCTGGAAATGTCAGGTCGCAGCCCCAAACCGGGAGATCAAATCTAGGCTGACTCACGCCGCGGCTCGTCGAGGGCCTCGATACCGTGCTGTTGGCCCGTCCTTTTGATATAGACGAATCGCAGGAAAGGAGACGACGTCCATTTCTTGGCAGAACTTGGGGGCGGCTAGACAGTCGACGGCGGCAGTGGAGGCGACGACGCTCTTTTGGATCGTCTGCCATTCTTTCAAGAGCTTTTTGCTAGTTTCTCTGTTGTTGTTGTTGTTGTTTGTTTGTTTTTCATCATCTTTTGTTTAGTCCCCTTGCTTTACTCATTAAAATGGATCGCAGCGGGTTGCTCACATTTGAGGCTATATTTATATAAGAATGCGATGAGAGCCATGCCCTTACATCAGCCTCCCGCCCAAACAAATATGAAAAAAAAAAAAGATGGATGAGAATATGTCTCACCGCAACAACTAAGCAATGCAATATTATATATATATATATATATATATATATACCAATTATCAGTCGTCCGACTGCGGTGACAATTTCGATGCCTCATTGGCAGTTGCAACAACTTACAGGCCAGCAGAGTGTATTCGCTCTCCGCAAGATATTTCTTCACCTCCGTCTCCCCGCTCAACAACGCCGAGGCACAAACGACGCGGGCGCAGTTGGCCAGCAGCCAGACTGTGAGGAGGATGCTCGAGAGGCTTTGCATCACCATTGTCGGCTACCTGCAAAAGAATTATTATGCCGGATTTTTTTTGATTTTTTTTTAGGGGGGGAAGAAGAAGAAGAAGAAGAAGAAGAAGAAGAAGAAGAACTCAACAGAGAAGACTGTTTCTTCCTGGTGAGGTTGTCAAAGCAGTATATTAGATGCCATATGTATGGCCCGAAGCATAAGGATGGGGTGAGATTGCGGGGGGTTGTCGGACTCGAAACGACGGGGTCAAACCGTTCTTTGTCATCGGCGCTACGTCTCGCACGAGTTTCAATATCTGGTTTGAGATTCCCGAGGGGGGAGAGAGAGAGAGAGGATCGAAGCGCGGCGAAGCATCCCATTAGTGGCAAGTTTGGTTATTTTGGTTATTTTTTTTGGGGGGTTATTTTTTTTATATATCTTTTCCCCATTTTCGAATACTTCATCCTGGATCCCAAACAAAAAAAAAATTGAAAATTGAAAATGCGCGTATATGCGCAAAGTTTAGCCCACTGGCTGGCCTTGGTTGTCAGTATCCAAGTTGCTTCGGCCGGGAGTGAAGCGTCACAGAAGAAGCTGGACGACTACGAATGCGTGCACCCGCCCTACAAAAGCCACCTTTTGAGCAAATCGCCGCTGGTCATCTACATGGAGGGCTTCGTCACCGGTGCGGAGCGATTGCATCTACAAGAGCTTGCGTACGTTCAGCCCCAACTTGGCGGAGTTTGTCTTGCCACGCAGCCGCATCGGCCTGGGGAAGCAGGTGAAGTCATCGTGAGTTAACGAGGGCAAACGCCAAAACGCAGCCGAGGCCGCTTCAAACACTCCGCAGTCCTCCAGGGCGGAAACTCGGCCATCCACTCGGTCCGGACATCGCAGTCAACAACGGTCGAGCGAGACGCTGTGGTGCGATGCATCGAGGCCCGGGCCCTGGATTTCCAGGGCTTTGACGTTCCGGAATCGCATCTCGAGCCTATCCAGCTCGTCAAGTACGCAGCCACGGAGCGCTACCACTTCCACACGGACTGGTTCACGAACCCGGCCCATGCCACGGCGTCTCAGGGCGGCAACCGCGTCAGCTCCTTCTTCGGATATGTCAGGGCGGACAACGTGACGGGCGGAGGGACCAACTTTCCGATTCTCGATGCGCCGCGGGACGAGCGGTGGTGCAGATTCATCGACTGCGATGAAGGGTACGACTCCGGCGTTACGTTTCGGCCAGTCGAGGGGAATGTGGTCTATTGGGAGAACCTGTTGGCAGATGGGAGAGGAGACCAGAGGACGCTGCATGCGGGATTGCCGGTGGTGAGCGGCGAGAAGATTGGCATGAACATTTGGACGAGGCAGATGCCACTGCCTGCGGGCGTTCGCGGGAATTAACGACCACATGTGCAAGGCATCGGCGATGTCGGCAGAAAGGGCGAACCGCGAGAGCGCTTTCTGGGGAGATGTTGAGATGCAGAGCGGGAGCGAAGCCTGACACAGGAAAGCATGGTGATGGCCTCGTCACAGTTGCCAGCAGAGGGTGAGGGTTTGATCCGGGCTTTTGCTCGTTGGTTCTGAACCAGAAGATGGCAAACTCTGCTCATTGACACGACCTTGGGAGAGCACTGCCACTAAGGTACTCAGTAGGCAGGCAGGCCAGAGAGAAGAGCGGAATGACGGAAAGAGCCATCTCTGTAGTCGTCTCGGGCGACAGATAAACATGGTGGACATGGGCAACGTTGAGTCTTGTTTTTCTTTTTTTTTTCTCTCTTTCTTTTTTTTCAACTGCTTCTTGAATCTTCTAGCCATCAATACTTGGTAACATTTTCATCGCTTTACCATCAATACGTTTGCCGAGAACTTTACTTCTCGACATACCATTCTTTTATTATTATTTTGGGGGTGTTTTTTTTTCCCCCTTACTTTGCTTTCTTGCGCTTTTGCGTCCAATAGGCCAATTCCCACCATGGACTTTCGCAGGAACCAAAGAGTGACCAGGGCGGCGCTCATATCCATCACCTTCTTGAACTGCGCTTTCACTGTGGTGACCATGTTATGCGCTACTATATTTATCATCAACTATCCCCTGATTTCCGCCACGGTCTCTCACCAAGTGATACCCTCGGACAAGGTCGCCGACTCTGCCAATAGCTCCCGAGAGCACCTTGACCTCCGAGCGGTGGCAGCAGAGGAGATTCGTTCTGCGACAAAAAAGGGGCGGCGCAACCCACTCTTGGTTTCGACCGGTCTCTTTATCGTATCAGGCATTATAATTTTTGGCTTGATATGGATGATTATCAACGAAAGGCTGAAGCTGTCCCAGAGGTTCGCGCGGCGGAGAGGGATACTAATGCAGCGGCTGAGAAATCGGCAGGCCGCAGGCGACCAGCCGCAAGCTGAAAACCAAGGAGACAACGGCCAGGGAGCACAGACCGAGGCTGCCGGGCCCGAAAACCAAGAGCAAGCCCCTGGACTCGTCGACCAGAGCACTCCGACTAAGGGAGGCCAGACTCTGGCAGGGCCTGTGGAGGTGTCTCCGGCAAGTAATGATATTGAAGCGCAATACCACGTCGAAGACGTTTTGGGAGGTGGAGGTGGGAGTGGGAGAAAGACAGTCATAGTTCGGGAGCGAGAACTGGAACACCCAGATGAGGAATGATATCTGGGACACGACAGACGAGGCATTGGATGGGAGAGATGGCTAGGAAACTGAAGGCTGAAGGTCGCCCGACTCCGGCTTGACGCCGACGGAACAGTCTACCGCCCATGGTCCAGTCTATCTGCCCGTTGAGAATGGGGTTGCTTGCTGGGTGGAAAGCTGGCAGTTGTTGGGATGGCATGGCAGGGCAGCGATTTGTTCGGTTGTCAGGCTGTTTTTGTTGTTTTTGTTGTTTTTGTTGTTTTTATTGTTTTTGTTGTTGTTGTTGTTGTTGTTTGCTTTGAGCGAGAATTTTTTTTTTTTCTTTTTTTCTTTTCTCTCTTCTTTTTTTTTTGTTTTGGTTTTTGTTTTGGTTGTTGTAGTTGTTGCGGGAACCAATCCGAACAGCGCTACAGAGTACAGAACACAGCGCTACAGCAACTTGAATGATAAAAGAATTTGTATTGAAAAAAAAAAGAAAGAGAATAAAAAAATATAACCCTTTTTATAGATTAATGCTATTTATTGACTTTCTTGTCCATGGGGCGCGCCTTTCTAGCACAGAATAAAAAGAAGCCTGCTCTGCTCTGCTCTGCTCTACCCGGGTCGAAGCGTTCAAACAGAAACATGCTCGTCACGTGACCCCGCGCAATCTTGTTCCTTTCCAACGCAATCACACACAACACACACACACATACACATGTCAGATATTCTTGTTGCCCATGGCTCGCCATGGATGTCCCTCGCGGCTCCAGACGTGCTCGCCAGGCGGCCTCGAGCCAAGAGGCCCAGATACAGGCCCAGGCCCAGCTGGAGCTCGAGGCGGCGACGCATCACCGCCGAAACCAACCGCGCCGCCGGGCCCTGCAAGCCCAGGTGACGCCGGACGGAGCTCGCCAGACGCCCGACAATCACGGGACGAGGCGCCAGATGGACGCGGAGCCGCCCCCGAATCCGTTCCGGCTGCATAGATGTGAGTTGTGGGGATTCTTTTGTGCCTTTGGATTGTTTGAGCCTGTTTTTTTTTTTATTCTCTTCTTCTATTTTTTTTTTTTGGCGTACGTGCGTTCCGGGGAGAACCAAATGTAGACAAGGCTGGGCTCCTGGATGCTGAGCCAAAAAAAAAAAAAAAAAAAAAAAAGGCATCCTATCGTCAGTCCTGCTCAGTTCGGCGTCACTTTTGCCTGACTGTTGCTTGACGGCCACGGCAGTGCCGATCGTGGCCCAATTGCTTCTGCACTTTTCAATTTTTTTTTCAATTTTTTTTTTTTTCCGTTTGGAGTGAAAGGCATTCATCAAACTTTTGTGTTGGTTTTGCTTCCCGCTCCGTCCTTTTCTCTCCCTCTTTCTTTCCTCTTATTGCGGCTTCATCTTTCATCACTCTCCTTCCAGTCTTCATCCATCCTTTCATTAAATCAAATTTTACTTATTACATTCCTTCGTTTGGCCATTTCGTTCATTCAGTCATTACTTCATTTCGTTCCTTCTTTCCTATTCTTTTCCTACACTGCCTTCGCCTCGCCCTCTTGCTTACCTATTGTGTCGTCCACCACAAGGCCGGTAGCTCTGCAAACAATAGTCGTTCATTTTGTTCTCAATACAGGCGAAGCCGCCCTTTCACGCTCTTTCTCTCTCTCTTCCTCTCTTTTATTTTTTTTCCCCCGTCATGCCTCTTGCACAGCTCACCCTTGAACCTCAAGAAGAGGTGCCTCAAGAGAACTTGCCGTCTTCCGAGGTTTCACCCCCTTACAACCGACCGTCTGGGAGCAATCGCCGCCCCCTTCAGCCGCTCACCATCTCCCCTGGAGGCGCTATTCTCGACCGCAGAGAGTCGGTTCTCCGACCGTTTCCCTCCCCGGACAAGGAGAATAGCAATGCCACTGTGCAGGCCATTTCGCATCGAGTGGCTCATCAGACCAGGGAGATTAAACGGCTTTCACTCTTGCACTCGCTCCCGCATTCATCTCAGCAGAGGCAGAGACGCCGCCACAGACCACGCCGAGGACGCAGGGGGGTTCACCAGTCCATTGCCGCTAATATGAACTCAGCTACACGGAGAAATATCAACAATCGCCTTAGCCTGCAGCTCGACGCTGATGGCTCCGGCTCCGAACCCGGCTCCGGCTCCGACTCGGAGCCAGACCTCAGCCATCTCGGCCTGACGAGGCGAGGCATGACAGCTGTCCTAGAGCAGCAGGCGAATCAGATGGCCTATGATGATGATGCCATGTCTCTGGGCCAATACGATGCCGAAGAGGCGAGCCTCGACGAGAACGTAGACGAAAACGCCGACGAAAACGGGGACGACCAGGCGGAAGAAGAACAGGAGCTCCTACCAATGATGGATCCCGCCGTCTTCGGCCTCAAGGAGATTTCCAACTTGGGCAAGTTCACAGTGAGCAGCCACAAGCCGGGCAATGGTGTTGAGCAACTTCGAAACGATGATCTGACATCGTACTGGCAGTAAGTCTCTATAGATGGGCTCGTCCCCCCCCCCGGGCTGTGCAGCTTCTCATGTCTAACACAATTTCCAAATTAGATCAGATGGCCCGCAGCCCCACAAGCTCACCATCTACTTTGTCAAGAGGGTGGGCATCCGAGACATTCGCTTTTACGTCGACTATGGCGAGGATGAATCCTATACCCCTACCAAAATCGTCTTCAAATCTGGCACGAGCGAGAACAACCTGATTCAATTTGCCGCCATGAACCTCGATAGCCCCGTGGGCTGGCAGCAAGTACCTCTCGCGGGCGTCGGCGGCGAGCCCGACGGCAACACGCTCGTGTCTTGGGTGTTGCAGATGCAGATACTGGAAAACCACCAAAACGGCAAAGACACTCATTTGCGCGGCATAAAGATTTACGCCTTCGACGCCGACGCCGTCCAGCCAAGCGAGCCGGAGAGCATCCGCACGGAGGAAATCGTCGACATTGCAATGGACTTTTCCGAGAGTCGTGCGGCTCTTGACAATCCCAGACTGGACGAGATTGCGCAAATGCTGGCCGCGGCGAGGCTCGAAGGGGGTGATGCGGCTTTCACCCTTCCCGATTTCATGCGAGATGCAGAGATTCGATGAAGATGCAACTAAACTGACGGAGTAAAAGGATGCGATTCTTCTTCGATTCTTCTTCTTATTCGCCTGTTTTTTTTTTTTTTGGTTTGCTTTGGACTCGGTAATTGTACAAAAAGGCTATGGGACATGGTGTTGAGAGTACGGGACTTTTTCAAGGCCACTTGAAAGATGATACCACCTGTGGAGAATTAGAAATGGACATGGGAGTTCAAAATCAGGACATGTAGCTATCTCTGATACTCTGTATTGTGACTACTTAGATGACTTTTTTTTTTTTTTTTTTTTTTTTTTTTTTTTAGGAGTTGTTGTTTTGTTTGCTTCCTTTTACATCAGAGCTCAGGTGTAGCAAATCTGAACTACCGCCCTTTTGGCATTTGCAGCCTCAGCCTCACAGCACCTTTGGAGAAGCAGAGGGAGGAAGGATAATGTACGCGGAGCAACGGCAGAAGGAGTGATGGCATGGCATTGTGTGTGTTGGGCCAAGCCACGGTGATGGGAATCCAATCCAGCTGCTTCATGGCTCCGCCAACCTTGGCATTCATTCCGAATGGAACCTGCCAGCCTGCCATAGCCAAGCTGCCAAGTGGTTGATGAGCGAGGGATACGACAAAACAGGTTCGGAGCAAGCGAAGGAAGCATCGCCTTGTGGGCCTCGCTGATGTCAAGTGATGTGTGAGGCTGATCCGGGAAAAATGCCTGATGTAACCCGGGGGGGGGGGGGGGGGGGGTCCAAAAACACATGGGCGCGGGATCGCCATCGAGTCGGCATTCGCTCGGGTTGTCAGAAAGGGATGGAGGGATTTTGACAATTTACGAAATGGGAATGTGTGGATTCTGTCGAGCAAGGGGATCAATGGCGAGAAGGGAATACGCAAACAAGACGGACGCTCGAGTCGGCACACAGCCATAGCAAGGATCCAAGCTAGTTGGGGAAGAAGAAGAAGAAGAAGAAGAAGAAGAAAAAGAAAAGGCCAGCGTCGCTTTAGGTCGACGAAAGCGGCATGGAAAAGTGAGGCTTCACGATATCCAGGCCCTGTCCTAGGGTAAATCGGCTCCCATGGCGCAGCATCGATGGGTGGTGGGAATTGGAGCCCAAGGCCCGGAGCGCTGCGCCGTATTTTATTATTATTATTATTATTATTTTCTTTTTTGAGGGTCGTTACGCCCTGTGAACCCGTCCTGCCGAAGCCATCATTCATGACGTCGAAAACTGACCGGAGGCGATCCATCACACAATCAACACAACCCATTTTTGAGTGCGCCATTTTATGAAGCTACCAGGCCTATAACTATAAATAAGTATTAGTTTAGCAAGTTACAAACTTTACACTGGCTAGCAGTAATAAGTCATGACCCCAAGAGAAGAAAGAAGAAGAAGGACGGCCAAAATAAATAAATAAATTCATAAATTAATAAATAAATAAATAAATAAATAATAATAATAATAATAAAGGCTTCCACCCTAATAGGTAATCCCATAGTACATACTCTGTGTGCTCCGTAGTTACGTACTGAAATCTGTAGAGCCCCAGTAAAACAAAGGAAGTTCCGCGCACCTTTGAGGCATCCACTTTTTTTTTTTTGTAGAGGGGGTCTCCCCGCACGGCGATGCGGTGCCGAGTATGACTTTCTCCACCCGCCCTTCCAAATCGCGGTGACATCGGCTTGTTTCCTCTTTTATACCTTACATGAGTACCTACGGAGTAGAACTTTATATAAAGATTGCACAGTAAGTACCTTACCTAGGTACTTAGTACCTTAGTACCTAGGTACCCACTTGTAGTACCTATACAGGTGGTAGGTACCATAGGAAGGGTACGGGTTAGTAGGTACCTCAGTATGTCATGCACTGCTAAGTACTACAGAGAGTATAGGTAGACAGGCAGAGAAAAAGAAGCAAAAAGGTACCTACCTAAGGTAGGCAGGACTTAGTATTTTAGTACCTACGGTAGATAGGTACCTAGGTACTACCTTAGGTGCCTACTAGTATGTAGTAATCGAGGGCAAGTGTCAAAAGTACCTGGAAACGGGCGAGAGCCGTGCATGACTGGCGCTGGGTGATGTGATGATAGCGATTGAGGCGGTGTTTGATAGCTCTGTACCTGGTAGGTGCCCTACCTTAGTGCTCAAGGTAGTATTTGTAACTGTACCTTGCCTTACCTTACCTACCAGAAGGTAGAGGGGTACATGGGTAGGAGGTAGTTGTACCTAGTTTAGTACTATCGAACTACCAAGGTATAGCACCTACCTGTGAGGCCAAAGTAGGTACAGTCAAAAGCCCTTTCTTGCCGGGTTGTTCTCGACATGTTTGTATAGAGTACTTACCACGGCAGAGTGCCTTCCGTCCTTGCCCATCCACAAGCCCCCAAAGCTGGGCAGTTACGTCGTCACGCCACTCCACCTCCCCCACGCCCCGGGGCTGTTCCTGCTCGCTGCCAAACCGCGGATCCTGTCATTCTATAAGATAACGCTCAACAAACTTCCTCCCCCCTCCCGAAGCTGCTCCTCTTCCTCCCTCTTCCTCCCTCTTCCTCCCCGTGCTCTCTCTCATCTGCTGATAGCGCCTACATAGCAGTATCCGTTGGTCTTTTATTTGTTTTGTTCTGCTTCTTCCATCTACTATTTTTTGTTTGTTTTTTTCTTCTTTCCCCAGCAACAAGCAAAAAGGTTGCCTTTGGCTACTTGCCTGCTTCTCTCGGCAACAGGATTCCTGGCCTGTCCTTCCCCAATCATCACCCATCGCCCCCGCTTGTATCGCCGCTCTCGCCGCTCCAACCGCCAGGCCCGCAAACATGTCTGCTGTCAACGGCGATGGCCATGGCAGCACCTCCAAGGCTGTCGACTACGATGGCAGCACAAGCACCGGCTTCCAGGCCCAGAACAAGATGACGGTCCAGCCGCCCAGGGGAGAGGACCTCCAGCGCAGCTATGCCGCTGTTGTTGGTAGCGAGGCCAGCCCCAAGGGCTGGTACGGCAGCATGAGTACGTCTTTTTCCGAGCGGCTTCACGCCACGCCATCTCTTTCTTTGGCCTCGTCCGTGTGTTCTGACTCTGCTCGCTCGCAGTCAACGCTCTTGGCTCATGCATTGGAGCCATGGGCGCCATTCCCTGCTGCGTCCTCTGCCCCAACCCTTACAAGCACGTCAACCAAGGCCATGTCGGTCTCATCACCAAGTTTGGTCGTTTCTACAAGGCTGTCGACCCTGGTCTGGTCAAGGTCAACCCCCTCAGCGAGAGGCTTGTCCAGGTGGACGTCAAGGTCCAGATTGCAGAGGCGCCTGAGCAGTCCTGCATGACCAAGGACAATGTCACCCTGCGCCTGACCTCCGTCATCTACTACCACATTGTGTCTCCTCACAAGGCCGCCTTCGGCATCTCCAACGTCCGCCAAGCTCTTGTCGAGCGTACTCAGACCACTCTTCGCCACGTTGTCGGTGCCCGTGTGCTCCAGGACGTGATCGAGCGTCGCGAGGAGATTGCGCAGTCTATTGGAGAAATCATTGAAGATGTTGCTGCTGGATGGGGCGTTCAGGTGGAGAGTATGCTTATCAAGGATATCGTCTTCAGCCAGGACCTGCAAGACTCGCTCTCAATGGCTGCCCAGAGCAAGCGGATTGGTGAAAGCAAAATCATCGCCGCCAAGGCCGAGGTAAGAATAACATGCTTGCATCTTGCGATGTATCGACCACCTCGAAAAAAGGGCTATCACTGCCCCCCACCTGTGCACAGCAGAGTGTTTCATCGTGAGTGAGTGACTGACAATGTTACTTGTTTAGGTCGAATCGGCCAAGTTGATGCGCCAAGCTGCCGACATCCTGAGCTCCGCTCCAGCCATGCAGATCCGCTACCTCGAGGCCATGCAAGCCATGGCCAAGTCCGCCAACAGCAAAGTCATCTTTCTGCCCGGCAGCAGCCAACCCCTTGGCCCAGCTGCCATGAATGCTGTTCTGGGCGACCTTGGCCAGTCCGGTGAGGGCAGCGGCACCACTGCCGGGAACAGGCACGATTTCGGAGGTCAGGACCCGAGTTTCCAACAAGCCATGAACGCTCGCGTCGTGGAAAATTTCTAGTGTCGTGCCTCGTATGAGGGCTTGCTGCTGACTCTTTGGATGGCTCTGGTGGTTTAGCATGGTCTACTTGATTTTGAGAAGCGACACATGCCATGCGCTCCATCGTTTCCAAATGACATCAACGGCCTTTTTCCCATCAGAATATTACAAAAAAAAAAAAAAAAAAAGTCTGTGCCGCCTTGCGTCTTCGACATCGCAACTCTTTTTATTGCCTTCGAGTTTTTGTTATTTATACCCGCTGCCTCGCACAACACCTTGATTATTTCCGTGGGTTCGATCGGTTTGGCCGACGCTCGTTATGATTTGTTTTGTAATGTATGTTGATACTAAATGGGGGCTGAGTGCGGATCTTGGGGGGCAGGAGAAGGTGGAATATTTGACATGTATGATAATACCCAAGATACCCACTCCTCGATTGAGGAGAATGATGAAACACACAGACAAACCATTAGTTTAATGACAGGTCAAGTTGGTATTGTTTACTACGTTTGGTGTGCACCACCAGAAGGGCTTTCTTCTTCTTTTGTTTGACACGCGACAAATTTCACATCGTTTAGTTTGAAACATGGTCATCATTGATCAAGAACAAATTTGATTGAGGACCTAGGTAGCAATTTTTGAAACCTTACTTGCATGTCTCTCTTGAGCCTCATCCTCTGCCAGCCATGACAACGACTAAGCTTTTTTTTTTAAAAAAAAAAACAGAAAAGAAAAAAAGACAGTTGTAGTAAACAAAGACCAAACCACGCCTGTGCCAGAAAAGATTTGTTTCCCCCCTCCCCAACGCCAGCCATATATTAACAGCGACAGATAGTCCGAAAGCCTCTCAAGGAATCTCAGGTATCACATATCTACATGACCACCTCATCGGTAATTCATGAAGCCCATCCAAGCCGATGCGGGTCTTGACCTACTTCGCAGATAGCCGAGAAATTGTTTTTTTTTTTTTTTTAGATTGTGTTTTCTTTTTTCTTTTTTTTTTTCTCTTCCCCCCCCCCCTTTGTCAGATGCTGCCGAGTATCCAATGATGTCGTGTATGTATATATATATATATATATATATATAACGCCTCTCAATGGACTTGGTTCTTCTTCGAGGGCTCCTAAGCATCGACAGACTCACGCTTCTTCTTCTGCTTCTTGTCCTTCTTGGGCTCGGCCTCACCGTTCTCGTCGGCCTTCCGCTTCTTCTTCTTCTTCTCCGAGGAAGCGTCGGCGGGCTGGTCGGCGCCGTTGACTGATGTTGCGGCCTCGTCAGCCTTGCGGAGCTTCTTCAGCTCCTTCTTGCTGAATATCTTGGGGGTGCCGTCGCCGTTGAGCTGGACGTCGCCGCGCTCGTACTTTCTCTTGAACTTCTTGACGGAAAGGCCAGAGAGCTCGGCCAGTCGCTCGTACTCTTCGCTCGAGAGCTTCTTCACTGAATTGGCGGGGGCATCGGCAGACTCATCATCAGAGTCCTCCGGGACGTCTTCCATATCCACGTCGTTCTCTTCGACAACCTCGATTCTTGGCTTCTTAGACTTTTTGCTCTTGGTAGCAGGTTCGGCATCTGCGTCACCCATGACGTGGTCGGTCACGCCGTCGACGTCGACGCCGTATCTGCTGGTCTCCTTCAGAGTGAACTGCCCGGCAGCGACGATTTCTCCAGAAGGAGTCACGTTGGCGCCCTTGGGAAGAGGGGCCTTGCCCTCAAGTTTGCGAAGATAGTTCTCAAGCTTGATTCGGCTAGTGAGACCAAGGATGGCTCGCTGCTCCTCATCCTCCTCATCCTCATCGCCCAGAGCGTCCACACGGAGACCGAGGGCGACCTTGGCAGCCAGCATACGCGCAATCTTGCCCTTGTTCTTGCCCGTAGCCTGGCCGACGAGGGAAGAGTGGTACATGATGCCATATTTGGGGGTATCCTTCTTCGTCTTGAGGGCTCGGAAGAGGGCCTTCTCGGCACCGAGGATCTGAATGGTGGAACCGGGGGCCTTGGCCAGGCTGAGGACGGAACCGGCGTGAGAAATGAGCCTGGCACCAACCAAATAGCCAACCAGGGCGGTCAGGTTAGGCGCGATGGCGCGCATTCGGCTTTCCAGATAAGATGTGAGCTGAGATCGGTACTCGGTAAACTTAATAACCTGGTCCGCAAGATCGACAGCGTTCTTCAAATCAGTCTCGGTAATCTCCACGCCCATGCTGAGCTCGGCGGACGCCTTCAGGGCAGCCTCAACATCCTCGGGGAGGATTTCGGACAGATCCGCGTCCTTGAAGTTATCGCGCATGCCGACATGACGAACAATGCGAGCGTAGGCCAAGTTGTCATTGAGAGTCTTGGCCATCTCGGGGAAATGCCATCCGTACCATTCTTTCGTCCTCATGGCGTACACGTTGAGCTCCTTGTCAATATCGTCGAGCATCTTGATGGCCTGGATGATCATCGAGTCGACCTTGTCAGGCGAGAACTTGAGCTTGTGTCGAGACATTGAGTGCGAAAGACCAAGGGTCATGCGGTCAAGCACGTCCTGGTCGAGACCGGGGATAAGAGACGAAACATGTTCTCGAACGGCTCGGAAAAGGTCCATGGTGTTGGAGCCAGCCACCGGAGTGATATTGAGCTTTGGCAGGTTGGAGATGGCAGTACCCAGCTTCAGATCCGCAACAGCCAGAGAAGCCTTCTTCTCGGCCTGGAGATCCTCCAACAGAGTGCTCAAAAGAGGAGGGATCTGGCCTTGGCTAACGGCGGCGGCCTCTTCCAAGGCCATGGCGGCGCTGTCGAACTTGACAAATTTCTTGAGCTTGAGCCTGTGCGCGATGAATTTTTTTGTTTTTAGTTTGAAGAAGAAGAAGAGAGAGAAAAAAAAAAAGGTATCGTAGAGAGTAAGAGAGAGAGAGAGAGAGAGAGAGCGCGCGCAAATCGAGAGAGGCAGTCTTACATCTCAACCAGGCGCTCTGGCTTCTTCAGCTCGGCCGCGAGATCGGCATTCCTGAGCATTTTTTTGTCGCTCGCCTTCAACAGGCCATAGCTGCAATTCTGTCAGTTGAAGTTCAACATACACGCGACCCAGAGATCGTCTGGAGGAATCGCGGAAGGTTCCGAAAAACAAAATTAACCAAAAAAAAAAAAAACTGACCCTGCAGGCGTCTCGGCAAGAACAAAGAGAGACATGGTGAAATGTTTGGGACTCTCTCTCTTAGGCTCTTGCGCTCGTCGATTGAGTTCCTTCTTCTTCCCAAGTCTCCCAATTGGAGGATGTTTGTGTGCGTGTGCGTGAGGAATTCAGGGAAGAAGCCGAAACAAAATTGTGGTTTTTTTTTTGGGGAAATTTTTTAGTTGGAAGCTTTCGTTCTCCACTCCAAAATTTTTGGCCTTGCATTTTGATGTGCTCCAATTACTTCCCCAGTTGGGCTGGGCGTCGGCGCTACAGAAATTCCGGAGCGGTTTTTTTTGGGCCACTCACGTGCGAAGCTTGTTGTCACTTTTGGCGATTGCGCCTCGCTCGCTCGCCCGGCCATTGGCAGAAGTAAGATCCGAGATTTAAGGTACGTACTTGGAAACTTGTCGAGCCAGCTTCTCGATTAACATCACCGCGCTGTTCTGCGGTCACCGCTCGTTTTAACCATCAAAATAAAAGCCCCTCTCCCCCCATCCCACAGATCCTCTGAGGATTCACGAGCCCGAAAAAACGATGGAAGGCCTCTTATTCAACGTGAAAAACGGGTGAGCAGCAGCTTCGGAGTCGTTGTCGCCATTTCCGCTTTACTGACCGGTGCAGCTACGTCGAGGGCATTGTTCGCGGCTATCGCAACAGTCTTCTGACCACCCCCGCCTACAGCAACTTGACACAATGCGAGACCATTGATGGTGTGTGTGATTCGTCGACGGCATCATATGAGTCCGCTCGCTAACGCCCTCAGACCTGAAGCTGCAGCTTGGCCCTGCCTATGGTGATTTCCTTGCGTCCCTTCCTCCGAACCCATCGACATCTGCGCTCGCCTCGAAGACCACGGACAAGCTCATCTCGGAATTTCGATATGTGCGCGCCAATGCCACTGGCTCCTTGGCTCAATTCATGGACTACGTGACGTACGGCTACATGATTGATAACGTCGCCCTCCTCATTACCGGCACTCTGCACGAACGAGATACCCGAGAGCTCTTGGAGCGATGCCACCCGCTGGGATGGTTTGAGACCATGCCCGTGCTGTGCGTCGCGACCAACGTCGAAGAGCTGTACAACAGTGTGTTGATCGAGACTCCTCTCGCGCCGTACTTCAAGGGTAGCCTCAGCCACCAAGACTTGGATGAGCTCAACATTGAAATCGTCCGAAACACCCTCTACAAGAACTACCTGGAGGACTTTTACCGTTTTGTCAACACCAATTCCGACATGGCCGGCACACCCACCGCCGAGGTCATGTCTAACATGCTTGAGTTTGAGGCTGACCGCCGAGCCATCAACATCACCCTCAACTCCTTCGGCACCGAGCTGACCAAGGCGGACCGCAACAAGCTGTACCCAGCTTTTGGGAAGCTGTACCCTGAGGGAACCCTGATGCTCTCTCGGGCGGATGATGTCGAGGGCGTGCGTCTTGCCGTCGATGGTGTTCATGACTACAAGGCGTTCTTCGATGCCGTGTCCCTGGGTGGCTCGTCTGGCCCCGGCAACATGAGTGGCGGTTCCGCCGATGGCAAAAGCTTGGAGGACATGTTTTACCAAAAAGAAATGGAGATTTCCAAAGATGCATTCACACGACAATTTACCTATGCCATTGTTTATGCGTGGGTGAAGCTCAGAGAGCAAGTACGTCGAACCCCGCCCCCCCCCCCCCCCCCCTTTTTTTTTTTTCCCCCACCCAAACTGTCTGGTTACGAAACAACAAGGACGGCCTTAACGGACGGCTAACGTGATGCAGGAAATCCGCAACATTACATGGATTGCTGAGTGCATAGCTCAGAACCAAAAGGATCGCATTGGAAACTTTATCAGCGTCTTCTAAGCGGCACATGGACTGCTGATGTATTGTCTTGGGCAGCCATGCGAGTGTAGTATAACCATTGTTCGTTTTCGTTTCGTATAATTGCACGGGAAGGGTTCATTCAGACTAGGCGCATATGGAAGAGGCGAGCGCTTGACACGGGCAATCACGCATCCTCTGATGGGCTCTATTGTACATATACAGATGCTTCAACTATCCTACAGCCTTTTTTTTTTTTTTTTGAAAAAAAAAAAAATCTTGCTTTTATTCCCCAACCCAACACACACACACACCTTTTATAGATCAATCTGTCCCTTCCAAGTCGCCGGTGTGAGACCCAACTTTTCAAGCATATGCGTCCATCTCTCGCTGCCCCTCTCTTTCCGCTCCATGTATTGCAACAGTTTCTGGCGTCGGTGCACAAGCAACCGCAGGTTTCTCTTGTTGTGCTTGTCCTTGTAGCCCCGGTTGATAGCCAGCGCCTCCGATAGTGATCTGATCTTGGTGGTGAGGATCGCAATCTGGACCTCTGAGCTGCCGGTGTCCGGCCCCGCACGGCCGGGCATCGGCGTGGTGTTTGGCGAAATGGACTGTGGCTTGGGCTTGAGGAATTTGTCCGTCTTGTGGCGCCCGAACTCATCAACGATGCGCCTGACGTTGGCGTGGAATCGATCTCGCGCGCTGCCGTTGCTCAGCGCCGTGATCCTCCGCAGGGCCTCGAGGGCTTTCTGATGCTTCAGGTTGTGCGCCTGCTTCCTCTCCTCTTCTGTTGTCGGGTCCATTTGCGACTCCACCACTCCGACCATGGGCTTCGTCAGGGCATAGGCATGCTTGACGGCATCCTCGAGCTCGGCATCGGTAAGGAAGTGATTGCGCAGGCCGGGCGTCGTGGGCAGTTCTCGGGGCTCTTCCAGGGCATTCCCGCTTGCGTCTCTGGGCACTGCGCTCGACGCGTTCTGGCCGGCCGAGTCTAGGGATTCGAGGAACGGCGTCGTCCTGCCTCGCACGGGGTCGCCCCATTCTTCGTCCCGCTTCTTCTGGAGCTCATCCTGTCTCTTCAGGTTGGCGGCTTTTCGCTGCTGGGCCTGTGCCCACTTGTACGGATCCTGCTTCGCCTTCTTCTTCCTCTCGCGCAGAGAGAGATTGGCCTTTTGGACGAGTGGGAGGAATGCCTGCGTCGCCGGCGTCGTCGCGGGCCGTAGGCACACTAACAAGCTCAAATTAGCCATCATTGTCGCTTCTCGAAACAAGAAAAAAGGTCTTCGTACAATTGACTGCGCCTAGCCGCTGTAGCAGATCTATTCTAGGCGGCATCGTTGCGCCAGCGGCTGATGTTTACTTTTGCGGAATGAAGTACAGATAATCTATCCCGCCTTCTCTCTAACCGGGGGGGGGGGGGGGGGCCTTTCAAAATTTCCCTTGCCGATGAAAATCATCCAACCCCACGGCTCACAGAATTGCTGACTAACTCAAAAGAAGGCCCCACCCCTTGTTTTGGTACTACCTACGCGCGCCAGGGGGGGTTTTAGTAAGGGGTCTGGTTATTATTTTTCAACCCTATTATAATTTCAAGGCAGGAAGCGCTTATAAAATGCTTTATGCTGCATAATCTATTAATAAAATCTTACTAACAGCGCCTTATAATAATTATTATTATATATATATTTTTTATATTACTAGTATAATAAAACTAAATCTATAATAAAGGCTTATTATAATATTCAAGCTATAATTATTTATTAATATTGTAATTATATTTATATTAATATACATAATAAATTATAAAATTATAGCACTATAATATCTTTATAATCACTATGCTAGCGTTAGTAATTATTATTTTTTAAAAACCATTATAAAACCATAATAAGTCTATAACCATTACTATAAAAAAAATATATATTATTTATTAGCGATTTTTTCTATATAAAATTATTTTTATAAATACAAAATTATTTTTAAAAATAAAATAATATTTTAAATAAAATAATAATATTATTAATATACCTTTTTATTTTACAAAATCATACTTAAAGAAATATACATACTACTTTTTACATTTATAACTAAATAAAAATCATTTTTTTTAATAATAATAAATATAGTACAGTCTTAATATTATTTATTATTATAGTTACTATATAGCTACTATTTTCTATTTAGTATAATCTAAATATAAATTAAAAATAGCTATAAAAAAAAATATAGTTTTTAATCTTTACTATAGTTTTATTAACTAGCATCTAGATTGCCTAGTAAAAACCATTACTAAAATTATAATATTAATCTCCTGCAATATACTTAGTTCAAGCTTGTTTATTTAATTTACTAATAGCTGCATTATTAAGTTTTAAAATCATTTTAAACTATTATACTACTTAATTAACTAGATATTAAAGTTTTTCTAGTATATACAGGGTAGAGACACTAACTTATAGAAATATAGCCTAGGTATTATAATATATCTTTAAAGCTTAGAAGTATAGTTATAATAATTATTTTTAAAGTTAAGAAACAGGCAGCAAAATATTATAAAGTCTGCTTTTAATATTAATATAACTAAAAGCACTAAAGTATAAAAAAGATTTTTTATATATTTTTAATATAATGCACTTATTATAAAAGCAGAAATACATTATTAAAGTTTTTACTAACTTAAAGCTTAATATAACATTATAATGCTAATTCTTAATATTAAGAAAATTATAATATTATAAAATATTATTAAAAATAGCTATAAAGTAGCCTAATTAATTAGCCATAATATAAAAAGCATAATAGCATGGTTTATAAAGGTGCTTAACCTATATAGGTTGTAATATCTATTATTAATATTATATAAATTAAAAAGAGCTGCTTAAAGATATTAATAAGTATAAAGGTAGAGATAAACACTTACTTTATACTTTAGCAGCATATACTATACTGCTTAAACTAGTATAAAAAAGATAATAAGATATTTTTATATACTATATATAGAATTATTAACTAGCCTGGTTTTAGTTACCTTAAACAAGAGATAGGGGATATCACCAAGATTTATAATTTTAATATTAATATAAAATGCTATAGACTATAAAAATATAAAGAGTGCATAGGTTAAAATAAAGGTATTATATCTTAAAAAAGAAAAGAATTAGTAAGTATTACTTATATTAAAGGTATAAACAGTTTATTAACTTTCCTTGCGCAGCAATATTAAGTATAGCATTTACTACCTAAAGCAACTTTTAAAAATAAACCACTATTAAGAGTTTTTTTCTTCTCCTTTTTCTCTCCTCTACTTACTATTATCTTAACTAATAATAACTAAACATTTTATTTATAAAAAAGCTAGCGCTAACCTAAAACCAGTAATAAAGAACTAACTATATAATCCAAGAGTAAGGATATATATACTTACCTCTAAATATACATAGAGTTTAATTTACCTCTCTAAAAGATTATAAATATAAAAATATAAAGTTAAGAGAGAGAATAAATACATGATTCTAGAGTTGCTAGGTGCTCCTGTTCTTAGAGGCTTATTGGAAAAAAAATAAACCTAGACTTGCATTAACACCCTTAAAATTACAATAAGGTATTTAATACTTCCCTTTTACATTAAAAGCAAGATACACTAATTAATTAAAGCAAAGTAATATTTAAAAAAATAAAAAAAGAATATTAATATACATCCTAATATTATAGTAATATAGGCTTACTATCTACATTAAATACATGCAACTATAGTATAATACATGCTTTATTTTAGTATAACCTAAGAAAGAACTTAATAAAATAGTATATATTAGACTATAAAAAGATAAAGGGAAATAATATATTTATTTTTATATTAAAAACTAACTTAAAGGATTGTATATAGATAGTAAGATAGGTAGTTGGGATAGATAGCAGGATATAAAAAGTCTAGAAGATAGTTTAAGCAAGGAGAAATTTTAAAATAAAAAATAGCAGGCTGCTTGCATAAAGATATTAGGTCTGCAGCTAGTGTAAAAATAACAGTCATCTTTTAGCAGGTGCTCTTATCCCCTAGCAGGTGCTCTTGCCCTATAGCAGGTGCTCTTGCCCTATAGTAAGTGCTCTTGTCCCCTAGAGCCAGCATATATAGGCATAATAGTATATATTTTTTAATATATAGATTTAAAATCTATTTCTTAAATAATTATTATAAAAATAAAATAAAATATTAATATTTTAAATTAAAAAGGCTGGCTATATAGAGGATAGTTCTTTATTAATTAGGCAGACTGGATTAATTTTTTAAATATTAATAGCTTAATATAAAAAAACTTCTCTATACTATATAAAATAAATATTAAAATTAATAAATAATAAGTTATTATTATACTATAGCACTATCTAGACCTTACTGCTTTAAATCTATAGCAAACTAATAATCATTTATTTACCCAGTATTTTAAAAATCAAGCACTTAAGTATCAGCTCTTTAGTTTCTCTATAGGTTCTCTTTAATATAAGATCTACTATAGTAAATAAATATTTTATTATATAGTATAAATACATAAAGAGACTAAATAGCTTTATATACTTAGCTATATTATTATTATAGCTAAGGTATATAAAGTCTCTTACTATAAAATATACTTAATCCTAGTTTTTATATAATATTAATAATATAGAAGCTATAGCTAGGGTTTTATAATAGACTAACCTAGGTATAAAGGCAACTTTACAATACTACTAGATTGTAGAGTTTTATATATAATATACTATAGCCTCCTTATAGTCATTATAGTATACTTTCTCTAGCTGCTAGATAAAATCATGCCCCTTAAAAAGCCTCTGCAGCTTTATAATCAATAGAAAATTAAAATTATTCTTTATTAGGATGTTTTTTTACACTATATAATGCAGTGCATGTAGATTTTAATAATTATTATCCTCTCAGAGCTCTAGTAGTAACTCATTTTAATCCTTATTCTCTACCTCTTTTTTAAGTATTAAACTTATACTTTTAAAGAGTATTAGGCACTTTTCTTAAAGTAATAAAAAGAGATTTTAGATCTTAAGGTAGTTTAGAAAGCAGTTCTTTAAAAAAAGGGAGATAGTAAGGTAGATATTTTCTTATTTTATTAATATTAAGGCAGTATTTTAAAAGTTTATAAAAAGGATTTTAAATTTATATTCCCTATATTTAATCTTAGCTTTTATTAAATAAATTTTTTATTTTTATATTAATAGCTAAATTAGCTTATTTATATTTATCCTTACTTAAGAGTGTAAATACTATTTAACAGCCCTTATACTCTTTTATAACTTCTATATAGTACAGCCTAATATAAATATTTAGTAGGCAAGTCTTATCTTTAAATTCTTAGCCTTTATTAACTTTTATAATTATTACATTAGTATTAGCTATTAAGGAAGTAATAAAAGCTTAGCTAAAGTAGAATTCTAAAACTATAAGATTAATAAATAAATACTTAAGTGCTAGTTTTTTATACTATACTATATATAGTTAGGCAATAATAAGCAGGTATATAGTATAAGGCAGCCTTACTACTTCTTATCCTTATTACACTTACACAGGCCTAGGCAATAAATTAAATTACTTTTTAACCTTTAATAACTACACTCTTAATAATTTTATACTAGCCTAAAGAGTATAGACTATAAAGGCAGAGAATAGATTGCATAAAGAGCTAGCTCACTATAATTAACTACTTGATTAATATAAAGTTAATAAAGTGTAAAAATCTAGATTTATTAATATAAGTACCTGCAAGGTATAATAATAAGCAATAGATCTCTAGCTTAATATAATCTTCCTTAAGTTAATAATAAAGGATAATAAAGAGCAAGATAGCACCTCTTGCTAGCTCTTGCATTCTTTAAGAATTAAAATATTTCTTTAAAGACTAGAGACACTGCTATATAGGTAGAAATAGTATAGTATAGAAAACTTTATTAGCCTTATTAAATCTAGCTCCTATAAGGATATTGTTAAATATTAGCATAAGTAATACTTTAAAAAGCCCTTAATACTTAGAATACACAGTGTTAACAGGCTGGCTTTATATATAATTAAGAGCAGGAAATAAGGTATCTATAAGAAAAATATTAAATAAAATAATAATAAGTAATATAAAAATAATATTAATAATAATACCTAAAACATATATTAAACACTACTAGCTATACATCCCTAAAGCTATTGCTATCATCTCCTAGTATATCTTAACTACCTATTATTTAATCCTTGCTAAATTAAAAATCATCTACTCCCTATATCTTCTAAACTTAATAATATTAAAATCAAGATTAGCTTAATCTTTATTAAAAATAAGACAGTATTAGTATAGCTTTATAGCTTGGTAAGAGAGACAGCTAGATAACTTCTACTGTAATAGCATATTGCTAAGGATAGCTTTAATAAAAGAATAAATAAAAGTCTTCTTGCCTTAGATATTAATTTTTAAGCTAGAATCTAGGTTATAGGTGTAGTAAAGATATTTAAAAATATTAGTAAGGTCTGCTTTAAACAGGCTAAGAGTTAAAGGGATTAAATTACTCTGCTTAGTGCAGAGATATTGTAGTAAAAACTATAGGATTAGGTAAATACCCTTAAGTAAATAATATATATTTTTATAAAGGCTAAATGCATTAATAAAGAGAAATATTAATAGAGAAATAATATTATCTTTTATAAAGTGTATTAAAAGATAGTCTTTACTAAAGACTATAATCTTTTTTTTACCTTAAAGAGCAGTAGTTAATTATATAAGATAGAAGATCTTTTTAAAAAAATTAAAAAAATATTAAACAGTATATTATAAAGAAAGAGGTATTAGACTATAACTTAGATTAAATTTATAGTCTATGTAAATATATAGTAAATAGCCTTAGATCTGGTTATAGTTAATATATATCTAGCTATCTTTAACAATAACAAGCTCTTAGCATTTACTTAAGGACTATAAAAATCTTATATAATTAATAAACTGCTAAATATTATCTAGTAAAGTAAAAGTAGTGTAAATATATTAAAGCTTAAGTATAATATTCCCTTAGGTATTATTAACAGTGGCCTTGGATGTGAAATCTTAGCCTATATATATAATTCTTTTTATATATACTGGGTTGCAGGCATACTAGACATTATTGCAGCAAAATTAAACAAAGTCTGACGGCTATATAGGGTTGTTATTTCTATTAAGGGCGCAGTGGCTTAATATTATTCTAATAGACTCTCCTTACTACCTTGCTTCTTAAGGTTCTATAATATCTTTATTAACTAGATGCGCTATTCTTTAGTGGATTATTTAAATATTGTCTTAGGAGCTTAAGAATGCTTAGAGGTATAACTTTAGGTTAAATATTAATAAATCCTCTTGTAGTTTAGTATAAAATAGGAGCAGCCTTTTATTTAATTGCAATTTCTTTTTCTATAGTATAAGTAAAGGTAAAGACTTGTATAATTTATAGTGCATTATATCTTTGTGTATTAAGAGCTGTTAGAGATCTTGAAGGCTTTTAACTAACTGCAAAACCTTAACCAGTTATTTATATCCTTGTCTTGAAATATGGTTTTTCTCTTCCTATATTATTAATATTAATATAAACTTTAAGAGATTTAGCATTACTGGAGTGTGAATTACTAAAATGGTTAAATTAATATAGTCATTTTAGGGCTATGAAATAACTAGTGGAACTATAAATTCTTTAGCCTTAAGTATTTACAATATCTTAGTTCTAGTTCTTTAGACTGTATTTATAGACTCATTAAGTTAATAGGATTTAGCTGCATTAGTTAAGTCTCTGGTTATATTGTCTTTATTATTACTATTATTATCTTCTTTAAACCCTTTATTATTATTAAGGTAAGTATTATTAACTATAGATAATATAAAATTTAAAATTAAGTTAGTGCCTTAATTATTATTATCTTGCTCTTGGATAGTCAAGTTTTTATATTAGCTACCTTTAGTAAAGGAATTACCAGTTTTAATATTTACTTTTTTAATAATATAATTAACTATATCTAATGCTTTTTCACTATTTATCTTAAAATTAGTATTATTATTATTATTATTATTATTATAAAAGATAAATTCAGCATTACTAGTATCTTGGTTATAAAGGTAAGGATTTAATATCTTAATGTCTACCTCCTATCTAGCATTATTAACCCAATCTTAGATATTTTTAATATCGCTTTATATGCTAATGCTGGTTTTACATTAATACCTAAAAATTCCTAGCCTTAAATAAACTTGCAAGATTGCTTCTTGTGTTAACAGTTGGCTTTATTAACTCTCTTATATAGCCTATCGCTAAGAATCAGCATATTCTACAAACTGCACCACTCTCTCCACTTTATTGATTTTTTTAAGTATCTTAATTAAAATGCCTTTAAATTAGTAAAAAAAAGTAGATAATCTATAGCTAGTATTTAATAATGCTTAATATATAATAGTCTTGTTATAAAAAAAATCTAAAGCTAGATTAATATATAAAACTGCTAGTATATTAATGTTTTTATAAAAGTAAGTTTTATATAAAGCATATCTACTTTTTTATTTTTATAATTTTAAATATTTTGCTTTATAAAATTATACTAGAAAAACTTTTTATAATTAGTAAAAATAAGCTATATATATTCTCTACTCTTTATTAATTTTTATTATTATATATAGTATATCCTTCTTTATTTATAAGCCTTTAGGCGCAGAGCTGGTATATTTGTTGCTTAATTTAGGGTATTATATCCTCCTCCTTAAAACTAAAAAAAAAACCCCCTTAAAAAAAAAACCAAAAAAAAAAACACACATTAATAAAAAAGTTAAATATACTATAATATATCACTTTAGTAAGGCTAGTGGGGTTTATAAGGCGCATTACTTTTAAGCTTTTTCTCTTTTTTACTATTTACTCTTTTTATATCTACAATCTCTTTTTTATAGGTTGTTATTATTCTCTTTGCCTAATGTTTTCTAATCTTTACAAGTCTTCTAATCTTTAAACAGCTTTTTAATTTTTACACTATCTTCTATAACCTGATTCTTATAGCATTAAATACCATTAAATACTAGATAAGATTACAGGACACTACTCAGGGCATAAGCAGCATGTAGTTAACACAGTATAGCCTTTTTAAGATCTTAGATTTATTTAAATAACAGCTTCTTAATTATAATCTTAATGCTTCTCTTAACCTAGCCCTTCGCTAACTAGATCTAGATCTCGCCATCCAAGATAAGGACAATTTTATTTCCTAGTTTAATAAGACTATAATAAAAGCTTAATTATACATGCATGCTTTTAGCTCTTAATATTTTTATACTAGATTAAACTTTTAAAGGACAATCCAACTGCAGTGCCAGATCTTCTAAAGATCCTAAAACAAAGAAAGAAGATTATTATTTATTATCTTAAATTTACAAACACATAATGCAATACACTAAAGGATTTTAAGCTATTTATTAAAGTCCTCTACCTATATGATTTTAGCAAAGCCTGGATTAATATAGCCAAGAAGTTCCATTTTAATAAACTCTCCACTACTAACAGGCTCTACTATTATAAAAAGGGATATAAAAAGGCATTAAATCTTTTTAACTTATAAAAATATAAAAGCATAAGAAACTTTTAAGTAAGCATACTATAATAATCTGCTTTTTATTTATTATTTAGTAGCTAACTAATGCAGGATTTTATTGCTACTCTTGCATTAAAGAATAAGAATTTTTATAAAGAGTATAAGATCACTTAGTATCAGCATGCTATAGATAAATGCTTCTCAATTAATAACTTTACATCTATATTTATATTTATAAAATTATAGATTAACCTTTACTAATCTTTAATTAATATATAAAAATAGTGCAAAGGTATATCTCTTATCTACACTATAAAAAGCAAGAAAGGTAATAATAGCCTTCCAGTTATCTAGGTTAACTTAAGCGCCTGCTTAAAAATAGAATATAATGCTAAAAAAGGGATTAAAGGGTTAAGTAAGCATCTTACTAAAGTTAAGTATAATAAACAGACTATTACTTAGTATTACTAGCTTTATAGTACTATAAAGTAATACAATATCTTGCATCCTTAATTAACTAAGGTCAAGACCTGCATTAAGATAACTAAGGTGAAAGAGGTTTATATAAATAAGGATCCAATAATAAAAGACTTGCTTAATAACCTTTACATTCTAATAAAGGATAACCAAAGCCTTAGTATTAATAATAATAGCTTTAATTAATATATAGATAGGGCTATATTTCAGGGTTTAAGCGCTTTTTTTTTTATACTATAATCTTTTTTAGCATAGGATCTTATAAGCTTACTCTAGCCTGCGCTATCTTCTATATTAATGCTAATACTTACAGTATTTTTTCTTTACCATTCTATCATATATAGCATGGATATTTTTTTCTAAGACCTAGAATGGTTATTAACTGCAGGATGCACTTTTATAGCTGGGATATTTTCTTTAAATCTTAATATTTATAATAATTAATTTTCTAGTATAGGTTTATCTTAATTATAATAGTATTAATAGCTTATTTTTTATTAAGTTAGGATTTCTTATTATTAACAAAGGATGCTATAGCTTTATAGTATAACCTTAAGAGTTTTTACTTTAGTATAATTATTAGGCTATAGAGCCATAAGATAATAATATTACTACTTAATAAGTATGCTTCCTGCTTTAATAATTAGTATAACCTTATCTTATTCTTACCTATATATAAAATTTACCTATATTTATCCCCTCTGCTAGTAAGATATTAAAGTTTTATATAGATATTTACAACCAGACTAAAATAGTAAATCAGCCTAGATATTCCAGATTAATAAAGAGTGCTAATAGTTCTCCTTAATAAATAGATTTTACACTAAGATCCTGGTTTTCTTTTAGTTATTCTTTATTATATAAAGAGTATATAAAGATAGCGCTTTAGTTAGTAAAGGAAGCAATTACAAGCACACTAGCTTTACAGAAGTAGTTATAATTTCCTTTAGTATAAAGATTTTATATTAAGATTATAATTTCTATTTAGGCACGCTTTATTGCAAAGAGATTATAAAGCAATAATAAATCTTTAGTAACTAAAGGGAGCATTTACAAGCAGACCTGCCTAAGGCATTTTATTTACCTATATTTATTTTTTTCCCTAGCTATATATTTACTTCTTCTTCTCTTTTCTTTTCTCTCCCCTCTCTTTATTTCTTATTACTCTCTCTTTATTTCTTTCTTTTATAATTACTATATTAATTTTTATTTTATAACTTTAAAAAATTTCTTTTTTTATTATTTATTAATTTTTTTCTATTTATTTACCTTACTTTTTACTTTTTACTTTTTACTTTTTTTTTTATATATATATTTTTAAGCTAAGTGAAAATTACTCTTATAACTACTATAGTATATCTTAAGTTTTATATATCACCTCTTATTAATAGCACTAATACTTTTTTTAAATACTAAAGAAGAAATTCATCTACTAACATAACTACTAGTATTATACCTTAAATAAAGCCTATAAAAAAAGCTTAAATAACCCAGACAGTCCTCTTAGACTAGATATCACCTTATTCTTAAAGGCTTTTATAGCAGTAAAAAAATACCAAGAGAAAAAGCTACTAAAGAATTAAAAAAAGTTCACTAATACACATTTACAAGCTGCTTTAAAGATTAAAGTAACTACATTAAGGTTTATTATTAAGGATAGTAATTAAAAACTTTACATTAACCTCCTAATTAATAAAATAATTCTTAAAGTAAAAACATACTTATTATTTAACTAAGTAATAAAAGTAAAGAAAGGTGAATATAAAGAGATAATATCTACACTAAATATATAAATATAGTAAAAGATTAATAAAGAGAGGAAGGCCAAACAGGGGGCCTGCATAAGGTATAAAAATAAAGAGGAAAGCAAGGATGTTAATAAAGAAGATGCCAGTAACAGCAAGGAGGAAGAGGATGCTAGCGCTAGTAATAAAGATATTAATAAAAAGGATAACATTATTATTCTAGGTAAATATTACATCCTGTTTTTAAAAAGACATTTTCTATATTCTAATATCTATCTTTAGCTAAGCAAGCTGCTTATAGTATATTATAAAAGCTAAAGATAAAGAAATAAAGATCTATTATACTCTTTAACAATAATAAAAATATTAACAACACACTAACTAAAAATAATAACATCTATGCCAATAAAGTAAGACAAACCTAAGATAAAACTATAAGAATACCTTTAAACCAGTCAGTTAATAATAATAAAGCAATAAATATATTAATAAACAAGCCTCTTAGTATAAGTTTTAAATTTAAAACTTTAGCTCTATATAGGCTTATAATAGAAAAATATACTAAAATGCACACAAGGTACTTAACTAAAAAAGGAGAGATAGATAAACTCTTAAGTTAAGTTATAGCTAAGTTTAATATAAAAAAAAATTAAAAAATATAAAGTTTAATATATAAGTTTTTTTAAAAAAAAAATCTTATAAAAAGATTTATTACTAACTTACTATATAAGTAATTAATAATAAGAAATAAAAACTGCATTAAGGTTTATAATATAAAAATAAAAATTAACTTTACTTTTATATAAAAATAAGAATTAAAATAGTTAAATACATATTAAATAAAGTTAATCTTAAAACTACCTAACTAATTAAGCTATAGATTTTTACTATTAGCACTCTAAGACTTTACATTAAGCAAGAGAAAGGGATTTATATTAGTTTATAGGCAATATATTACTTTCTATTCTCCTGCCATACTCTATATTTTTACATTACCTAGCTATAAAATACTAAGTTTATATAATAATTAAATAACTATAAAGTAAATATAATACACTAGATATTTCTCTATATATAAAGCAGCAAGGGCTTTTTTATATCTTTAATAAAATTATATTATATAGATTCTTATAGTTAGTAATATAGCTAATCTAAATAAATAATCTTTACTAATATCTACACCAACCTTTTATATTATCTTCTACATACCTATCTATCTACCTTACTAAAGATTTATTTATAAAGTAACTAAATATTTTTATAATACAGTATAATAATAAGATTTATTTTATATTTAAACTATATAAGAGTTGTATTTATAGTACTAGATTAAGGTTATCTTTAAACAGTTTAAAATAGTTTACTATTATATTATACTTTTAGTGAAAATATTAATTATATATTAAAAATTTATTTTTTTCCACTAATAGTTTACAGGTTATAATACTTTTTACTTAAATAATTATATTAAAAGATAGTAATAAATACATTATTATTTAATATTAATAATAGTATATAGTAATAGTTTTACAATATTAATATATTAATTTTATATATTATAGTATTATTTTTATTATAATTTTTCAGCTAGTACTTCTTCTTTAGATAACAGGATAATAGTACTTAATAACTATAATTTAATAATAAGCATTTTTTTAGTAGCATTATAATTATAAAAGTAAAAATACTTATAAAATAGCAATAATTTTTTATAAAAAAAGACATACAGCCTTAAAAATAAATATAATACTATAACTAGTCCTGCATTATCTTAACTAAGGCTTATAATCCTTACATTATTATTATTAACACTAAAAATAATAACCAGACCCCTTACCAAAACCCCCCCCTGGGCAGCTAGGTAGTACCTACTAGTACTAGTAGCAGTATGTATTTTCGAATCTGGGGTTAGTCATCCAATCACGTGCCATCCCGAGAACCTTCACGGGAGACTGAGCAAAGAAAACGAAGGATAAAAAAAAAAATCGCTTAGACCCTCTTAGGACTAGCCTGATCAGGGCTGCCGGCCACACAATTTTTTTTTGGAAATTCCAAGTTTTGCCCTCGCGAACTTTTTGTTGCGAAACTTTTGCACGACCCGAATTCTTGTCTCCTTCAACGACAGCTTTCCCGCCACGAAGGAAAAAAAAAAAAAATTCAGTTCAAGATGGCTCCCGCTAACCTGCCGTCCGTTTTCAATGCCACCTCCCAGGACATCGAGATGCTCCTGGCGGCCCAGTGCCACCTCGGTTCCAAGAACCTGCAGGTGCACATGGAGCCTTACCTGTGGAAGACTCGTGTCGATGGTGTCAACATCCTGAACATTGGCAAGACCTGGTGCGTTTTTTTTTTTGAAAGAAATGGGAGGAGGAGGAGGAGGAGAAGAAGAAAAAGAGTGCTCTTGGGGAGACAAAGACTTGTGAGCGACGGGGAAATGGCTAACCCGGCTTTTGAACATTCTAAAGGGAGAAGATTGTCCTGGCCGCCCGCATCATCGTCGCCATCGAGAACCCCGCCGACATCTGCGTCATCTCTGCCCGTCCCTACGGCCAGCGTGCCGTCCTCAAGTTCGCCGCCCACACCGGCGCCTCCCCCATCGCCGGCCGCTTCACCCCCGGAAGCTTCACCAACTACATCACCCGCTCCTTCAAGGAGCCCCGCCTGATTGTCGTGACCGACCCTCGCACCGACGCCCAGGCCATCAAGGAGGCCAGCTACGTCAACATCCCCGTCATCGCCCTCTGCGACACCGACTCCCCCACCGAGTACGTCGACGTTGCCATCCCCACCAACAACAAGGGTCGCCACGCCATTGGTACCGTCTGGTGGCTCCTCGCCCGTGAGGTCCTCCGTCTCCGCGGCACCATCTTCAACCGCGAGACCCCCTGGGACGTCATGGTTGATCTGTACTTCTGTATGTCAACTCCCCTCAACCCATTTCTCGTCGATTGAGCTCAAGCTAATCGTAACGCAAACACAGACCGCGACCCTGAGGCCGAGGCCGAAGAAAAGGTCGAGGAGGAGAAGCTCATCACCAGTGCTGGGGAGGAGGCTCCCGCTGCCGTCGAGTCTGGCTTCCCCGCCGCTGGTGGTGACTGGGAGGCACCCGCCCCCGGCTTCGCTGGCGCTAACACAGCCGCCGGCTGGGACGGCGCTGGTGCCGGCCAGGAGTGGGCCGCCGCCTCCGCTGGTCAGGACTGGGCTGAGGGCGCCAAGGAGAGCCAGTGGTAGAATGGAGCTGTAACCGACGCAATCGAAGCGGCATCTGGACAAAAGGCAATGGGATCTTACTCCGCGGAGTGGTGGTAATCTGGCGACTTGGTCAAAGTGGAGGCGTTTTTTTTTTTCAGGCTTGCAACCGGCGGGGGGTCTCGGATCTGGGTTTGAGCTGGCAGCACTCATGAGGGAAAGATACTCTCCCCTTCGTCAGGAAGGGAAGAGGGAAAGCCCTGTGCGGCCGCTGGGGCGGACTTGATCGTTGCCTCGCCCAACGTCCCTGATTTTTTCTGGTGCAAAAAAAAAAAAAAAAAAGACAAAGCTTTTTTTTCAGCCGATCATAGTGAAAAGAAAAAGAAAAAGAAAGACAAAGAAAAAAAAGAAATTTTTAAGATATCCCCTTTAATCGTTTCCCCCCTCTTCAGAGCAGTGTTTTGTATCGACAACAGCGTAACACACAGTAAGCCAGCCGACAAGTTTGTAAACAGAAGTTTCTTTGTATTCCATCAGCAACCGATCTCGGTCGAGTGTCAATTATATATATACACACACACACACACACACACATATATATATATCATCTTTCAAAGGCTGAATATATATGTCCTATACGCTATCATCCCAAATTTATCCACAATGCTCCCAGTATTGGTATCTAAGCCACCTTTATTTGTGATATCCTTCTTTATACTCCCGCGCCAAGGCCATCCTGCAAAAAGAGAAAATTTCCTTAAAAAAAGAAAAAAGAGAAGAAAAGAGAAAAAAGAAGGAAAAAAAAAAAAAGCCGTCAAGGGAAACAAAAAAAGAGGGGAAAAAAAGGAGAAAAAAAGAAGAAGCCAGTTAGAAGAAATAGCAATCTGATCAACAGAGAAGAAGAAAAAAAAAAAAAAAAAAAAAGAGTCTTGCTCAAAGTGTAGTAGTAAGTATTTTGGCAGAAGTAAGGTAGGAAAGGGATGGTGATGGTACCAGTGGCCAGGATTTTTTTTTCTTTTTTTTTTTTTCCTTGTTGTAAAGTGCGCAATGCGGCATCGACTTTTGCGAATACCGCCCAGATAGACAAGAATAAAACAAAGAGAAAGATGGGCAGATAAAGGGCAGCGAAGAGAAATATGCCACGCTATTATATATTTTTTTTGTCGTAAGTTGCGTCTCCTTCTTCCCCCTTGTGGTTTTTTCTTCTTCTTCGTTTCCTTTTTTTTTTGTAATCCGTTACTTTTGCGACAAATGTATAGTCTTATAAAGTCTCAGTCAAATTTGATGTGGGATAACTTTTGTATGGAGCGAACGACAAATGACTAGGAGGCGCATGAGACGTATGAGAGAGAGTAGTGTGCGTATGGAGAGAGGTCGAGATGCAGTCGGGTGTGTGCTCTGGCTTGCGTTATATGGTGAAAATTCCGTGGTATCAAAAGTATGGAAGGGCAGGAAATGAGTACGGTTCGTGTGTGTGCGCTAGAGAAGTTTAAAATTCAAAACAGCCTCGTCTATTCCAATGCCTCAGAATGCCGTCGAATCTCGTCGTCGCTCAATGCGCCCATCCAGAGACATCGCTCTGTTATGCCTTCGACTGGCTGAAAAGTGTACCGCGTGCTGGCCTCCAACAGTCGAAGCAGGGTCTTGACCACAGCCGCTCCGATGCGACACCGTTCAAAGTTGATCAGCGGAGGAGTGGTGGGCGAGCTGGCAATCTCCGAAGCGCGTTGTGCGTTGAAAAGAAGGTCGTGCGTGTAAATTCCGACGAATGGGATGCAGCCCCCATCAGAGCCGCCCTCCATTTCAGCTCGAAGGCTGTAAAAATTTCTTGTGGGCGTAACGAGCGCCTCCAGTTCGCCGAGCGTGTTCAGGTCGTGAGGTGGAACCAGATCCCAAGTCTTTGATAGGCGAGAGACTTCGGCGCTGGACAAGGCGATGGTAAGCTGTGCCAAGGTGGCAAAGTTGCGATAACGCCGACAATGCGCTGCTATGTGGATGAGCTTGATGACGCATCGAGCTCTCTCTTCGATGTGCTGGGTCAGGACAATCTCGGAAATGGCCCACTTGACCATGATGTTGAATCGGGCAACGACGACTTCGACGCCATGGGCATTGGTGTTCCTCAAAAAGTCAACCCATGAGCGAGAATCGTTGCTGGTAGCGTTCCTCCAGTTCATCTCGATCAGCTCTCTCCAGTCAATATCGTTCAGAGCGTCTTTCTCGATGAGGGTGAATTGCTGAGCCAAGGTATCGGAATCGAATGCCAGAATGAATGGCAAATGAACCGAGTACTTGAGGGTATTAGGGACCTCCGACTGATGAGGCACCGAACGAAGAGGCTCAGTCCTGCGCGAAAGCTCATGCGGGGAATTGGGTTCAGTCGTGTAGGGACCGCCTTGCGGTATCTCCGGAGAGAGGGGAAGAGGTTTGCGAGACCAGATTTGATCCGGATCGAGGGTTCTCTCCGGATTCACCAACATTGGGCACACCATTACCGGACTCATCGCCAAAGCCCGAGCGAGCGACATGGGAGCGGAAGAAGAATCCGACACAGGCGTGGCAATGGGATCCCCGAACGGATGTGGTTGGGACGACACAGAAAACGCGCGCGCCCTCTTGCCGAGATCGTCCACATCTTCATCCTCAGAAGGGGACAGCTCGGAAGAAAGATCAGAACCCCCAACACTAGCGGCTTCTAGGAAGGTTTGATAGTCAACCGGGGTAGGAGCCGTCTCACCGGGCATGATCCTCTCAATGCTATCCGTCTTTTCGACAAAACCATAAGAAAGGTCCTCGCGAGGACTGGAAGCACGGTTGGGAGCATCGGAACCCCCCATGGCAGCATCCGAAGTGGCAACGTCGCCACCGCCGGATGAACTCCGAAAAACTGATCGGTCGGTCCATGCAGCGGTCCCTCTTCCGCTTCGTCCATCGTCTGTCAGGCCCCTGTCAAGCAGAGGTATGGAACAATACGACTCATCCGAGTCACCGGTCAAGAATGAGCACGCCTCAAGCGTGGCAATCCTGTTGCGGGGAGTCAAGGTATCCCGGCTATATCCGGAAGCCAATGGCTGCTTTCCTTTGCCTTGAGAGACGTCTCGGCTTTGCGCAGGGCGATATTCAAGGTCCACCCCATATGTTTGGCCCCCCTCTCGGCGTCCGCTCTCGCCGATATAAGGGTCTACCGCCGCGGCCGCAGCTCCGCCAAACTCTTCTGCGTCTATCAGAGCAGTTTGTCGAAGCTTCTCAAACGACTTTGGCTTTGGTCGATATTTGCCTTCTAGTTTTAGCAGCGCAGACTCAATGCCGCCGTCGTCCTCGTCAGGTATCTGCGCCAATTTGCGGGCCTCTATTTCAAACGACGGGCGCATAATGGGCTTGGATGAATGTGTGCTAAACAGAGACAAATGACGTTTGGGAAGCTTCTCGGTCAGCTGGCCCACAGAGAATATCTCCTGCCTCTCGCGGGGGTGGCTTTCCACTCCGGCGAGACTGCAATCGTCACCGCCCTGCTCGGAATGAGTGCCGAGGAGATAGGAGCTCCGGATGGATTCGGTGTAAGTCGTCAAGGACCCGGCAGACTGCGATCTCCGGACCACGGGCTGACTACCCAAGCCGCCCACGTTGGCTGAGGGTCTCAAATAGCCTCCGGGACGCCTCCGAAGCACGCGAGGCGGCTCAACAGCGGGATCCCGATACTCTCTGTCTAGCACGGAAGAGTCCGTGGAGGCATCGAAGCTCCGGGCGGTGGAGTGTCGCTCAAGACGGCTGCTAAACGAAGCGTGGCGCCGACAGGAATAGACCGATTGTTGGGCATTTCTGGACTGGTTTCTCCCATACATCTGCAGCGTTCCGCGACTGAGTGGTTGCGGTGGTGGGTGGCGCTGGCAGCCACGGCGCATCGTCGAAAAGGAGGATCGGCTCGCATCGTCCGACGACCCCAAGCTGTAGGCGCGCCCCGAGGTCGCCGTGTCTGGGACGAACGGGGGTAAGGACTCCTGGGAGGCTGAAGCCGGAGCGACGGGCTGGCCAAGGAGATGCGACGACCTCGGCGGCGTCCCGGCCATGAGCTGCGCGGGCGGCGTTGTTGGGGGGGTTGGATCACCGCCAACCGTCAAAAAGGAACCCACCGAGAGTCCCCCAACGGAGGGGTTGAAAGTGGTGGCAGCAAGTCTGTCGCACATGCCCGGCTTACCAAACGGAACGGTATGGTCGGCAACGACAAGGGGCTGGCTCCCTGCAGTGAGGCCCATGTCGCTCGTAGGTCGTGACCGTTGATCCCCAGGGGGCAAATGGTCAAACGTGCTGGGCTCCATGTGCGCGGCGGAATACTCTATCGGCCCGGGGATGGTCGGAGCAGGCGTCGGGGCGGGTCTTGGCGCGCCCAGCCGTTCCGCTTCAGCAGCTTCCTCCTCTTCGCGGATGGCTCTTTTGAAGTCCTCGGCCACTTCGGCTCCGAGCAGGTCGATCCTGACGTGCGGTCGAGTGCTGCTCTGCCCAGAGCAAGCCTCCTGTGTGACAACAGCCGGCCCAGGCAGCCGGCCCATGGCCATGGCATGGGCACCCACGGAAGCGACGGCAGGCAAGCTTGAGTGTGACCCGGACGACCATTGCCCCCGGCTGTTCAAGGCGCGCCGCACGCCTCCCAGAAACTTCCTCATCCCGGCCCCAGACATGGCGCCCCCAAAGATCCGGTCTTTAGTAGCGTTGCGAGAGATGGGCTGGAAGATGGTGGTCTGTCTGCTGCGGTCACCTGTGGGAGTGTCGGCTTCGATATCGACAAACGGCTGGCCCGGCGGGAGGATGTTGCCTCGGACGAGGTTTCCGGCGGACTGCAGTATCATCTGCAAGTCGACGTCTTGCGACGAAGATTGATCCGAGCCGAGCTCCCTCGACGAGTCGGTGGTGCTGTTGCTGCGCCCGTGGCCTTGCACCGGGCGAACGCGCTTGCCGGCAAGCGCCTTGGGGGTGGTCGCTATGGCCCCCGGCGGGAGGATGGGAGATGTCGAGTAGACGGGGTGAGCAGCCAGGGGTTGGCTGGAGTTGGGATTCAAAGACCTCACGTTCTTGCCGGGAAAGGAGCAAGACACAATGTCCATGCTTGCTATGCTGAGGGGTGAGGTCGGCCCGTTGCCTAGCGTAGTAGTGGTGATGATCTGATGTTCGGGAGTCCCCGGACGGTCTTCCGACACGATGAAATCTCCAATGGAGGCCGCTCTGGCGGCCTCGTTGCTCTGGTTGGCCTCGTCGCTCAAGCCATCCGGGTTGATAGACATGGCATGCCATTGTGGCGGGTCGACCCCTTCTCTTTCCCAAAATGTGGGATCTAGGCTCGCATCTCTGTATCCGGCGATCCCCCCGGGCGCGACCGGGACCTGAGGCCCTAGGGCGTCGTCGAAGTCGGGGCCGTCCCAATAATGGGCGCAAATACGTCGCCAGCATTTCTTGAGCTCCGTCAATATCTTGAGCTGAACTCTGCGCTCTTTCATGTCCTGAGACAGCTCGTCGACGAAGTCGTTGAGCAAGATGCAGAAGAGGACGCGGAGGTTGTAGTCTAGGAGGAAATCGTCGACAAAGTAGTTGAGGATCCAGTGTCGCATGGCGACAAAGGTCCGGACCCGAACAATCATGCCAACCTCGTCGGTGCGTTCCAGAGCCCATCGGAGCCTCGCCATGAGCATTCGCACAAGGATCTCCGGCTCGAGAAAGGCCCTAAAGGTCAAGAAGAAGTCCGAGATTAATTCGTAGTCCAGGAAGCTCGGGGATGTGATCTCAGCAACCAGCCGAGAAGGGGTCGCGGCGGTCACAGATCCGCTGGGCGAGTAGCGCACTATCGAGCGGTCGTCGCAGGCGGGCTTGAAGGTGAGATCGTCAAACATGGCCGGACCAATGACGAGGTGCGTAGACGCATACGTGGAGGGAACGGCCCGCGGCGGGCGGGTTGATGCTTGCGACGACGCATGCGAGGTCCGGGGAAAGCGGAGCTGCGGGATGACGAGGCGGCTGGGGCGTCTTGATCTCAAGCCACGTGGCGGTACACCAAGGCTGGCCCCCGACGAGTGGTACATGGACGAGCGGCTGGCGGAACGGAATTCATCTGTGGGAGCGTAGGAAGAGCCCCTCAGGATCGGGGTGCCCCTGGTGGAGAAGCGCGGCGTGCCTAGCTTCCAGGACGGGATATTGATGTTGAGCATCGGCACTCCGCCGACATCCAGGTCGCCCAGGCGATCCGTCGTCTTGGGCCGGTGATCGTCGCCGTGGGTGGGCTTTGTGATGACAATCCTATATCCATCCGTATCGGCGGCGCCCGTCGGCGAGTTGACGTCACGAATGGTACCGTCGGACACGGCTCTACGATGGTTCGTCGCCGACGCAAGGCCGTTGGCGTCGGAAACGTGGTTGCCGGGAAGGGTCGAGGTTCTCGGCGTAGGGGTGAATTGGTTCCCGTGATGATCCGTCGCCGGGTTGGACGGCTCGTCTAGATTCTCCGGATAAACACCTTCCAGCCCGGCAGTTCCAGGCGGTGTTATGGGGAATGCGAAATCAGGCTGGGGGTATCTCTTGTTCGCGCGCCGGACGGAGGGTCTATGACAGCAAAAACGTTAGCCACAAGAACTGGGATGATTACCGGTTTCGAAGGGTAGGCCACATGCATACCGCAGGTAAAGTTTCCCATTGTTGCCGACGTTGGCGACGGTGAACTGGCGCCCAGCGCGGCCGGCCGAAGCGCCGTCAGGCGCAACATCCCACCGGTCAGACTCCTCGTCCCGTCTGCCCCTTGGCAGTGTCCTGTCGAGGGATTTCCGCCCGGTCAAGGGCACAATCGGTCGGCCAGCGGTGGGCGGTTTGCGCATCGCCTTGGCGGGTGGCTTTGGCGGCGACGTGTCCTTCGCGTCCAGCACGTCCCCGGAGGGGAGGGTGTTGTTGTTGTTGTTGTTGTTGTTTTTGTTGCAATTTTTGTTTTTGTTGTTTTTGTTGCAGTTTTTGTTGTTGTTGTTGTTTTTGTCGTCATCTTTTGTCCCCGCGCCCTGGGACGTGGGTTGCATCGTTTTCAGGGATGGTCCTTTGCGCCGTTTGGTCGACGGCCTCGATCGCAGCCCGTGGGATGGCCTCGCCGCCGCAAGGGGAGGCTCGGCAGCATCCATGGCCCATCCGAATGCTATGACGGGACAGAGCTCGTCGCGCTGGTCAAGGCTAGCGCTTCTGGAATGCGAGGTCCGAAAAGAGCGTCAGCGAGCGGAACCTGGCACGGAGAGGGCTCTCGGGAGTACGACAAAGCTGGAAGCCAAGGCGTCGCGACAGCAGACGGCGCAGACAGGCAGCATAGGTGGAGGCGAAGAGCACGCGTGAGATTGCTAGCGACGGGGACATAGACGCGCAGCGACATCCAAGCCGAGGAGGCCAAGGCGGGCCAAGGCAGACGGATGCTGATGGGCAGGACGAGCCAGTGAGGCATGTTGCACTTACCAGCTGACGCCATGCAGGCACGGGGCGGATGATGGTTCCAAGCAGCAGACAGGCGGGCGAGCCCGCACCGCTCTGCGTTCAGTGACTGGGCGTCGGATCGGGGGGGAAGCCGTATGGTCTCGTCTCGTCTCGAATCGAAATCGAAATCGAAATCGAATCGCAAGGCCGGGTTCGGTGGCAGCGCAGCGTTTTTGGGCAGAGCTGGAGATGCGACGGCGAAGCGTCAAAACTTTTCGAGGCCACGGCACGGGGCAGGACAGTCGCAGACAGGCATGACAGCGGCAGAGGAGAGAAAGAGCCAGCAGGGGCCCAGGGGACAGCAGGGCGAGATTCAAGCGGGAGCCCGTCTGGCGCGGCCGGGAGTCGGTGCCTCTGGAGCGGCGGCGGCAGCAGAGCTCTGGGACGGGTTCTGGGATGGCACAGACTGATGGTTTGGTTTGGCTTTGGCCTGGGGCTGGGGGCTGGCCGTGCCGAGGGAGAGAGAGGGAGAGGGAGGGAGGGAGAGAGGGAGAGGATTTGACGGGAGACGTGGTCCGGATGCGCTGCGAGGAGTCCAACTATCGTCGCCGGTACGTACCCGCGCCTTGTGTGCCTTGTGTGCCTGTGTGCATGTACCTATGCCCGCGCCTTGGTACACTAAATGTACCTGTACCTGTACCTGTACCTGTACCTGTACCTGTGCTTGCGCCTATATGCCTGTGCTTGCGCCTATGTGCCTGTGCCTGTGCCTGTGCCTGTGCCGACAAGCTGGGCGGGCGGGCGTGCGCCATCAAATCCTACAGGGAAGAGAGCAAAACCCATCACAGTGGGCTCAGTGGCCGGCGTTAGGGATTCCAGCAGTCGAAGCCCCTGCGAAAAGAGCGGGGGCGCGATGAGATGAGATGCGAATTGGCTCGCCTATTAGTCGTGTGGCATTTTGCTACAGGTCGCATGCATGCTACGGCCCAAGGCACTCTCGCACATGCATGTACGGGTACAGCAGCGCGCGTCACAAGAACGGCATAAATACCAAGGTACCTAGGCGATGGACCTGAACGTGCCATTATAAGCAGTAAGGTAGTACCTTTGATATTAGTACCAGTGCTACGTATAGTACCTACCTAGTAGTAGTACCTAGTATGTAGGTACGGAGTACTACCTTGGGTAGATTACTTAAGGTAGTAGTAATATCAAGGTTATATGGAGGACAAAGCACGGAGCCGCATGTAAAGTACCTGCATCAACGGATCAATGGATGTTCTGCCGAGGGTCAATACTTTACAGGTAACCCATACCTTGAAAGCGGTGCCTCTACCTTAGGTTAAAAGTTACTATAGGTATTACTACTACCTAGGTAGTAGTACTCGTACGATGCAGCCGCGGCTTCCAACGTTCATGTTATCACTGCGCGCCGATCCAGGGCACGGCCGACCCCCCCCCCCCCCGAAGAGGGAGGGGGTTTCGCAAATACCGGCCCAAGAGCCTCAGCTGGGATCTATACGTGTACCTTATTTTGCTACTCCTTACTCCGTATTTGGGCCAATAATCAATACCCAGAGCTGCCCCTCCCAGCTGGCAAGGTACGTTATTGCCACAGCCTGCCTGCACGGAGTACTGCTCACCGGGATCAACGGCAATGGGCCCTTCATTCTGCCTCTTCACGTACGGAGTTCGACGGTCAATGTCAATGCACGTCGACCCAGAGGATTTCGCGACGCCAGGATCGGCGCTGCCAAAAGGCCGTTTCCGACAATTAGGTACTAGGTAAGTACTACTAATAGAGTTAACCTAGGGTACCTACCTAGTACCTTAGTACCTATACTCCCGTGCGTGGCAGCGCATGACAGCCTCGTTGCCCGCTTTCACGTTGTTGTCGGGACACGAACCCGGCGCTGCTTCTACATAGGGACGGTACCTAACCTAGGTAGGTACTGCTACCTATTAAGGTAGTAGTAGTACTCGTACCTACCTACAAAGGTACCTACCAGGTAGCAATGAGAACAGTTGCGTCTGCCCTGTGAGAGCGTGTCTCATAAGGTACATGCCCAGTACAGGTAGGTTACATTCCGTCCGCGGAGCAGTATGTACCTCTCTGTACGAGTTGCGAAACCAATTACCGGTACTGAGCGCAGAAAACCCTCACCCCGATGAGGCCTCGTTCATTCAAAAAGATAGGAGAAAATGAGAAGAAGGAAAAAAAGAAAAAGAAAGAAAAAGGAAAAAAAAAAAAAAACGAGGTCAGGGGGGGAGATTGTTCGGCAGGTTGGCCCGCGAACCCGGGCAAATCAAGCTTTCCCCAACATCCCACTTTGCAGGTCGGTCAGCAAAACACTTTTCAGCACCCTGTCAGGCGAGATGGATACCCGGGTCATCCGTACGGAATGCTCTCTTATTATTATTGTTGTTGTTGTTGTTATTGTTATTACGATTATTATTATTTGCTGCACTACAAGGAGGCGGCATCGACATTTTCGAATGCAGCCTTTCTCTCCGCGCGCCCCGCCCTTGCTCTGGGCTGCCCCGACCGATGATGCGCAGCGCCAGAGGCCCATCGTTGAACCGGGACAGGCGCGCATCCGTGCCGCCACGGGGCTTCTATAGGCCGTCTTTCCCTTGCGGCTTAGTTTCCGCCTGTTCCCAAAAGGCGCCTATAACATACTGCATACTATTACTATAGTAGGTAGCTGTAAGTGCTACCTCAGGTAAGGTGAATTGTTGAATGGAAAGTATAGAGTATAAGGTAAGCTAGGTACTGCTGCTAGGGTACCTACCTAGTACTTCGGTATTTAGGTAGGCACTACTAAGGTAAGGTACCTGCTAAGGTAGTAGTAGTACTCGTAGTCAGTGGTATCTCCGGGCTGCCATTTAGTACCCTTAGGGTTGCTTACTAAGGTACTACCTTGCCTTTGGTACTAAGGTAAGGCTGCCTAGGTACCTTCCTTACCTACCAAGGTACCTACTAGTATAACCTTGGGTGGTATCCAAAGATAAGTACAGAGTACCTACTCTCCCGCGAAATTTGCTTCCACCTCCACTTCGAGGTACGTACTTACTTGACCCATGCAGAAACAACGACGACAATGGAACAGCCCGGTGGATCCCACGGCCACCGTTCCGGACCCGCCCCGGCGCCTTTTGTGGCCCCACCTCTCATCTCAAAACCACCAGCGCCAGCCAATGGAGGAAAATGAGATGTTCTTTTTTTTTTTTTCCTTTTAATAGCGGGTTGAGGCCTTGTTGGGGCCAAAACTGCTCCGTACCGAGAGCCGATCACCAGCTCGTATCAAGCGAAATAACGAGGCGTCCTTGGGTTTTATTTTTATCATTATTATTAAGAGGGAGAAGAAAAAGAGAATAAAAAAAAAAAAAAAAGAAAAGAAAAGGCAAAAAAAAAAAAAAAGGTGACAGAATCCAACCACCCGAGGAACTGGATTGCCGGGTTTTCCTCTCTAACAGGGCAGCCATGCCGAATCCGAAACGATGGGAAATTCGCCTCGTCGTAGCGGGACCTGATCCATGCAAACTGCCTTTTCTTTTTTTTTTTCTTTTCTTTTTTTTTTTTTTTTCTTTTGGGGGAGGGGGGTTCTTTGGTCAATCATCTTTGGGGGCATTTATTTATTTTACCAGTCTTTTTGGGCCTGCTAACTAAATACTTGACAGTTGCGCTTGGACAAACAACAATCTTCATCCAAAGCAGCGTCAGCACTACTCATACTACCTGCTATGGACTCGGCAGTAAAAAAGGTAAGAAAAGATAACCTACCTTGGTAGGAACTAGTAGTAGAGAGAGAGAGAGAGGGAGGACCTTGTTTTCCGGTGAAGCAGGCGATGTTACCCTCTCTGCTCCATACGCGATACCATTTACTGGTCTATTGTGCCCCGTATAAGGAGCCAAAAGGTTTGTGATGAGTCAAAAAAAAATTTAGCAAACAACACCAAAAAAATAATGAATTAATTAATTGAAAATAATTAAAAAGAAAAACTTTTCTTTTTTTAAAAAAAAATTTCATAAATAAATAAATAAATAAAGGAATAAAGGAATAAATAACCCGCCGGCAACCTCCCCCCCGCTTCTTCCCGTGACCCCAACTTCATGTGTTGCCCGACGTTAATTTGCCAAACCCCCTTGCCCGAAACCTCGGTATTTTCATGGAGCAACGCTACTCTCTGCTCTCTCCATCATATGTCCAAATGTCTCACCACCATTCATCACATACACTCGTATGAACCCCGTAACGGAAAATACAAAAAGGGTTCGTATTTTTTTTTTCATCCCCAGACCAACCAACACTCCATCCACAGAGGGCTGGGATAAAAGAAAAAGAAAAAGAAAAAGAAAAAGAAAAAAAAAGAAAAAAAGAATAACAATGATAGCAACAACAATAACAAAACTAAAGACGTTCCGGTGTCTCAACTCTCACGCCATACATCCACCCCCATGAAGCCACGGGCCACTAGCTAATAGTAGCAGATACCCGTTTCTTCCACGCTGCTTCCAAAAAAGAAAAAAAGAAAAAGGACTTGAACACTAGCAAAAAAGGTAGCAAGCAAAGTAGCAAGTTCATCAGATTCCGTGTCCACCCTCATATCGGCAAACCATGGGTGCAACAATGTCCCCGTTACCGGCTGCGCGGGTCCTCGAATAATCCCAGAGGCTCTCCATTCGTCCTGGACCTCCTCTCGTGCTTCGTATGTACGACCGATCAAATTATGCATACCGAGCCATGGGACAGCATGTTGTTTCAGCAACCCTGTACGAAGCACTCTCTTCCTCCTTGGGCATCAAGAGTGACGGGCAAGGAGACCGTTTCTTTTATTTTATTTTATTTTTAATTTTTTGCCCTTCTTTCTCCCCCCCCCCCCAAGACGGCACGGCATCCGGATGGAAAAGAGTGCGTGCTTGTTACGCGTACACTGGCTGGTTTGTTGCATGCTTGCTTCTGCGGAAATACGCCCAACGTATTATCATTACACGCTTCGTGCCAAACCAGATGGACTGGCCCTGTGCTCCGCATATATGAACAGCCCTGAGAAAAAAAGGGGGGAAGCCCGGTTTCAATGACCCTTTCTGTCATGTGTCTGTTCCGGGCTATCCCGCGGACGGACGCTCCGACATCAAACCGACCCATCTCAAGCACTACTGTACAGAATATTCCGTCCGTAGGCCAGAGAGGGGCTAATAAAAGTTCTCCTCCTAAACAACACGCATTCCGCTGTGCAAATTCGAGTCATGGCGCGTAGGAAATGTGCCAGCCCGTCCGCAGGACCAAGATGTACCTGTCTAAGAACAACCTTTCTTCTATTCGTATTGTATGACTACAATCCAACCGTATTAGTTGCTATGTGACCCGGCCGTCATGGATGGCACCATAAATGATTTCGTCTTCTTTGCTGCGTGTGTAATGATAAATATGACATCTAGAGACGTCTAAAGCCGCATCTCTTGTATCTTCTCAACCAAAAGATCCGATAGCGTTTCCACCACGTTGCTGTTGGGGCCTCCAGCCCTGGCTTCAAAGACGCAATCTAGAACCGCCTTGACCCCCACGGCCACCGACTCCGACCCTGTGCGCTCCTGGATTGCATTGATCGTTTCTTTGACATCCGCTGAACTCAGGACCCTGGACTCGTCGAGGACGGCGGCGAGCTCGCGCAGATTGGAGATCGCCGGCACCGCTACCTTTTTAGCAAAGTCCTGCTCAATCTCGAGCATCTTGAGCACCGAGGCTTTTGAAGTCGTGATGAAAATGAGCAGGCGGTGTCCCTGTTCCCGTAGTGATTAGCAAAGCTCATCCTTCAGACGATGGGGCCGAATGCGGCTCCTTCTTTTCTTACCTTGGGGGGCTTTGAGACGATGAGCGTCGTCAGGGCGTCGAGCATGACGGTGGAGAATCGGGGTCCGATCGGGTTCCAGCCTATCAATCGCTCAAAGTCGTCGAGGATCAGGATGCTGGCGGGTGACTTGTAGGCGTCCGCAAAGGCCTTGTGGACGTAGTCCTTCTTGGCGAATTCGTCTCGGTAGCCCACCAGGTCGGCCGGCGTCACCAGCTTGACAAAGGGGAATCCGGATTGCATGGCAATGTGCGCCGCCAAGGCCGTCTTTCCCGAAGACCTCGGGCCGTGGAACAGCACGGAAGTGCTGAACTTGTTGGGGTCCTCCTTGATCATGCCCACGACACGCATCATCTCCTGAATGGTGGGGAGAATGTGAGGGCCGTAGGGAATTATGCCCAGTCTGATGGCGTCTTCGAGTTCGGCCTCGGACACTCCGTAGGCGGGCCGAACTTCGGTCAGGGCGTTCATGAAGTCGTCGCGGTTAACCCTCATGTTCGCAACGTCTTGCTTGACGGCGGCGAGCTGTCCCACTTCGGTGTGGCGGGAGAAGGCGAACGAAGCCGCCGCCTTGACGAGGCCGTTGATCTCGGCACCCGAAAAGTTCTTGGTCAGGCCGGCCAGCTCCTCGAGGTTGACGCTGGGGTCCAATATCCCATTGGTGCTCATCTTCGACGTGTGGATTTTGAGGATTTCCAGTCGCCCCTCTTCGTCCGGAAGAGAGATTTCGAGATGGACCTCCAGGCGGCCGGGTCGCAGAAGCGCATCGTCAATCATGTCTTTCCGGTTCGTCATTCCAATCAGGAGAATGTTGTTGAGCTGGTCGACACCGTCTAGCTTGGACAGAAGCTGGTTCACGACGCTGTCGCCAACGCCTGTGCCTCCGCCCGCCCCGGACCCGCGCTGCTTGCAGACGGCATCCAGCTCGTCGAAAATGATGATGTGAAGGCTGCTCTCGTCCCCCTTTTCCTTGTACTCCTTTTCGGCATCTGCAAAGAGCTTACGGATGTTCTCTTCGGACTGGCCGACGTACTTGTTCAGCACCTCGGGACCGTTGATGACCTTGGGCGGCCTGGCGTTGAGCATTTGACCAATCTGCCTCGCGATCAGAGTCTTTCCCGTGCCTGGGGGGCCATAGAGGAGCATTCCCTTGACGTGCGGGATGCCCATCTTGGCAACCAAGCCAGGGGGGAACACGCGGGACGCAAACGCGCGGCGGAAGATGACTGAGAACTCGTCTCCCAGCCCACCAATTCCCATGTCCTCAAACTTGAAGTCCGGGGCCAGGATGGCATTGGAGTTTGGCTTCGTGGCCGAGGGTTTGAGGTTGAATTCCCCCTTGCCATCGCGGTGGAACAGAACGCGGGTCTGGTTGGTCAGGATGCCCCGAGCGTAAGACTCCCTGTGGATCTGTTTGCCTCCGTCATCCGCCATGGACAGGTCTACCAGGCCGACGGTCTTGACGACGATCATGAGTGGGATATTTCGAACATCCATGAGAATCCTCTGCCCAGGAGCGAGGACCTGGTTCTGGAAAGTGCCGATGAAGATCTTGGACAGCTCGTCTTCGTCGTATGGTGCCTCTGTCTTCTTCGTCAGAGAGGCGAACCCAATCTCTAGGTCCAAGGAACCCAGGTAGGCCTTGCCGCCGGAGGCAAAAGGGTCGAAAACCTCGCCGGTGAAGCTATCCCTCATGGCAACACCGCACCACGTGCGCTGGGGATCAGACAAGCTGATACACCCTCGAGGGAATCCAGGGATGGGCGTCGCAGTGACGACGAACTCGCCAGGCGGCTGGCCAGCACGAAGTAGGATATAATAGTCTGTGCCGTCGGGTCGGGGGGGGAAGTCTTCGGTGGAAACGGCACACCTAGCCCAGCATATTAGAAGACACGCTTGCTTTCACACCAACGACGAGGATGACGACGACGCTCACGTGTTTCCGTAAATCAGCCTTGATTGCAAGGTCTTGTCCGCAACCTTTTCGACCTGCAGTGAAACCACTCGCCCGCCTCCAGACGGCCCCTTCTCGCCATGTCGCTGTCTGCCCGGCGACCCGGGCCCGCCGCGAGGATCGCCGTAGCCTTGAGGACCACCGTAACCTGCCTGCGGCGCGCCACTGTAGGGCTGATACGATCTGTCGCCTCCGGGAGGTGGTCTCTGGCCTTGGCTAGGGGGCGCTCGAGGATTGCCTCCAGGCAGCCCCATGCCGCCAAACAGCGACCGGCCGGGATTACCACCGGGAGGAGGGGCTCTGGACATTGTCGAAGGAGGAACGGGGGATTATGGGTTTGGTTGGTTGATTCGAAATAAGGCCGATGAAAGCGAACGGCGAGGCTGGGATCTCTAGCGCCGAATTGTAGAAACAGAACCAAGTTGCGCGCTGTCTGTCGAAGCACCTGCAATGGAGGGCATGGAAAAGAAGATGAAAAAGAAAAAGTTGTTGACACGAAGGACCGGTCAAGATACAGAGAAGTTACGCAACGGCGAAGAAGACATGCTGGAGCTTCAGCGGGCAGAAGCACGGTCATAGTGGGACGCCATGCCGCCCGATCGAGTTTAGCGGGTAGTGTCATCGCCTCCGTCAGCCCCACGTTCCTGCTTCTCCCAAAGTTTCTTATCAAAGATCAAAGGAACGGGTTGCAAGACCAGATACATATGCAGCAGAGCTGTTGCATGATAACCAGAAGCTTCGTCAGGCCGAGACGAACCGCCTACAGGCTCCAAACATGCCGCTGTGCGTTGCCCACGCATAGGCCCAAGTCTAGACGCACCTCGCTAACACGGACGCAATATCAGCCATCTGCTAGGGAAAAAGTCGTGGAACGTCTACAATGCCGACAACATCGCACGCGTCCGAAGAGACGAGGCGGCCGCCAAGGCCGCGGAGCAAGAGGAGGAGCGGCGCATGCAAGAGATTGATGCTGAAAGGCGGTTGGCTATTCTGCGCGGCGAGGAGCCACCCCCCATAGCAGATGGGGCAGACGTCGACTCGGAAAAGACTCGAGACATCTCCAGCGATGTGCGATCAAAATTCCCCGGCCGCAGTCACAGGGGCCAGAGGAAGCGGCCAGGGGAGGACGATACCGAGTTTGAGCTACGGTTAGCAAAAGAGAGGAACGACGGGACAACATACGCGATCGCGGAATCCAGACGCAAGCCAGCGAGCGGGGCTCCGATTGTCGATCACGCGGGACACATTGACCTTTTCGGCGACGAGCGAGCAAGAGCGCAGGCGGAGAAGAACGAGGAGGCAGAAGCAGAGAAGAGGAAGAAGGAAAGGGAATATGAAGATCAATACACGATGCGATTTGCCAACGCGGCCGGCAAGGACGGCATCAGCCAACCCTGGTATTCGCAACGCGAGGGAGTCGCCCCGGACGCCTCCTCCAAGGATGTCTGGGGGAACAACGATCCCCGTCGCAAGACTCGCGATGCCCAGCGAATCCATTCTAGCGATCCGCTAGCTATGATGAAGATGGGTGCCTCGCAAATTAGAGAGTTGAAAAGGGAGCGCATGGCGATACAACAGGAAAGGGATGAGGAGCTCAGAGAGCTGCGCAACGAGAGGCGTGGCGAACGGCACAGAGAACGACATCGGGAAAGAGAGGGGCGAGAAGGGAGAGGCCATCCAGACTCCAAGAGACGCGATGCGATAAGGATGCGATCAAAAGAACGAGATGCAGAGATGCGCGAGCATCGCGACGACCGTCGTGAGAGGAGAAGGCACAAAGAGCAAAGGCGACGAAGGCGGGATGGCGGCTCGCGCTCGCGCTCGCGCTCACCAAATCGGAGATTGCACCGGCGCCCTCGCGACGAGAGATGAGGGATGAAGGACACGCTAACCGGCTGTTGCACGTAGTAATCAAGATTTACCTAGTTGACGAGTCATGACTGCACGATTTGCTTGATAAATTACAATCCTCCCTCTACTGCGCTGTGTCAATCCCCCCCCGAGCGGGTTTCCGTCCACGGAAGCTTGATTTCAACCGGCTCCATATCCTGCGCAACCATGCCCACCAATGCCTCTGCACCCAGTTTCCTCAGCGCCTGGTCAATCTTGCCATACGTCGCCTCGCTCAGGCCCTCTCGTCGATCGCTGTAGATATCCAGTCCCTCCTTGGTGAACAAGGTCGGAGCGAACCACGTCACGGCCCACCTCTCCGTCCCGCCATCGGCCGTCTTCTCTTCTCCGGCGCCGAGGATTTCCCAGTGGCTGCCGACGAAGAAGAGCCAGCCCTTGCCGCGCCAGTCCCAGCCGCCATCGGGGCTTTCGGTGTCTACGCCAGCGATAGACTTGACCACGCCCGGCCGGTCGCGCGGCTCGTACTCGACGAGATCGTCGACGCGCAAGCGGCCGTCGTCTTTGGGCGGGAGGCTCCCGTAGCTTATGCGCACGTTACGCGCCGTGCGCCACATCGGGAGAGTCGAGTGCGTGACGGTCCATGTTCTGAGGAGCCACTCGGCGGCGGCGGCTCGTTCGGGAGTGACATTAGATGAGCGGCCATACTTGCTTGGGAGCCGGACTTGTATTGTGGAGCTTGGCTCTGCCATTTGAATCCGACGGGGGTTTTGCTGTAAAATGCGGAGGAGGTGCAATAAGGATATTTGCGAGTTGCGGAGATTCAACTACAAGACATGATTGGAATCATGCATGCTATTAGATTGATGATTGGTCGGTTGGTTTCAAACAATATCAGTCACAGTCACGGCACAACGGGCCGTTTGCATTCACATGGCACTTACCTTGACGTTTTAGCAGCCAATGAACCAAGCAATTGTATTTATGGAACCAGAGTTTACAAATAAAAAAGCCACGCCAACCATGAATATAAACAAAGAAAATAACAACTGCTTCTGCTCCCTACCTACCAGCGTACGGTTGTTTGTTTACTTTCCAAGGCAAGTATCAAAACTGTACTCCAGGGTACATATAAATACGTACAGTAGCAGCAACGCTCGCTCCGAGTCGTTGCATTGCATAGCCCCGCTTTTTGTATCCGGTCTTCTATTGGGAGGCTGAGAGCCCGTTCTAAAGAACGCGTGACCTCAAGACTTGTACTACAGCAGAAGAGCCCTATTTCACAACGCCCTTTTCAATTCATTGTCGCATTGAAAAAAAAAAAAAAATCAAAAAAAAATCCCCATTATAAAACACCCTTAGAAAACTGCTTCATCTCTTTCAATCTAAAAAATAAAAAAAATAAATAAAAATAAAGCCCTCACTCCACCATTGCTAGCACCGGAAGCGCGGTTTCCACGCCCTTCTCACTTCCGGCAGAGCCCAAAGTCGTCGCCAATGGATGCGCCGCTCGACGACGACGAGGCCATGGCCCAAGCCATGGGCTTCTCCTCCTTTGGCGCCCAGGACCGACCGCAGAAGCGCAAGTATAACCCTGGCGCCGACGCCGTCGTCGACTCCGATTCCACGACCGCTCGGCGCGCGGCCACGGCTTCCGCTACCGGGTCGAATTCCACGCCGCTTGGCGTCCCCGGCAGGAAGCCTGACCGGGCCGCCGCCAATGCTGATGAGATCGACCTGGATGACGACGAGGGCGAGGGCGAGGGCGATCACGATGGGATTGCGGCAGACCCAGCCGGCTTTGCTGGAAATGAGAGTGCGCCCTCATCAGCCCCGGCGTTGGTGCGCCCTCCCGGACTACCAGAGCGGCCAGTCGCGGGAGTCGGCTTCATAGGGTCTTCCCGAGGCCACCGGGCTGGCCAGGGAAACCAGGACGGCTCACAGCGCACCATCTGGTACGAAGGATATTACGACCCCTCGTCAAATGAGAATCCATGGAGACGATTGGAGGGGTCGAAGAGCTTGCAGTCCTTGGGCACATGGACCTCTTGAGAGAGTGCTTCGGCATAAAGTCCTGGTTTTTTTTTTCAACTCCCCTGGGGTTGAGCTGTTGCGAGATTGTCCCGGGATGCCGTTCAAACGTGTAGTCACGTGACGTCCTCAAAGCCAAAGCTCCAAAGAAAGCTTTTCAACTGCTGGGGTCCTGATGGGGTGGGACGACAATCAAGCTTCTTTGGCCTGGGGCCCGTGATGGCCTTCAAGTGGCCTACGCTGCAGTGGCCTCAACGGCGAAACAGGGATGATGGACATGATGGCTTGGGAAATTGGCCAAACGAGGCTGTCCATCACCGTTCAAGAACCGGAAAAAAAAAAGGATACTTTATTTGCTACAGAGGGCTTACAAACATTCTCATCGCCTTGCGATAAGACTACATGGTTGTCCAAAGAAACGCCAATGAACGCCCGATAGAGTAAAACCTCCTTGCCCTTCAGTTTCCCACCGATACCCAATGCAGCAATTTTTCATCCCCAATAGGAAAGGCGCCTTGATACACCAAATCACTCACTCTCCTGTCTCTCCTCGTTCGCTCGCTCCAAATCATCACACACCCCCGGGGAGTCCCTGGTGGGGGAGGGGGGACCTAGGAGGAGCCCGAGGACGCTGCAGCCGTCGTGGCTCGCACGAGATGGCCATATTTGGTCCCCGGTCTTCCTGCAGCGGTCGAAGAGGAGTGTACATTTCGGGCATTGCTCCCCGGATTGCCATCCCTTATCCAATCACAAGTCGGTATTGCCGCAAGTTTCTCATTTCTCACCCCCACACCCGTCACAGCGCCAAAACGGGGCTTGTGGCGGGCAGAGCCGCCCGGTCGTAGGGCTGGTAAAGCGGCGAGAGATCTGGCAACCGGCCCAAGCAAGATTGCCGCGCGGTTCGCGCCAAATTCAAAACGTTTCAGTTCAAAGCTAGTTTGAATGGCTTCGCTTCCGACCAGCTGAAAAGTGCCCAGACGTTGCAAAAACGCGGCCGAAACAGATGGAAAACTTTTGGTCGTCAACATAGCCGTTGTGTAGAGAATGATGATGGGAAAATTTGCTTTTGTGTGAAAACGCCAGTAAACCTAGTATGGAAAAGAACAAAAGGAAAGGGGGAAAAGAAAGGGGGGGGGGGGGGAAAGGGGGAAAGAAAAACGGGGAAAAAAAGGAAAAAAAAAAAAACATCAAAAAATCGAGAATTTCCAGCTAGTTGTATTCAGGGGAGGGAAAGCGTTGTCGAGCTTTTGCGTGCTCCATGGGGTGCTTCCGCGCCGCCTTTGTGTTAAGAGCACTTGTTTGTGGAAAATTAGCCGCAATTCGTATATATATATATATATATATATATATATATTTGTAAGGAGGAGAGAAACCTACGAAACTTTCTTTTGCGTCCACTCGAGGTCGTTGCGGACCTCTCGCGCATCTCGCATTCCCTCGGAGAATCGTTCCCGAGTTCTCGCAAGGCGGGCTTGGGCCTGCTTCTGCAGTTCCAGGAGCTCGCGGTGCTTGGCATTGAGTTTACCGGAACTATTTCAGAGGCCCAACGTTTAGCTCATGATGATGGCACACCGTCTCTGCGGCGCAAAAGCGTTTCTTGTCGCCTGGGAACAAGGGCGTGTTTCGGCCACAGCCCGGGGAGCTACTCACGTCTGTGCTTGGACCGCCATGCTCCTATCTAGAGGGATGGGGTCGAATGAGTTGGAGAAGCGGTCCTGCATGTACTCTTGGAAGTCGACGCCGCTAGCGGAGCCGGTGCTTTCGTAGTCGCCGCTAGAGCTGCCAATGTAACCAGCAGAGGTGGCGGAATACCCAGAGGGAACACCGGAGGCTGAGCTCATTGTGTCATCGCATTCCGGTGGGGAGATGGAATATTGGCTATAGGTGGGGTATTGGTTGCCCTTGGAGGGAACAGCCATTGGCATTGAGTAGGCAGCAGCTTGGAATGGACCAGACATGATGAACAAACAGTTGGCCAATGGGAGAGGGTCTGAATGGGCTGGGGCTTATCTGGGGAGAGTGGCGGGCCGGGCAAGTGTCAGTGTCCAAAGAGCTGTGACGAGGATCGAGGTTGGAGACAAGCACAAGGCGGTGATGTGGTGTATAGTTTGTTGTTTTTATCTTGTGTCTCGACAAAGGGGGGAACAGAGGTAAACTTGGGCAGAGGGCTGAAGAGGGCTGGAGAAGAGTGATGGGAAAGGAAGAAGAATCATCTGTCTCGACTCGAACAAAACGGCCCCTTTTATACTTTTTTTTCCCAGGACCCTCCCCGGCCGTCATTGACCTGGTCATTGGGGACAACAGACCACGCCTCCATTCGCCGGAGCCGGCTATCCTCGACCCCGCCCTGCGGTGAATAGGCAGACGAAGGTGAAAGCAATGGCGCTATCACCATGGAGCATGGTCGAGACAAAATCATGGAGACTTGCATAGTGTGAACCGAGGGAAGGTACTTGGCTAGCGAGGGAGGAGGGCGTGGCTGTGGACCGGAATCCTAGACCACAGAACGTTTACCGCCCAGGATGCCATTGAGAATTGAACCAACCAGAAGAAAGAACTGAGAAGGCAAGGTAAGGCGAAGGGAAGGGGTAGGGTGTGAATAGAGTTGAACACGCAAGTTGGAAGAGGTCAAGGAAACATGAGGTGCGGTGGTGCAATGAGGACCGGACCGGCTTGGCCAGGCCAGGCCGGAGCAGCGCTTTGGGTTCGAAAACACACACACACACACACACACACACACACACACACACACACACACACCAGAGCTTGACCCTGTCCGCATATGCCGGGAGGAAGGCAAAGTTGCAAAAGACGCCGATCGGTGAGTGGAGCCAACAACCCATTGTTAGATTAGACGCGGTGTATAAGTTGGGAAAAAAAAAAAAACCAACATATCCAAGTTGGAAGACCGGCGGTGCTAAGGAAGGGGCGGGCAGGGATGGGCGTGAGAAGCGGATTATTCACTGACAAACAGAGAACATGGATGACCAAGTAAAAAAAAAAAAAAAAAAAAAAAAAAAAAAAAAGGGCGGCTGCACTAGGCATTGCATCAAGGGCTGGCTTGCTTTTGCCCATGACGGGGGGAGGCAAAGTGCCAGACTCGGGCACGGCATGGCCAGGATTCCGCAGACCGGACACGGTGAGAAGAAGAGGAGTGCCAAAATGATGGTGAGATGGGGAGAGAAGGGGGGGGCTTCGTCCAAGTCGGAGCCGACAAAGTATGACGGACAGTCATCGGGGGGCTCTGGAGCTACATTAGCTGGTTCGTTTGTATTATGCGGTATCTGAAACAGGAACAAAGGGGGGGTTTTTCTTTTTCTTTTTCTTTTTCTTTCCCTTTTCTTCTTCTTCTTTTTTTTTTTTGGTGTCAAAGAAGCGCGGCGACGCTAAGTTGCAACGCCAAAGGTGTGTGTGTGTGTGTGTGTGTGTGTGTGTGCCAAAAGCAGCGCTGCGTTTTCCGCCCTCTTTGTCGCCCTTCCCCCCCCCTGCACATAGTCAAAGAACCTCGTTGGCTGCTTTTCAACGACGCCACGAGGGCCCCCATCGGATCCAAGCATCGGTTGCATTGCTGGCCCTGGCGGACTGCAGGACGATCCAGGCAAGACGCCGCAGCGGGTCAGGCAGGAGTGCAGCGGCAACGCTGTTCCTTTGCTCGCGGTGGTGGTTGATGCGTTGTCAGTTTCCGAAAAGTATCGCGATTCTTTCTTTGGTGTTCGTCCTGAATTCTAAAGGGGATCCGGGGGGGGGGGGGGGGGTGGCTGTAAGGCGGGGAGCCTGGCCGTGCGCGGAGTAAAAAAATGCTTGCTTGCTGGGCTTCGAAATTTCTTTTGGCCTGATCAGGCCAAACTCAGCAGAGGACAAACCTAAAAAAAAAAAAAAGAAAAAAAAAGAAAAGAAAAGAAAAGAAAAGAAAACAACAAAACAACAACAAAACAACCAATATTGATGCGCGCCCGTGTGCTCTGGCATCAATCAATCAATTTCCGCTACAAAACGCCTTTTGGGCTGGCAGAGCGTCATGAACCGCTCCAGCTTTTCCCGCACCTGCTCTCCTGCGTCTGCCGGCATTGGCAAATACGACATGCAGCTTACAGGCATTACGCAGCGCCCAAGGCACTTGGCACTAAAAGGGCGCCCATGCACATACACACACACTCCGTGCAGTTGCTGAGCAGCAATTGCTTTTTTTGCGTGCCCTTTGCACGCTCCCGGGATACATGGATAGATAGTATTTGTCTGTCTTCTTGTCTGTCTATCTGGTGGCCGCAACACCGCTGGGCAAAACAATGTGTGTCTCCTTTTCGCATTGAGCACCGCTTACAACAAACTTTTGGCCTCCCAGTGTCCGTCCCATCCCGCCTTGGCGCGGAAGAGTGGCAGCTCCGAATCGGCGCCGCTCCGTTTTTTTCTTTTTTTCTTTGGTTGTTTGCCCTCAGGCTGGGACCCCACCGCCCTTTTTGTCGAGAACAATTCTGTGTCGTCTCCCATTGGAGGTTAATGGCCGTCTAAAAAGCCCAGCTGGAAGCTGATTCGCCCCAGAGAGCTCGGCGTTCAATTGGCTGAAAACCGGGAATGGGAGAGCGAGAGAATAAGAGAGAGAGAGAGAGAGAGAGAACGAACTCGGTGAAAAGGACCGTCCTGACGGCCTTGCCCCCCTCCCCCGCCCATGGGCTTGTCCTGGAGCGCCTCAGATGGGACGTGGGATGGGCTTGGATGGGCTAGGCTAGAGACACCCCGAGGAGATTGGTCGTCGAACACGTCAGCCAGAACGTGTACGTGCTGGAGTCGCCAGCAGAGCCAACGAGCGATGCCCTCGCCGTGGCATGGATTTTGGTTTCGTCGTCGTCGTTGCTGTTGCTGTTGTCGTTGTCGTTGTTCCCCAGATCCCCGGCGTACCTACCTAGTATGCATGCACGTCCAGTGGGGGCGAGTGGATTCCCATGAGTTCGTCTGGTCAAGTCGATGCCTTTTGGTGTGTGTGCAGGGCGTCTGCGAGCCGGGCTGCACGCTCCAGCGCATCAGGCAAGCAGGATGCCCAATGGCAGCAGAACCAAGATACCCGAGATATCGTCGTTTGACGCAGCACGCCTGGCTTGCCCTGGCCGCCCCCCTGCAGCGCCGCTTGGAGCAGAAATCACGCTCTGCTATGCTGCAGTAGGCACACATGTCCCACATGGATGGACTTGCACCAAGGCATGGGTCTTGGGAATGAATGGGGGTTATGTACACCGGAGGGTGTCGATACCTGAAGCGAAGCCGGGCTCAGACGTCGGAGGTCCGACGACACCATACGCCATTGCTCCTTTCGGCACTTTCCCGCACGGCCACGAGAGAGCCTCGCACAAGCCGAATCTGGGCCGTGGTGTTTGGGTGACGCCAATTGTTACTGTAGCTTGTTGCCATGTTCATCCCAGGCAGTCTGCCGTTGAGGTGAAAAAGGGAACGTGCCGCGGCTCGAGGGCCCTCTGCAGGGGGCATTCACGCCCACCAGTATTTTTTTTTTGTCGGTTACACCACGAATTCCATTCAGGCCGGACGTCAACACGATAGCTAGCCTCGACCCCGACCCGAGAAGGCGGCGTTTACGCCTCATGGTGAATTGCTGGCTAGCCCTCCATGTTACGTGGCGTGGCTCCATGCATGTGAATTAGCAGTTGCAAAAAAAAAAAAAAAAAAAAAAAAAAAAAAAAAAAAGCCACGCTAGCCAGGGCTAATAGCCTCTGCTGTGCATTCGAATGTGGCTCCTAGGAAAGATTCTGGGCATGACAAAAGTTTACTACGGAGATGGCTTGCAACCTGCTTGGAATCAAAACAAAGACTAGGCTAGAATCTATTCCTTTCAAGAGCATTTGGAAGTCCCCGTTGTGAAGCACACGTGGTCCTGGTCTCGACATGTTGTTTTTATGGGCAACAACTGCGAAAATCTTTCAAACAATGACTATGCGTTTGCGAAAAAAAAATGAAAAAAGAAAGAAAAAAAAATGAAGGGAAAAGAAGGAAAAGAATGAAGGAAAGGAAGGAAAAAAGAAATTCCAAGAAACAGCCGAAACGGGAAAAAATTGGGTTGCAAAGTTTATGGTTCTGCCCTCCCTCCCACACGCCCCCCCCTTCCTCGAATCCAGAAGCCTCTCCCGAAAGCCTGGGAAGAAGTATGTGTTGTCAAATAGCAGTGGGGATAGCGACACTGACCAGGGGGGCCAACGGCGCAAGAGTGGTACGTATTACGGCCCAGACAAGCGAGGTTCCTTTTGACAGCCCAAGAGAGAAATGAGAAGAAAGAAGGGAAGAAAGAAGATGAAATAAATAAAATAAATACATAAGAAAGAAGGAAGGAAAGAAAGGACTCGAAGTAAAAGAGAGGGGGGGAAAAAAAGAGAAAAGAAAAGAAAAGGAAAAGAAAAAAAGAAAAAAAAGTCGTGGCCAAGAAAGAAGAGGCTTGAAAAATGAGAAACGAGGGTGCATTGCAAAATTGAGATCACGGCTAAGGCGCCCCCTCCACTAAGGTAGGATGCACAAGAGACAACTCATCACGCCCAAGGGATCCCGGAGCCAAAAAAAAAAAGAAAAAAAGAAAAAAAAAGAAAAAAAGAAAAAAAAAGAAAAAAAAAAGAAAAACAATGACACGATTCACAAACAACTTATTAGCCTGGCCAAACGGCCGGAAAGTCAAAAAAAAAGGATTTTTTTTTCAAAATAAAATAAAATAAAATTCAGCACGCCTTATCCTGGGCAGGGGGACAGGCGCAGCTCATTCTCCCCCACCTTAAGGCTACACACCTAATAGGTAGTGTCTGTAGCCCACCAGACTCCTGTTCCGCGGGAGGCCTTCTCAAATATATATATATATATATATATATATATATATTTAATTTTTTTTCCCCCTCCCCTCTGCTTAAAGCATCTGGAGAGTCATGAATAGACAGACACGTATGAATCGCTGGTGTTGAAAATCTCAAGCAAGATGGATGTACGACAAAAAGGAAGGGGTAGAAACAAAGAAAAAAAAAAACCCCCCGCCGTATATCGAACGTTAGTTATTTCGTGCCACCTCTGCTCTCTCTCGATCAATGGGCATCAGTGCATCTGCTGTGGCGTCTGCGCGCGACAATCGTCACGGTATGTTTTGCTGTCGCGACACCTCGTGTGAGCCTCCTGGCCGGCCGGTCGTGGATGCGAGCCGGGACTTTTTCTTCTTCTTCTTCTTCTTCTTCTTCTTCTTCTTCTTCTTTTCCGACCCCCCCCGCCCTTGTAAAGTCGGCCGGCTGCATATGTGCAGAGTGTTTAGGCCCCCCTCTCCCCCTCTCCCTCTATTCTCTCTCTTCTCTCTTCTCTCTCTTCTCTCTTTTGCCCCATCCGGCTCATTTATGTTGTCTGCGGCCGTAATAACGGTTGGCGGCGATGGGTCACTAACTCTATGCTGTGATGAAGGAGTCGGTGCACATGGAAAAAATTATTTTTTTTCACCCCTGAATTCTGTCAGGCTTAGGTGTCTGCTAATCTACCCTTCTTTTTATCAACACAGTACCTATTGTAACTGCTACCTATTGTCACTGCCTGGGCACGTGTGGTCGGGTATGACCGGCACCAGCCGGTTAGTGAAGATCGAGAAAACCAAGAATCCCCAAAGAATGTTCGTGATATGGAGCCTATATAGGTGGAGAGAGTTGCATTATAGAACCTAGAAAATGTAACAACACACACACACGCACACACATATATATCTATATGAATGATATATATATATATATGATATAGAAAAGGAAAAAGAGAAAGAGAAAAAGAGAGAGAGAGAGAAAAAAAAAAACACCCAGCCTTCTATGCAAGTAAATGGCTAGCCAAACAGTCTAAGGAAACCCCAGATGCCGATTCCGCTAAGCACCGGTATCGTCAAGTTATCGTCCCATCCGAAGACGTCGGCCACTTCGCTGGCTGAGGCGACAAATCCAGACCAGATGCTCATGACGCCGAGAGCGACCGAGCCCGACACGGAAGCCATGTTGTCGGCGAGGCCGACGGCCTCGGTCAAGGCCCGCGGCAGCGAGAGAGTGCCCGTGAACATGAAGCCTTCGTCGCCGGGCATCGGCCCCAGGGTCGGGACGAGCCACCCGTACCAGAGGTAGGAGGTGGCCGCGCCGACGACAAAGGCGGCCAGCGATCCGGCGAGGGACTTGCCGCGGCGCAGCCGGGGGGTGTACCGCCCCCAGAGGCGGCCGAAGGTGCTGGCGGCCGTGTCGCACCAGCTGAGCAGCAGGACGCTGATGACGCCGACGTCCTTGGGGAAGAAGTAGAGGGTGATCCAGGCGCCGAGGAGGTAGAAGATGACGCCGTTCCAGCCCGAGTACTCGCTCTCCCTCATAAGGGCGCCGAGCACCTTGACGTACAGCCGGTTGAAGGACGCGTATCGGTGCCGCAGCCAGTCGACCGTCGTGATGGGCACCAACGCGCCCATCAGATATGGCGGCACGGCGCTGGTCTGGGTCCCCGAGCCGTAGAGCCAGACGACGAAGAAGCCGATGGAGACGTGGAGGGCCTTGCGGGGGACCTCGTGCTTGTGCACAAACGTCCGCCAGTGCCTGTGGATGGGGATGAGGCCCAGAGGGCTGGGGCTCCGGCTAAAGTCGCGCCAGCTCCATCCCGTCGGCGCCGCAGGCTGGGGAGGAGCCAGGTGGCCGTTTGTGGTGGCCGGCCTGGTGGCCGTGGCCGTCGCCATCATGCCGTCCTGCTCAGTCTTTTTCGGCGTCTTGTTGGAGGCTATGCGAGGCAAGCCGCGCGAGTCGATGGGGGAGCGGCTTCTCGTGCGGGATCTCCGGAGCCCGGAGCCATTGCTGAGGAGGCCCTCCTCCTCCTCCTCCTCTTCCTCTTCCTCTTCCTCCTCCTCTTCCTCGTCGCTCAGCTCCTCCACCACCTGCCGCGCCGGGGCCTTCCTTCGACTCCGGGTCATGGGGCCCACGTACTCCTGCGCGACTCGCTCTGACGGCGTCGGGCTCGGCGAGATGATGCGAGGCGTAGCCGGCACGCGGCGCGCGGCCGACTGGCGGCGGAGCGACATGGCAAAGGCTGCTGGAGGGAGCGCAGGGCAGTAGACAGCGCCCACGACTAGGCGCCGCAGCGATTCGAAGCCCGAGGGCCAGAGAGACCAGTGGTGATGCGCGTCCCGGCGCGAGAGGCGCCGCTGCAAGGGCTGAAGAGTTCAAACAGATGGTGGCCGCTGCTGTGCGATGACGAGGGGTTGCTGACAGGGGACAGATTGACGGGGCGAGTCGGGCTCTCCAGGAAACGATGGTTTACTAGCAGCGATTGCGGCAGAAGGCCAGATCCTCTTCTCACATGGAGCAGACAACAGAACAAAACAGAACAAAACAGAAAAAAAAAAAAGAGAGAAGAAGAGAAGGGGAGAGAGAGAGAGAAGGAGAGAGAGAGAAAAGAAAAAAAAGGCAGTGCCAAGTAGTACTTGGGGAATTACCGCTTGCCGGTGTAGACGAGAGCGCAAGTGTCGTCGTTTACGAGGCGCTAGAGAATGATTCTACAGTAGATTCAAAAAAAAAAAACTCAAGCAAAATTGCGTCCTTCTATCCAAGCCAAGAAATTTTCCTTTTTTTTTTTAATCCTGTACTAATAAACTATTCACTCCCGCCATTGCAGCCTCGCTACAGAAACGTTAAGATAAAACCGCCACACCAGAAAAAAAAAAAAGTTTCAAACTCGGCGCCAAGTGTCGTGTGCCCTCTTCCTCGGAGGTGGCGCCGCCCTGCCAGGCCAAAAAAAAAAAAAAGCTTGCTTTGCTTTGCTTGTCACAAGTCACCCGTCAAAAGGTTTTTTTTTTGGGGGGGGGCGCACATGTGACCTGTCTAATCCCATCATGATTTTGCTATCGAGAGCGATATAAGAAAAAAAAAATTTAAAAATTTCTTTTATTGCGGCTTCGTCCGCCTCGGACATTTTGAAACGTCATCGGGTCCTTTGTTGGACCCGTGATTTTTTCTTGTTTGGAACTGGGAACCTTTTTTCACGTGCCGATTTTTTTTTTTTTTTTTTTTTTTTTTTTTTGGTTTTCTGTTGTGCTGCGTCCGGCAAAAGCGGCCTTTTCGGAGCTGCAAAAGCCCGTCTCTGCAACAGATGAAAATTTCCTCCGCACGGAGCACAATTGAACTTGGATATGCAACTGCCTTGCCGCTTATGGTTTAGTCCCTGATGGAAGCGCCGTTCGTTGCTCGTTGCTACAGTAAAACAGGGTACTCCGTACATTGCGGAGTACGTACTTTTTGTTGCCTTGAGGGGCTGTATCGGCATTAGTAATATATATGGAGAATTGTTCGTACTGTACATAATCCGGTGCTGGTACTAAAGTTGGTTCCGTTGGGGGGGTTTTTGGGCTAAAAAAACCGCTGTGGGGCGCAAAAAGAAGTTTTACCCCAGTTCAGGTTTTTGATAAGATCACGTGATGATAAGATAAGATATCGAAATAATTTCTTGAGATAAAGAGTAGGTACTGCATACAGCCTCCATCATACCAAAACGATGGGCGTGGAATTGTAGGGTTCCGAGTTTCTCTTCTCTTCTTCTTCTTCCTCTTTTTTTTTTTTCAAAACCCAACGGATCCAGAGACAGACATCATGGCTCCCGCAAAAGTCCCCGTAAAGAGAGATCCAAGGGCTTGGGATGCCTTGACCCCTCCCCTGGCGGAATGGATCCTCGACGCCGTATCCAGCATGGGGTTTAAGCAGATGACGCCGGTGCAAGCGGCAACTCTGCCACAGTTCCTAGGGAACAAGGATGTCGTAGTCGAGGTGAGTGTATCGGCGCGTTTTTTTTTTTTTTTTTGCCATCTCCCTTTTGGCCCGTGTTTCTCGTACCGATTCAAATTGACCTTGTCGTGTAGGCCGTTACTGGCAGTGGGAAAACGTTGGCGTTTCTGATTCCCGCTGTTCAAAGACTATTGCGCCTAGAGGAACCGACCAAGAAGCATCATGTCGGCGCAATCGTCATCTCGCCCACGCGAGAGCTCGCCGCTCAGATCCATACGGTCCTCCTCTCCCTCCTCGAATTCCATGCGCCATCCGCGGAGCTGTTACCGCACCTAAAGGGCGAAGACAAGAGGCCGGCCACGACCGTGCCCGTCGTCGTTCCTCAGCTGCTGGTCGGAGGAACCACCACACCCGCGCAGGACCTCAGCTACTTTGTCCGACACAGCCCGAACCTTCTGATATCCTCTCCAGGCCGCCTCGTGGAGTTGCTGGCCTCTCCACACGCTCACATTGACCAGTCCTTTGAGGTGCTTGTGCTGGACGAGGCGGACCGGCTGCTCGATCTCGGCTTCAAGCAGGACCTCCAAACGATCCTTTCGCACCTCCCCAAGCAGCGACGGACGGGCCTATTTAGCGCGAGTGTTGGCGAGGCTGTTGGCGAGATCATCCGAGTCGGATTGCGCAACCCGGTCAAGATCGAGGTCAAGGTCAAGATGAAGGACGGCGGAGTCGTCGAGGACAGGAAGATTCCCGCAAGCCTTCAAATGTCTTTTCTTGTCACTCCGGCCAGCCAGAAGCTTCCAGCCCTGGCACAGCTGCTAGAGCGCCTGCCGGTGCGGCCCCAGAAAAGCATCGTCTTCCTATCCACCTGCGCCGCCGTGGACTACTTTCAGCACACCCTTCCTCAGATACTGCCTGAAGGGTTTTCGCTGCTGCCCCTGCACGGCAAGCACCCGGCCAAAGTGCGCGAGAAGAATTTCCATCGCTTCCTCACCTGCGTCTCTCCCACGGTTCTGCTGACGACGGATTTGGCGGCGCGCGGGTTGGATATCCCGCAGGTCGACCTGGTTGTCCAGATCGACGCGCCGTCCGACCCCAAGGTGTTCATACACAGGAGCGGGAGGGCCGGCCGTGCCGGCAGGAAAGGGTTAGCCGTGGTGATGCTTCATCCTGGACACGAGGAAGACTACGCGAAATTCTTGGAAATCCGCCAAACGCCCATCACGCCGCTATTGCGACCTCTTGTCTCCGTGACGGAAGGCGATGCTCGCGATGCGACGATGAAATTCCGAAGGCTGCTCCAGACAGATCGGGCGATCCACGACAAGGCCCAGAAGGCTTTCGTCAGCTGGGTTCGAAGTTACGGAGCACACCAGGCGACGTCCATATTCAGAGTTGGCGATCTGGACTGGACGGATCTCGGAAACGCGTGGGGGCTTCTCCGCATGCCTAGGATGCCTGAGCTGCGGGCGTGGAATGGGGACAAGACGCTGGGGGTCGAAATGGATTGGGATGGATTTGCCTACAGAGACAAGGCACGAGAAGAGGCGAGGCAAGAGGCCATGGAGGCCGATAGGGCAGGAGAGACGGAAAGGAAGGCAGCTGAGGCGAGGCGGAAGAGGAAGAATAACGAGGCGTGGAGCGGGAGGCAGGAGCAGGAAGAACACCGAGCCGAAAGACGAGAGAAGCGGCATAAGAAGAGAGAGGCGGAGAAGACAGCCAAGATGACGGAGGACGAGAAGCTCGAGCAGGCGGAGCTGAATGAGCTGATTCGGAGGGTCAGGGAAGAGAACTTGGCCAAAGCAGCGGTAGAGGACGAGGAGTTTGAAGGCTTCGATTAGAGAGAGAGCGATGCCTGATTGACGCATTCCCCGTTGGCGGCCGATGCCTCTCTCTTTTTATTCTTTTTGTTTTTCTTGTTCTTTTTTCTGAAAAAAAAAAAAAAAAAAAAAAAAAAGCTTCATCTTTTTGTGCCATGTGTCTGGATCAGGATGCTTTCTGCAGGGGGATAATCAATTGCGATGCAGAGGCTCATCTACCGTCCATGGTCTCCCCACATCCCAACATGCAAACGAAACAACTTTCTTTCTTCTTTCTCCCTTCTTTTTTCTTTTTTCTCCCTTCTTTTTTCTTTTTTCTTCTTTCTTCCTTCTTCTTCTTCTTCTTCTTCTTCTTCTTCTTCTTCCTCCTTTTATTATTATTATTATTATTATTATTATTGTTTTCATTATTATTATTATTTTTTTTGCAGTTGCTAAATCAGGCAAATCTCTGTTGTTTCACATCCAACCGCGGTAATACGCGTATTATCAGGGTATCCACTCCCCCCCAAAGGTTCATCTTTTTTTTTAAAAAAAAAATCATTCATTCATTTTATCGTAACTTTTATTTTATTATTATTATTATTATTATTATTAATTTTCTTTTTTTCATTTTCTTCACCTCGGAACGCTTCTCATTGCCGGATCCTACCTAATAGTGGTTTACATAACGAACAAGGACGGATCCATCCCGCTGCCCCGGTCTGTCGTTTTCGCAGCCTTGACATCACACATTATATACAGTATATATAAGTATATATATATATATATATATATATATATATATAGTATATATAAAATATGGAGTAAGCACTTGGCTGCTCTGCATCTCAACGCCCTTGCGCGGCACCAGCTTTCGCTTCTTGGGATCGGGATTTCTTTTTTTTTCCCCGGCCAATCGCCGCCATCTCCATCTGCGCCGATTCCGCACGTGCGTCCGCTCCATATATAATGATATCGGCAATCAGCCCTCTGCGGCGCGTTCGGCACTGCTATTTGCTGCGTCGTTTGCCGCTGCAGGGCTTTGGGGGCTGCTGTCGACAACTTGCTGATGATCCTTGCAGTGTTAGAGAAAGAACTCCGCCTCTTTTCCGTCTACCTGCTGCTGCTCATCTCATTTTGCCAGCACATGCGGGAGTACCTACTAATGTAGCAGATGGGCGGAATCGAAGTCGCGACGAGGCAGCGATGCGGATTCGTCCTCCCAGCAGCAGCAAGCATTTTACTTACAGGTACCTACCTAGTACTTACCACTAGATAAGGTAGATGGTACCTACTGGTTACAGTAGTAAGGTGCTAATAGTACCACTGCAGGTAAGCAGTACTACAGGTAGGTACCTTAGGCAACTGTACCCGTCGCTCCGAGGTACAACTACACGGCGGGTACGTATGTATACTCGGCGGAGGCAAGGCGGAGGGAACGGGAGTTTTTTTTTTTTTTTTTTTTTTTTTTTTCTTCTTTTTTCCCAGGCCCCTCGTATTCGGACTTTTTTGCTTGTTGTCCTTCTCGGCTCCGCTTCCGAGCTTGCCTTGCCTGTGGCGGAGCACATGTCACGGCCACTTACATAAAAAGTTTTGGGCGCAAAAGTACTCGTTACATGCGCCTTACATGCGCCTGCCATGGAACTTGAACGGCATTTTTTTTTTTGGCCCATTCATTTTGCCTTGCGATTGCCGTTTGAACTTCAGCTCAGCCCGAGCAAAAACCACCACCGCACACACACACACACAACCCCAGAGCATCCGGGCCCTCGGGTCGGATCCTCTTCTTCTCCTCCCTGTCATTTCATCTCTCCATCTCTCCATCTCTTCTTCTTTCTTCTTTCTTCTTCTTCTTCTTCTTCTTCTTCTTCTTTTTTTTTTTTTTTTCCCCTCTTTCTTTCTTTCTTTCTTTCTTTTTCTTTCTTTCTTTCTTCCTTTCTTCCTTTCTTCTTCCCCCCAAATCATAATAAAAAAGAAGCAACGGCACACGGCCAACGGCCAACGGCCACGGCACCATGACCATGCACCACCAGCTCAACGGGAGCTCCGGTTCAAACGGCGTCGTCAAGACTCGACGCTCCCACCGAAAATCCCGGAACGGCTGCAGCGAGTGCAAGCGACGGCACATACGATGCGACGAGCGCCGTCCGGCCTGCACCAACTGCACCATTGCCGAGCGCGCATGCTCCTTTCCCTCCCGCCAGCCCCAGGCCCAGATCGCGCCTCTTCCGCACAGCCCGGCCGATTCTCATCTGAGCCGCAAGTCCCAGCATTCGCCATCGTCGTGCGAGCCCGACCATCCCGGCCCGTGGCCGGTGTGCCCTCCCGACCTGTCGTCAACCTCCCCAGAGTCTGTCCTCGGCGCCGGCCGCGGCAGGTTCGTGCCGGCCGCGGCCACGGGGCCTCCGACCCTGCCGTCCTTTACCGAGTCCTTCACCAACACCGCATATCAGCCGCCGGTTCCGCCGGCGTCCCTCTTCACGGCCGAGCACCTCATGCTCTTCCACCACGTCTCCGACGCCATGAGCGACTGCATCTTGGCTCGCGGCCAGATCAAGGTCGTCCTCGACGTCGCCATCAGGCACCTGGTCGATGCGCCCTACCTCATTGACCAGCTCCTGGCCTTGTCGGCCCTGCATGTGGCCTTCACCACCAAGCCCGGCGAAAACCCGCTGCCCGGCGCCGTCGTCTCCTTCCGGCACCAGGCCACCGAGCTGCAGACGCGCGCTCTGTCGTCCTTCACGCGCATAGCCGCCATGGTCCCCGCCGACGACACGGCCACCTGTGTCCCCCGATTCCTGTTTGCCAGCCTGCTGAGCAACCAAGTCCTGGCCGAGACGCTGCTGCAGCATCAGCAGCCGCAGCCCCTTCCTTACCACCACGATGTCATGGGAGTCCATGGCGGCGGAAGCGGCGGCGGCGGCGGCGCCGTCAGCTTCCACGGCTTCATCGAACGCATGGTTGAGTGCATTCATCTGCACCGGGGCATCCTCGCCCATATCCGCCCAACGTGGGACTACCTGATGCAATCCGAGCTCTACCCCTTGCTGCGCATCACCCACGACGCCAACATCACCGCAGTGACCCTCTCGTCCGGCACCGAGTGCGCCTTTCTGCGGCAGATGATAGAGGCCGCGGCCTCCTCGTCGCCCCTCTATGGAGGCGCCTCGCCACCGCGTCTCGATCAGGCCGGCGCCGACGCCTGCCGCTCCGCCATCGGTTCTCTCCAGTGGGCTTTCGACATGCATCGAGCCCTGCCCGCGCAAGATGTCCCCCACGCCCCGTCCGCCTTCATCGTCACCGTCGAGGCCGAATACGTGGATGTGCTCCGGACGCTGCTACCCGAAGCGTTGGTGATTCTGGCCTACTTGGGCGTGCTGATACATCGCTGCCGCCGTTTCTGGACCTTTGGCACCGCCGGCGCAAACCTGATTCGCGCCATTGCGGGCTACCTGGGGAGCCACTGGCACGAGCCGCTGGCATGGCCCCTGAAAGTGATTGAGGAAGAAACTGACTAAGGAGCAAAGATGGCAAGGATATCCGACGGCGGGGCGTGGAAAGGTTTTTTTTTTTTTTTTTCATCTTTTTTTCTCTCTTTTTCTCTCTCTCTCTCTTTTTTTTTTCCATTTATTTATATACAGACATACATCTACGTGTAAGACGCGACGAAGGATGATGTGCTGTGCGCCACACGCATGCATGATCCAACAACCTGGTTTGCAAAAAAAGGAGGGAAGAAAAGATAAAAGGATGACGGGCCAACGGATACGTGGCATCTTATGAATCAGAATGGGGAATATGAGCATGCATTTATGGAACTTTGTATAATAGTCGGTGCCCTTGATTTAACGCGGCATTGGGGCAAGGCCGGGGGGGGGGGGGGACAACATGTATAGGCCATTTCATGACACAGATCAACCGGGCCCAGTTTGGTTTTTGAGAGCACATCGTACTGGTTTTTTTTTTTCTTTTTTTTTTTCTCCTTTCTTTTTTTCCCCTTCTTCTTTTCTCTTCTTCCCCCCATCCCATGGCGTGGTATTGCTGCTTTGTTCGGTATCAGCCTCAAAGCCCCTTTTGCTTTTAGTATGGATACGGTAGACAAACGGACCGTAAAAGAATTATTTTATTCATGATCCGTCCAACAGATGAGCACGCAGCAATCCGTGTCTCCTTCCTCTAGCTTATGTGTGCCTCCCTCCTCCACCCCCGTTAAAAAAATCCTACATTCATAAAGTGTTCGTGCTGTCATTGCCCATATATCCTCCCCCGCTCTCTCTCTTTCCCTCTCTCCCCCCTCGTTGCACCTTTTTTTCTTCTCCCATAACCCTCACGACCAAGTATTCCCCCCACTTTTCTACATAACCAGCCCTTGAATGCTTTGACACGACTTTTTTTTTTTTTTTTTTTTTGTAATTACCAGATAAAACCCCGAAAAGGTTTGGGGGGGAAAGAGTCCGGCGTCTTACCTTAGTGTTTGCTGAAAAGTGTCAAGGCATGATCGGGACCACGTGGCTCTAAGGTTTGGTATCACTACAAAAAGAAAATGGGAGCCAGGCATCCTCACTGCCGATTGAAATCGTGGCCGAGCCCCAAGTACTTACCCTGATAGATGGCCCTGTATCATAGTCCGTAGAGCTCCCATCCATCAAGAGCTCCGTACTGTGTCTCGGCCTTTTTCAAGCCCAGCGAGGCGTCAACGTCCCGTTTCGGCGCAACTTCCGCTCGGAGTTCTCGCGGAAGTCAAAGCTCTTCGTCATCCAGATCTGAAGGCTTGAGAAGACCGCCAACCTTTTGCCGTCTCTCCATGTCCGCAGCTCGGGCGTCGCGCTCCTGTTGCTCCTTTTCGACGATGAACAAATCGGCGTTGTCGCCGGCAAACTCTTTCAAGGAAATCAGAAAGTCGCGTAGGTTGAGGCGGAACTTATCGTATTGCGTGTTCAGCGTAAAGAGTCCCTCTACGAAGGTGGCCACTTGAGCTCTGCGCAAGTTGTTAGCACCAAGACGAGATGGAAAAAGGCACCCCAGGCAAACTTACGTTTGAAGATTGGGGAACGCATTCTGTAATAGCGTGGCGACAGAGGCACTCAGATACTCTCGGTTGCCGGTTCCGGCCTGCGCTTGATCTGGCGTATAGATGGGTCCTTGAATCTTTGGTTGCGTACCGTCCGCCGGGTGGATAAAGTAAAAGAGCTTCATCAGCAGCATGGACTGCGTCTTGAACCCTGCCTTGTGGTCACTGTCCGTCACAACAAAGAGCACATCCTGCAGAATAGCGACAAAGAAGCGCTGGAAGAAAGCATTGGCCGTTCCCATATCCGTCTTCTCGGCAATGTTATTGATCAGCTCCAGGCACATGTTAAGACCTGCGCTTTCAACATCTCTGTTGTCGTGCTTGAACGCCCAAGAGCATGAGTCGATGACAAACTTGAACTGGTTGTTATCGAGCTTAAGAAGAGCTATACGTTTACCAGTCAGATTTCGTTCCTGGATAAGATGCATATACTTTGCATTTCTGATTCACTTACCTGGGAAGCAGTGCAGGTTGATGGATCGCAACAGGTTGAAGAATTCGACACGGTGCTCGGGGAATTCTGAAAAGTCTTTGTTAATCATCTCGAGGGTGCACTCAAAGACGTTTTCCATGATTGTTGGAACTTGATCCTCCATCAACGACTGTTGCGGTGTTAGCTTCCTACCAATGAAAAAGTTGGAAACGGAGGAGATGACATACAGCAAGCTTTGTGATAATGGTTGACATGGCTTTGAGAACTTCCGCGTCGCGGGCTCCCGGAACATTTCGGTTGTAGTCAACAAGGACGGAGTCTAACAAAGGAGGCACCATCTGAGCTCTGACGGATTGCAAATCTTCGGCCTTTTCGACGTAGGTCTCGATCAACTTGAGAATTTCCTTCTTGATCGTGCGCAAGCCGCGAACCTTAGGCATCTTTGTGGCCAGATCACCTGTAGTATATACACACATCAGCCTCAAATTCACTAATAGAGGGGAGATATGGAAGAGGGGGGTAAAAAACGAGAAAGTAAGACGAAAAAAAAAGGAAGAGGGAGAAAATGGAAAGAGGAAAAGGAAAGAAACAAGGCATGTCAACGCATTTGCACATACCGTCTCGCGCAACAGCCTCGGAGATTAGTGAGCTCGTAGCTCGGTACATCTGTAGCATGTCATGATAAATTCGACCAATCTGCGGGTAAAAGTAAGAGCCGGTGGAAGAGCAGGCCGAAACATTGGTCTTCATTATGTTTCCAATGATCTTGATTGTCTCCGCATCTTGCAAGATTGACGAATTCAAATTAGCTTGCTTAATGATTTCGTTCCAAGCAGCATTGGGAATATTCATGAGCTCGGCTAGAAGCCTCTCCTGCTGGCCCTTATTGCCCTGCGCAGCAACCATGTATCCGCAGGCCTCGTAGAATGTGTGAACTTGCTGGGGAGTAAGATCACAAGTAATCTTGCCCATGTTTCGCACAATCTCCTCTATAAAAGGCTCCGTCTCACTGGGTTGGAGTGCGACGAAGTGCCGCCGGCATTGCCTGGCAATCTTGATGAATGTGTCACAAGCCATGTCCTGAACGCCTATTCATCAATGGGTAAGCGAATGTGGTGAGAATTTTTTTTAAACCCCCCCCCCCAAAACCAAAAAAAAAAAAAAAAAAAGGCCGTAGATGCATGTGTGGGGGGGAGAACGTACCTTCGTGCGATTCGTGCATAAACTCAAACAGCTTATTGACGACAGTCTTGAGAAACTTCCAGTGAGCCTTGAGAAAACGGGGATACTGTCCAACAATGTACATGATGTTACTGGCGACGACAGCCTTGTTGTCTTTACCTCTCTTCATCTCTGTAAGGCCAAGGAGGTCCTTGATGACCGTGACGAGGAATCGCTTCTCTGTTTCCTCATTCATGGCAAGGGAGATGGAGCCGATGGCCCAGCAAAGAACGTTGCAGTTGTGCCATGACCACTCAGAGCCGTCCACCTGCCGGGCCAACTTCTCAGTCATGATGTTCTCGGTGTCGACGACGTCGAGATGGGTGAGGTAGACCAGGCATTCTCTGATGGTCTTGTAGAGCTGCACAGTATCGCCCTCCTTGACGAACTCTCGGACGATTTCTCCCTCGTCGTTTTCCACAATCAAGACTTCCTCGGGACGGACCATCTTCTCGATCATGACAACTCGCAAGTTGGAGAGAACTTCGTTGTATTTGTGCTTTCGAAGAGGATAGTTCATCAAAAGGGTCGGGTTGGGAGCTCCGCTTCCAGACATGCCGCCTCCGGCAGCAAGCAAGGGGTTGAGGTCGGTAATGGGAAGCTGCTGCATCTCCTCGTAGAGTTCTTGGACAAGCTTTAGCCAGTAGTCGAGGCAGATTTTGAAAACCTCCCGGTCGTCGATTTGCGATATCCTAACGAGATAGTAATGGCCGTGGATGAGATAATCTCTATTGGGAAGATTTTCAATGAGCTGAGACGCGGTGGTTAGCGAATGGAAGCGCCAAAAGGACTAGCAAGAGGGAGGCGCGGGGGCTTTACGTTGAGGTGCATGCCAAAAAAGTTGCAGAGAAACAGAGCAAGATTCTGAACAAATTCCTGATCCTTGGAGTTGCTACTCGGGTAGGTAGCCTTGAGGTCGAGCGAGACGGGGATGATGTCAGCAATTGTGGTTAGAACCTCGGTAAACATTTTGACCAGCTGTTCATCGTATGAATTAGGCTGCCCAGGCCCGCCGGTCTGCAGGCCACCGATCTCTGTGAGGCACTGGAGCGTGACGTTTCGAAACTCTGGCACAGACAGGAACCGGGTGCGCAGGGTGTCGATGAGGGGCGTCTCGAAGATGTACCCGAGGGGGATCCAGTTGCAGAAGCGGAGCAACGTCTCGAGTGTGGCCTTGATGAGACTAGGCTGGTCGGCGGAGTTGAGAACGTCCTGGCAGAGCTGGAAGATCTGAGAGAACTCGGCACACATGGTCTGCTTAAGGTTCCTCGTCTTGGTGGACGTCATCTGCTCGGCCGAGTAGTCGAACACCTCTTCGGAAAGCAAGCGAAGGATAATCATGTTGTTCTCGCAAATCGAAAGGCTGGAGTGGCAAGAGGAGATGATTTCGTTGATAAACGTGGGCCAGTTGTGTGGCCATTCTTGCTTCAGGATCGAGACAAGCACGAGGTTTAGCTTGTTGAGGAGGGTCTTTTGGGCTCGTAGGGTTTCTTCGCTTCTGGAGCACTGAATGATGAATTGCACAATGAAGTTTCGGATGCCTAGGGATAAGCGGAGCCAAACGATTAGCTATGCTAGGTCGTGGAGAGGCAAACGGCAGCGAGAGGACGTACCTTGGCACTGATCTCGAGGCAATACTTTCCATCTTGTCATGATGACATTGTCGAGAACTTGTAAGCCCAAGTCTGTTGCCGAGATGTCAGCATTTGGGGGGAAAAAAAAAAGAACAAGAACAAGAACAAGAACAAGGAGAGGAGAAGGGAGAGGAGGAAGAAGAAGTAGTCTCGGCCACCACATCTAGCTTGTTGCTGGTGGTTTTGCAATACACGCGAGGAGGAGGGACCACATACACTTGGTCTGGGGATACTGCGCGTCGGAGAGAATCTTGTCGACCATGAGCCAGGCATCGGGATCCTCTTTAAACTGCAGCCGACACAAGTAATTAGCAATACCGCTTTCGCGCGCCCTTTTCGTGCCATGCTATCGAGATTCGGCGCCTCTGAAGTGAGTCGACGCAAGGGGGCATTTACCTGGTTCAGAGCTGCTTGAGCTGCTTTTTGCTACAAATGGAGCGAGAGAACAGACCAAAGCATGATTAGCTTCAAACCTGTCCTGCCACAAAATTAGGACAAGCCAAATTGGCATACCTGCTCGCCGCGACCTTCATAAAAGGCCCGGACTGTGCTGTCGAGCTCCTCAATGGTAGGCATGGTGGGCAAACCAGCGAGAGAGGAGGAGGAGGAGGGGGGGTAGTTAAGGCGGGGGGGGGGGGGAGTTTGAGATCACGAATCGAAATCGATGGACAGGCCCAGGACGACGCAGCGCACAAAATGACAGCTGTGCGGTGCGTCGGTGGCGTATGTTAAAAGGGATTTGCTCTGCGTTCTCTCGACGGCGAAGAAGAGGCACAGCAACTGGTAAAGAAAGGGGGGGGGGAGAAGAAAAGACGAGCGCGGGTCAACAAAAAAAAAAAGTGAAGGCAAGAGTTGAAAAAGGCGGGCGGCGGCGCGGTGGGGAGACGAGGTTAAGCAGCGGAGGCTTTTTTTTTTTTTTTTTTTTTTTTTCTTTCCTTCTTCTGCTTGTTCCCTCCTTCTTTTTTTTGCTTGCTAGACAACGGAAATGAGCTAAGGCTGGTCCCCGCGCTGCAGCGGGGGAGGGTGGAGGCTTTCAGGCGGTTCGATGCCTTGGGAGCTGGTGTTTTGGAAAGGCAGTAAATTTGTGTCAGCGATGCGCGCGGCGCCTACAGGCAGCTGAATGAAGGCAAGTAACTGTAGGTAAGCGTGTTCGTTGAGGAGGAAATTACAACGTTCCTTTGCCAACCTTGAGCATGACGACAGCCCTTTGGTACCGCTACTTGGTGCTAGCCCGGCTTAAGCTTCCGGCTGCCAGTGGCTGCTTCAGTAACAGATGCTGCTTCGAACCTGGAGCACCCGGGAGGTTGTCTTATCGCTAGGGCGGAGTTAGCGTTATCATGACGTTTGCCAATCCCCGATGTACCTATACTTTTTTTTTTTTTTTTTTTTTCCGTTGTGTGATCTGCCAGCCTCGTCTCCAGACCGGCGGAAGGAAGGCGCAAGCTCAGACAGAGTCTATCTGCATAAGGTAGCGGGGCTTTTGAGGCTACACGTCGGCAATCTCTCTTTCTCTCTCTCTCTCTCTCTCTCTCTCTCTCTCTCTCTCTCTCTCTCTCTATGTGTGTGTGTTGTTTGTTTGTGTGTGGGTGTGTTTGTTTGTTTGTTTTGCCACATTCACCGAGCCCGAACATCAAAGTCACCAGCGGGTGCTCATGAGGCAAAGGTAACTAAGTGCCGCGAGTTGGAATCGCGTATGATCAAACGAAGAAGCCCTCTGCTCAAATTGAAGGGCGTCACAACCTTTTGGCCTTGTCTTGCAGGAATCTCGCAAAACGTCACTCATCCCGCAGGACATTACAAGTTTTTTTTTTTTTTTTGCGCTTTCATTTTGGCCTTCATTTGCTCGATTTAGCTATTGTAACACGTCCCATCCCCCCCACCCCCGGTTCATAAACGCCAGCGCCGCCGCCCCGCCGATTCCTATGCTTTAGCTGTATACCCACACTCCTCCAAGCTGGTCTTCAGGGCCTCGAGAGCCTTGTCGATATCTGTCCTGCTGGGGTCCGTCTGCAACATGAAGCTGTCAGCATTTCTATCACTGTATTTTCAAGCAAAAAAAGCCTTGGGAGGGGGGGGCCCGGGGGGTTCTTTACCACTGAGACGCCCATATGTCCAAAGCGAATGTACTTGGACGCAATGTCCTTGTGTAAGCCACCGGCAAAGACGACGCCCTTGCTGAGCAGCTTGGGTAGAACTTCCGGGATCAGAACGCCATCGGGCAGGTAAATGGCCGTCATGGCGTGTGACTGGTCCTCGGGCTTGGTTGCGACGATGCTCAAGCCGAGGTCGGAAATCGCCTTCTTGACCTTGTCCGACACCTCCTTGTGCCTCTGGAAGCGCTCGGACAGCGGCCTTGCCAGGATCTGCTTCAAAGCGGTGTTGAGCGCGCGGACAAGCTGCGGTGATGGCGTGGCAAAGTACGAAGGCTTCTTGGCCTCGTAGTTTTGCATGACTTGGATGAGGTTTGATTGTCAGCACCGACGCTTTTTCGCGTCTTCAGGGCTGTGCACAAATGGACATGCGCATTGAAAAAAAAAAACGTACTAGGTGTCCAGTTCTTCATGGAAGCAAAGTAAGATCCGGGAGGCGTCTTTCTGTTCCTGAAGGCCTCCATCGCCCGTCCGCTGAATATCGAGATGGACAGCCCTGCAGGGCATCCAATGGCCTTTTGGCTGGCAGTGATGACGCCGTCCAAGCCCCAGTCGTCAAACGCAATCTCCTCGCAAGCCACGCTGCAAACGCCGTCGGCAATGACCAGAGTCTCTGGGGAGACCTTCTTCACGGCCTGCACAAGGCCCTTGAGATCGCTTACAACGCCGGTGGAGGTGTCGACGTGGGTGACGGTGACGAGCTTGTACTTCTTCTCCGACAGTGCCTTTTCGATTTCCGGAAATTGAGGCCGTCCGCCAATGGGGCCCTCGAGCTTGGTGGGCTTGGCTCCATACGTGCTCAAGCAGTCGGCGAAGCTGTCCCCAAAATAGCCGGTGCTCAGTACCAAGGCTTCCTCGCCGGGCTCAATCAGGTTGGCAGATACCAAGTCCCAGCCCAGGGTGCCGGAGCCGCTGATGACAAAAGGCTGGGCGGCAGGGTCGGTGGACTGGAAGAGCTGGCGGAGCATGCTCAGAGTCTCGCCAAAGGTGGCCACGAAGCCAGGGCCGACATGGCTCTCGCTGGCGAATTGGTGATTAGCCCTCGCGATCGACCCTGGGCCGAGGAATGGCGGCAAATTACCTAAAGTGGCTCATCGACTGGAGCACGGCATCGTCGAACTCAATGGGCCCAGGAATGAGCAGCGCCGGGTGCGCGGCCTGCGTCGACATTGTGGCTAGCTGGCGCTTCTGGGCTTGACGGGAGCTGTAGTCGGAAAAGCGGCGGCTTCTGCCAGCGGACGCGAGAGTCTCGGACGTCGAAGGATGCGGCGGGAGCAAAGACGACGAACATGTCCTGGGGGTGGAGGGGTAATAGCTGGACAGCAATCGTGCTGCGACGGTTTTGCGGGGCGTGGCCCCAAAGGCCGATCGGACAAAGGCCATGGCTCCGCGCCGCATTGTGTGTGTCTATATCCCCACTTCCGCGTTGCAACGCCGAGGGCTGAGCGAGGAGCTGAAGAGACGCCAGTGAGCAGCAGCAGCAGCAGCAGCAGCAGCGATTCCAGGGGAAGCGGCCTTAGCAGGTATAATCGGTTGCGGCCCAAGCACATCGAATCGAGTCGGCGCTTCAAGCGATTGCCCGACTTGCCGGTACCGGTGCCGGGTCAACCAACCTTCCCCGCCGTGGAACGCGGCGAGTCCCGGAGGTGTGCTTCGGCAATACCGCCGTGCTGCCCCCAAGGCGTTGTATCAAATGCTGCATAAAACCATGACATGCAATCTCTAAAGACGAGCGTACTTGGGCCTTAATATTGTCACCGTTTAAAAGAAGATGCGAATAATCCTCCCGCGCGTACCATTCTAGAACCCGATTTCGGGATTCTTTCAAATGGCGTTGCGCTGGGAGCGCAGAGGCCTCGGCTATACTTTTAACCGCTCTCGGCGGCCAGTCCGGATTTCCGGGCCAGGATGCCGCAGCCGCTCGTCCAGACGAACCGATAGCCGCCGCCCTACATCAGACATGCCATCTTCCGGCTGCTACAGAGATCTGAAGATGCTACCTTGACGCGTGCCGACGGTCCAACCCAAGTCCACGCCTCCACAAGCCATTCATACCAGACTTTGGTGTCGTCCGTCTGCCTCCACATGCTCACCTCTAGCTCAGTATCCGCTGGGAAGTAAAGGGGTTGCTGTCACCTGCGTCAGTAGCTATTCGCGTTCGTGTGCGGGCGCGTTGGCGCCGGGTGATTCCAAAACTCACCTTGAGCGGGAAGAAAATGGGGAACCAGGACACCATGTCTTTGCTCTTCTCGTCGATTCGTTCCGGGTGGATGCTAAGCTCCCACTTCCTACCCTTGTTCGGGCCTGCCTTCAGCTCGTACAAGGTGGATTCGAAATATCCCGCCAGTCCGTGTGTCACTCCGCGAGTGCGGGCGACAAACGTCAAATGGCAGAATCGAGAGTTGTGATCGTTCGCGCCCGCAGCGCCCGCCATGGATCCCCCTGTGCCGCCCACAACTCCTCCGGATCGCCGCGCCACGACGGCCTCGAGCGTGGAATCGGGTATGGGATGCGAAAACTCCCATGCTTGCTGGAACCTAGCGTGACCGGGGACCCTCTGAGCCACAAAGTCCAGTGAAAACAGGCTCACCACCCAAGGGGTATCAAAGGCAGTGGCATCAGTCTGAGCCCTGGCGTGGATGTCTGTATAGAGCTTCGGCGTGGAAATGGGACTCAGGTGTGCCGTGTAAGATTGCGGGATGGAGATGCCGTGAGGCTTTGCCAGGACATGCTGGATGCCATCCAGGCATTCGGGAGACAGCTCGTTGTCGCCAAAGGAGCCGAGCAGTTCGGAAATGAGAATGTCAACCTTGCCATAGACCGGCCCGGTCTCGGGTGAATCCGATAGCAACGGTCCCTTCCAAGCTCGCATGTCCGTCTTCACAATGTTCACCTTGCCGTCCCACTTCTGGGCGTTCTGGCGGAGGAGGTACACATAGGCGTTGGGGTTCTTTTCGAGAGCCCAAACCTCCACCTTGACGCCGGTGGATTGCGCTGCTTGAATAGCCTTTGTCACGATAGGACCGCGGCCAGAGCCGGCGACTGCCATAACGACAACGCCAGGCTTGGAGGTTGGCAGTTCCAGTTCGCTCCATTCTTTCAAGGCATCAGCTATGGCCAGCTCATACTGGTCGTATTTGATGGCGTCGTTTTCAAAGACCTCGTACGTTGCCGACTCCAGGTTATCCGACAGCGGCTGCAACGGCGACTGTAGCCAATCCTGGAAATTGGTAAGAATCGGTGTCTCCAAGGCTGAAAAGGGGAGCTGTTGCGTTTCCAGCCACCGCAAATACTCGCAGTGGGCGTTGGACTCGGTAGACACGCGGAAGGCGGGCTTGTGAGCTTCTTCCAAGCTGGGAAAATCGGCCTCTGTCAAAGACGACTTCTCCCCGTTGCCATCCTCTGTGATGTGTCGTACGTCGGGGCCAACATCGCAGAGC